>VDFB02026320.1:92926056-92949573 GCA_007258455.2 Sequoia sempervirens | reverse complement strand
AAATTCCTGTCCACCAAAGAAAATGACAAAAGAGGAGTGGTTTAAACACTACTATTGGGAATCACTTGATCCTACCTCTTGGCAACCTGAACCACCTTTTTCTGATTGTCAAACCTTGGCATTAGGCCCACCTATTTCTCCACCTAGACCCAAACCCAAGAGCAAAAAGGACTTGGTACAAGACTTTTGTGACCACATGAATAATTCAATTTTTACCTTGACTCCATTAGACTTTGATAACTCCGACGATGACATGCCTTTAGTTTATCCCCAACTCATAGATTGGGATCAACAAGATACACCCGCTTTAGATACTTTTGAGAACGACGAAGCGATTGCTAAGTTCCTGGGATTACGTGAAGGCATACCTAATGGGGATCATAAAGCTGGTTTTACCATTGACTTGGACAATAAAGCATATTTTGGGGAATCTGTTCAACCCTCCAGTCGCAAAAATGAGAAAAAGAATAAACAAGATAAAAAGAATGAGTCTCTAGGTGAAAACCGCAAGGCACCTCTAGACCATGAAAAAGTAAAAAGAAAGGACGCATCCGAAGGTGAAAACCTCTCTGAGGTGCCTAAGGATGGAGGTTTGAACATTCTCCCCATTGCACAGGAAAGGTCACCCATGCTCGTGGAAGAATCGGTAGAAGTCAACATAGGCACAAAAGAGAATCCTCGATTGATTTATTTGGCAGTGTCACTGACAACACGAGAGAAATCAGAGTTCCACAACTTCTTTGAACAAAGACAGATTAATTTTGCTTGGTCATATGCCGACATGCCTGGGTTGGATCCTGAACTTGTTCTACATCACTTGCCGTTACAACCAGATGCTAAACCAGTAAAGCAGAAGTTGAGAAAAATGCATCCACAAATTGCTTTATTAGTCAAGGCGGAACTCAAGAAGCTCTTAGACGTTGGTTTCATCAGACCTATTGACTATGCAGATTAGATTTCCAATCTTGTACCAGTTACCAAACCAGCTGGGGGCATTCGCATCTACACTGATTTTAGAGATATCAACAAGGCTTGTCCTAAGGATGACTTCCCTTTGCCTAACATAGACATGATAGTTGACATGACAGCAGGATATGAGATGTTGTCCCTTATGGATGGATTCTCAGGGTATAACCAGATAAAAATTGTAGCTGAAGATCAACATAAAACGGCCTTCACTTGTCCTTGGGGAATGTATTGCTGGAATGTTATGCCCTTCAGGCTCAAGAATGCAGGAGCAACCTATCAACGTGCCATGACCACTATCTTTCATGATTTAGTACACACTTGTATGGAGGATTATGTCGATGACCTTATTGTAAAATCCAAGACAAGGGCACAACATTTACAAGTTTTAGATAAGGTATTTCAGAGGCTAGAGAAGTATAATGTGAGACTCAATCCAAAGAAATGTGTGTTTGGAGTCAAGTCAGGAAAGCTGTTAGGTTATATCATTTCTAGACAAGGCATTGAAGTAGATCCAGCTAAGGTAAAAGCAATTATGGACATGCCACCACCCAACAATCTCAGTCAACTAAGGACATTACAGGGAAGGTTGCAATCTATTAGAAGATTTATAGTGCAGCTAGCATACAAGACACATCCTTTTCAACATCTACTTAAGAAAGGAGTACCCTTTGCATGGACACCTAGGTGTGAAGAGGCTTTTCAACTGATTAAAGAATATTTACTTACACCACCTATTTTAATGCCACCTGTTGAAGGAAGACCATTGATTCTTTATATCACAATAACCCATTCATCACTCAGAGCATTGCTTGCACAGAATGACGATGAAGGTCATGAAAGGGCAGTCTATTATATCAGTCGGACTTTGGTTGGTTATGAGCTCAACTATAGTAACATTGAACGTGCCTATCTTGCAGTAGTATTTGCTACCCAAAAACTGCGACACTACATGCTAAACCATCAAACAATGTTGATTGCTAAAATAGATCCTCTGAAATATCTTCTTAGTAAGGCAGCATTAACAGGATGACTGGCTAAGTGGGTCATGATACTTAGTGAGTATGATATACAGTATGTAGAGAGAAAAGCTATTAAAGGACAGGTCATTGTTGATCAGTTAGCTGATGCACCCATACAGGCAGATCACCCATTAGTGGCAGACTTTCCTGATGAGTTCATATTCGCATTTGACACAAACATAACATGGAAACTGTACTTTGATGGCTCACATACAAATCATGTGGTTCAGTGGGTCGATATTGTTTATCACACCATTGGCCAGGCGATTCCATCCCTAAACTATTCCAGATTGCATTTGCACTAACAACATGGCGGAATATGAAGCTTATAAAGCTTATGCATGGCGTACTGGCGTGGAAAATCAAGAACCTACGTATATGGTGATTCTCAACTAGTACAAGACAAATGATGATTATGAGACTAAGGATGAAAGTTTGTCTCACATAAAGTTTATTGTGGTCGAGAAGGTTTTAAAGAGTACTTTGATAAAGTCACCTCTCATCGTGATACCTTAATGTTTTAAACAGCGCCAGATGCTATGGCTACAATTGCCCTCACCTTTGACATTCCTAACAACTGCCTAAGTTTGAGTTCTTGGTCTAACAAATTTCTTGGTCCCCGCCACGATATCCCGCATTCCTCAAATGGTGACATTGTTGGTCCCGATTCCCCCATGGTACAAAGAAATCTATGATTACCTTCATGTCGTCATCCCCATTACCTATCTATCAACCAACGACATTCTTCAGCAAGTCACCAAATATACCATCTATCAATTCTATAGACGCCATTTTTAGATATACTCCATCGAGATGTCTTGATTCACTCAAGCAATACAACCCTATGGGTGCATGAGGGTATATGTGGTTCATTCTAGTGGTCCTACCTTAATAAAAAGATTATGAGACTGGGTTATTACTGGCCTATTATGGAAAAGGACTCATATGTCTTTGTAACAAAATGTCGCCAATGCCAAGTTCATGGAGATTTGATACATGCCCCAGCACAGGAGCTCCGTCCTATCACGTCACCATGGCCTTTTGCCCAATGGGGACTCGACCTCATAGGTAAGATCCAACCCACCTCATCTAATGGACACAAGTTCATTATCACTGCCACTGAGTACTTTACGAAGTGGATTGAAGCCATTCCTATGACATACATTACCGGCACACAGATTTCTAGATTTATCTTAAACTATATCATCTGTCGGTATGGTGTCCCTCAATCTATAATCACTGAAAATGGCCGCCCATTTAAGAACCAAGAAGTCCGTCACTTGTGTGATCAATTTCATATTCAACATCACTTCTCTACTCCATACTACCCACAAGGTAACGACCAAGTGGAGGCGTCTAACAAGACCATCATTAGAATCCTCAAGAAGACTGTCAATGATGCTGGTCGTGACTGGCATTTACAGCTTAACCCTGCCTTATGGGCTTATTGTACAAGTATCCGTACTCCCACTGGTGCTACCCCATACTCACTTGTCTTTGGATCTGAAGCCATTTTGCCTATTGAGGTCGAGATTCCTTCCCTAAGGGTATCCTTGAAAGGCCACATTGATGATGAAGAGTATCGAGTGTCGAGACTCCATGAACTAGAATTCCTGGATGAGCGTAGACAGAAGGCACTGGACCATCTCCAAGCATATCAGAACCGCCTTCGTCGTAGCTATAACAGGAGGGTTTTAAACAGAAATTTTGACATTGGTGACCTAGTTTTAATGGAGAACCCAAAGAATCAAGCAGAAAGAGACAAACCAGGAAAGTTTGAACCTAATTGGTTGGGACCCTATGTTGTTACGGAAGCTTTTGGATCAGGAGCGTATCAACTCTCTACTCCTGAAGGTGAACCATTGTCCTCACCAATCAACAGTATGCATCTGAAGAAGTTCTACGCATAGCTTCTGGGAGCCTTTGTCTTATTTAGCAAAAATACAAAAAAAATCAAAAAATAAAAAAATCGTTATCAAGGGGAAAACCTGGTAAACAGGCATCTTGGTAACACCAAAAAAATTAGTTAATATGGAAAATAGTAAAGATAAATCAATCGTCCAATGGTGAAAACCACTTCGGTGGCGCTTTGGATAGGTACCATGGTGAAAACCTGGTAAACAGGCGCCATGTGTACTCAACCCTGCTCCTTTGTCTACTATTATTCTAATCTATCTTGTACATACACCACTTACCTGTACATAGTCCACTACCCTGTATATACTACCTATCCCTGTACATAGTCTTTATCCCTGTACATAGTCCACTACCCTGTACATAGCCCACATTCGTGTACATAGTCCACTATCCTGTATATATCTTTTACCTTTTTATGTCCATCACTTGTATATATTATTCCTAATAAGTGGTAGTCTTTTCCATAGCTTGGAATGATTGACATCGAGAGCATTTCATATCCCCCATCTTACCCTATTCATAATCAATTGGTCTTATACTCGACTGGGGGCAGACACTTGACGTGCGTCATATTGGTTCTTACATTGATTGTGTTGAAGACGTAAAACCATGGAAAATCTGAAAACATCGCAAAATGACCTGAGAAAACACAAAAACATCATAAAACTTCAAAAAGACAAAAAAATCAAAACATTTCAAAAATCCAAAAACAGAGTCAGAGTCAGTCGCACTTGTGAGTCTTTGTCGTCATGTCGAACTACGTTGCCTCTGCGACTGGACGTAGGCAAGGCCATCTGCCGATGTGCCCCCGAGGCATTAGGTCAGTCCGTTTAGGTTTGTCTGTACAAAGTCATGCGTCAATCCATATGTCTATATGATAAGGTCATTGGTAGTGTCGAACTACGAGGTCTCTGCGTGTACAATGTAGGCAAGGCCATCACACGATGAGCCCCCAAGGCCGCACTAGGTCAGTCCATTAGAGTTCGTCACATTCACTTTCACACACGTCTTTTGTTTGTAGTCAGTCTTGTCGGTCGCAGTCAAGTCGAACTATGAGGTCTCTGCGTGTACAACGTAGGCAAGGCCATCACACGATGAGCCCCCGAGGCCACACTAGGTCAGTCCTTTAGGGTTTTTCGTCACACACAGTCAATTGTCTGTATATCATATCAAGTCATGCATCAATCTGGTGAACAAGTCAACAATGTCTCTGAGTCATATCAAACAACTTTCCAAAAAAAACAATTTAAACAGATCAACCAACCGTCTGCTACAAAATGTGTCCTTCTTGGAAACAGACGTTATCAAAACAATCAACCTATGTCTTATTCAGGATGTGTCCTTCCTGCATAATCGATAAGGTCAAACAATCAAACATAGCCTTACACAGTTTATCACATCAACGGCATCTGACTCAACATCTTATACGATACATGTCTTTCTGAAACCAGGCTTTGTCATGCCTTATACAGATAGTCATAACATCGAAACCAGACTCACAGTCTTATCCGGTATGTGTATCTCCTACAATCAGGCTCAATCAATCAAACAAATCATGTTTTGGCAAATATTTTCATTGGCTTATTTGACTTTATGGCTTATTTATCTTATCATTTATCTTGAATTGATGACTGGGATTCATGTTACTAGCTTTCTCAAGGATGTCCCATGAAGGATTTAGAGAAGCAACGACGTATCGGAATTCTATTTTCTTTGACTGTTGTCTATCGACTGTCTTTTAAATTTGATTTTGAGTCATGTTACTAGTTTCCTCAAGGATGTACCATGAAGGATTTAGAGGAGCAATGACGTATCATGACCTGTCTTTTCTTTCGTTTGCTGTCTGTGGTTTGTCCTGACAAAAAGACTGGGGCAATGTGTGCCCTTAGTATGAGTTAACGAAAATCCTTGTCTACGACTGTCTGTTGTTAGCAAGTGGATGACCTTGCACACCTTGATTTATGTCATATCCTAGTGTTTGTCTCCATTTGTATTAGTCCCACCCAATGATGATAAAGTGCAATACCTTTTGTGATACGGTAAAATATCGAAGATTCCTAACACTAACATTTATCTTCTGTCTTTTCATTCTTTGTCGATCTTCCATTCCGCATTAACAATTCTTCTTTCTTGCATTATGACAGAGTCCTGTGACACAAAATGGTATACATCATCCTGCATCAACATACATGTTAGAAACATACATATATATAGGCATATTACACATTTAGATTATCATGGCATAATAGACAATAATCATCATTTAACATTGCATATTATAAGTAATAAACTATAAATACATACATCATATTACATTTGTATAGCATCACATGTCATTATACATATAACATCACATTGCATCTCATAATCATATAGAATCATATGTCATATAGAATCAAATTTATTGCATTAGTTGCATAAACAACATAAAGTACATACAACCATCCATCACATAGGCATATCATATAAACATCACATGTATAAATCAAGACTGCATAATCAATAAATAGACAATGTATATCATAAGAATCGCCGCCAAAATCATATATACATATCGCTCATATGTGTCACATCACAATGTCATAATGTATCATAAATACATGGAAGCCCGCAGGCTATCGGATCAAAATACAATGTCTCAAATGGACCTCAAAACTGTATCTCTAGCCTGAACTACCACTGCCATCATGTCGGGAGTGTGTAGGAGATTGATGATGGGAACCTGCTGATCTCGGAGCTGTGGGAGGTCTGTCATATGGCCCTGCTCTACGTGGCTGATCCACTCCCTCTGTGCTTACTGTCCGTGTGTGGGTCCTAGTCTGAGACCTACTACTCTGTGCCACTGAAAAGCTAGGAGCCTGTCTCTCTAAGGGAACCTCTGCCTCATACAAGTCTCGGTAGTATCTCTCCCTCTCGCCGGCTCTAACCAACTCTCTGGCAAATGCTGCTGACGGTCCTATACATAATGTCCTGAGCTCTGTGAATCTCTGCTCAGTCTCCTGCCGCCGGGCTACAGCCTGATCTCTCTCTATCAAGGCTTTGTCTCTCTCCACCCTGTAAGCATCTCTCCTGCCATCAGCACCCTCATCTGCTCCTCCAAGGAGGCAACCTGGGCTCGTAAAACATCGGTGTCAGGCACCTCTGCCTCGGTATCATCCTGATGGACCCTGTCTCGCCCATCCTCCTCCTCGTCCATCTCCTCCAGGATTTGATCCCTGATCTCTCTCTCGTGATCATCCTCCTCCTCATCATCCTCCTGGTAGGCACCTAACAATCCAAGGGCATCGACCTCTGCCTCCTCTGCAACTACCTCCTCGACACCTATCTCTACCTCTGCTGGGATGTCAGGGATGTCTGGGATAACTGCCTCAGCCGGCTGCTCCTCCTCGCCACCTCTGGCCACATCTAGCATGGCCACATCCTCCTCTCCTCCCCTCTCTCTCGGATCGATGACAAGGCTGCTCCTCGTCCCCGTCGACCACGCCTCCCTCTCCTACCTCCACGTCGGCCACCTCTGCCATCATCCCCACCATCACCTCGGCCTCCTCTGCCTCCTTGACCACCTCCTCTGCCCCGTCTGCCTCTGGGACCTCTAACACGCCGCTCTACTGGTGCTGGCTGCCCTGGATCTGTCAAAGGAGTCGGCCTATGTAGTGCCCACCACTGATCATAAGCTGGAGTCGTCCCTGGATCTGTTGGTCCACCCCTCCATCCCCATGCCTGTGCCTGTAATCCATCAATATCTGCCTCTGCTGTGGCAACTGGAATCTCTGGCCCCCACAACAGGACCTCTCGTGAGGACCGAGCAAACTCTGCTCTCCCTCGAGGTACATCCTGTACCTCTCCATACTGTCTCAAGACCCGGTCTGGCAACTGCCGCTCTATGATGTGCATATGGGACACTGTCCGTCCCACTAAATACTGTGTCTGTCAACAATATGGCAAATGCTCGCCCTCATCTGACCACACCTCGCAGCCTAGGTATGGTCTCCATGTAAACTCCTGCATCAGGTCTATAGCATGTCTATAATAGCCCGTGTCTCCAATGTGGTGCTAAGTGGTGGCTCCCGCATACCGAAAGGCGTATGGCGCTCCACAAGGTAGATCTACTGTCACCGGTGGTCTAAAGATAGCAATATGCTCCCACGCCCATACCATCAGGAGCGTGGTGCCGCAGCTCATCGACTGTGCCTCTCTATAGGCAATGTCATGAAGGTGGAAGTATAGCATCCCCAGCACACATGAACCCAAAGCATATACAACTCGGCGCTCTAGCATGCCCACTAGCATCTCACCCCATCCCACAGGGAATCCATGACCTCAGCGATCAGGCAGTACAATACCACCTATCAGTGTCGCTACTAGATAGTCTAACTGTCTATATCTCTGGGCCAATACCCGCCATCTAATCTCATAATCATCCACCCCTAGCTGTGTAACGTCCGCATGGGGGTAATATCTACACATCTCGGCTATACCCCTCTGGGTATCATAGACCACCCGTGTGCCTCTGCTAGGCAGTCTCAGAATCCTATACACGTCCTCCAAAGTCACTGTAGCCTCTCCAGTCGGAAGATGGAATGACGATGTCTCCGAGTGCCACCGCTCACATAGTGCTGTCAGCAAACCCCGATTTGCCCTAATCTGGGGCATATCGGTCACGTGCAACAAACCCAAATGTCATAAAGTCCGTCGCTCGGCTGGCCGTAGGCTATCTCTGAATCGAAATGTCGTGGGTCTTGACTCACGTGTGTAGATAGGGTCAAGAACAACCTACAACAACATGCCTCATGTCAACCTGAATCATCTACCCTAGTGAAAAATGAATGTTTTGACATAAAATGCAATTGCGTCGTTATTTTGCAGATGCGTCACTTTTTTAACACATGCGTCGCTTTTCTACAAATGCGGTCCACAAATTACAAGTGCGTCATTATTAATCAAATGCGGTTAATTATTATCAAATGCGTACTAAAATCAACATTTGCGTTGCATAATCTCAAATGCGTATCAAAAGAAGCAAATGCGGCTACAAATATGCATATGTGTTTCAAACAATCACATGCATTTCAAAATAAACAAATGCGTATCATAAAATGCACATGCGTAGCTAAATTTCAAAAGCGTATCACAATGATCAAATGCGTAACACAAAAAACACATGCGGTTATTTTTTCTAAACTAAGCCTAAATGGTTGGCGTTAAAATGTACATGCGGCTTTTCGCAAGCAGATGCGTCGTTCGCGCATATAGATGCGGTGCAAATGAAAATGTGACGCACAATTAAAAATGCAATAAATACCTTAAAATGCACGCAAATAGAAAATTTTCAAAAGACAAGTTTTAGGTCCATACCGGGGGGTCCGCGCCGGTTGGTCTCTGGAACGTCCTGATCCTGTAGGCACGATGATGGGTGGCTGGAACTGGAGACATCCTCGCTGAAAGTCAGAGCAAACTTTTCAAATCTCTAAGCTAGGTGGGTGCAAATGAATAGTTTTTCACCCCAATTCCAATATATACCTAGGGCTTAGGTGGCATTTTCTTCCTACTGGCCATGTAAACTTCCATTTTCTATCATCCCGTACCCATCCCTCCCATTTCCGAACCCAATTCTGTCAACTGCATTGCATTTCTGCCTATCTACTGGACTAATTGGGCGCATTTCCAAATTTTTCTGAACATTTCGAAAATTTGTCAATTTTCCCGAGGGGGCATACCTTCACCTGTTCTAATCCGGAGCTTGACTGGGGCATATTTTCATTGATTTTCTTTGACACAAGCGCCTAAACGACATTGTATCAAAGAGGGGCAAATGTAGACACCGAAATCTGGTTTTTAGCCTGCGGCTTCCATATCTGCATAATTCTTATTCTTCATGGTCATGATTAAATAATGTCAATTATTTAATTAATTCATAACATTAATTCTTCTATTAATTAAATAATCTTAATTATTTAATTAATTCACTTTTCTTTATTCTATCTGATTAATTAAATGGCTGTATTTTATATTGCTATTAACCTTATTACTTGTTAAATTAAAGAAATTCTTATTTGAATTTATTCTTTATCATATTTCAATAATTAAATAAATTCATGGTTTATTTAATTTATTCATTTAAATCCCCTTAGGTCCTTAATTAAATAAATCTTATTTATTTAATTATTCTTCAAATATCAGTCTTGAATTAAATGAATTATTTAATTCATTAATTCTATTTTAACACATTCCTCTATATTTTAGATAATTATGTGATTATCTAAGTATTCACTTTTACTCAACTCGACATCTATTTTAATCATTCAGTTAACTATTGATTTAATGTTTGGTGGCGTCTTCGAAATCTCTTCGTCTAACCATTCAATCGTCCACTTCTAACTCAATTGCGTGTACATGCGGATTAATTAAATATTCTTATTTAATTAATTAAGTGTTGTGCGTGCATTCGAACAGAGAGTTGCTTTAATCAATCTTTATCTTTGTCATGCAAAGATATTTCTTATGTTTTCGAATGCCGAACTGAAGATTAAACCATTTATTTAATCTTTAATTCTATTTCTGATTCGAATCACTCGTGTCAATTCTATCAGTTATCTGAATGCATGACTAATCAGTCAATCTCAATCGTCTGTTGATCTTTCAATCTTGGCCTGTCGTTCGAATAATCAATTTTCTATAAATTGATGTGTCATTCTTCATTCCAATCTCTCTCTCGAAATCTCTCGCGAATTTGATAACTTTTGAGAGCACCTTTGTCTTGAATCTTCGATATTTTGCTAATCACTATCTTAGGCTATACTTGCACGAATTACTTGAAAATCTGAGGGCAATTATACCATACAAGCGAAATGGAGAAGGGCAATCGAGATAATTCATGGAAATACGTTTGAAAATTGGTGAGATTGTTCTAGTTTTAATTACATTTTTACTTTCCCATGTTCTTTGTTGCTTAACGTATGAATTTGCATGTTAGATTTAGTATTGTATGCATGTGTGCTTCTAACGATCTAATCTTTCTGGTGTGTCTATTGTGCAAAGCTCTTATTTGGCGTTACAGAAACCTTATAGGAGCATTATTAAAAGGAAAAGAATAACTTATTTAAAAAAACTTACATAAATTTGTTCTCCATCAACTTAAATTCCCCCTTGAAAAACTTTGCAGTGTCTTTCTTCCCAAGAAGTCAATTTGTGTTATATACGATCTTTCAACATGACTTGACTGTGCTTCCAATCTTTACAATATTCCTAACCAACATTATATATCTATAAACCCCAAGCCTATTACCATTATTTATTTACATATCAACCTATACTTTTTACCATCCTTAAATTTAATTCCAATAAAGCTCAAGATGTAGATAAACTAATTGTTAAATTCTTCAACCACGATATGGGTGTTTTGTCTATTTACCTACCCAAGGTCTATTTAACTATATTTTATCTTATGGCTTTCATTTTTCTTTTCCAAGCCACATCTTCCATCTTATATATAAATCTAGAAACTAAATTGACCTCGATAATTATCACATCATCATGATTGGTTGAATACCTTTGCAAATGCCTTTGCTACAATTTTAGATATCCATATCTCTTTTAAGTTTGGTACTAAAAAATTGAGAGCTAAAGGCCAAGAAATTTTAAGTCTGAATCATTACACAAGTGATCATATTTTCACATTGACCTCTATAATTGATGAGGCTAAGACAAAATTCTGAAAGTGTATTATTGCTTTATAGACTTTCACAAATCCTTAAACAATATTCCTTGACATTCTCACTAACAAGCTTAAGACTTCAAGTCTTAAATAATTGGTAATATTACAATTAGTTATGACTCTCTAGGAGTCCATTGTTTCCCATAGTGCACATAAGTGTTTTTGAGAAAGGAAGATCAAAGAACTATTGGGGTTAAGTAGGATTGTCCACTCCTTTCTACTCTTTTTGGTATGTACAAAAAAAATACTAAGGAAATTGTTTCTAGTTGCTTGGGCATAGATGGTTAGTTATTGTACATATATTGAGCTCTATTGAACCTTCTTATAGTACACATAATGCTAGGGGGTATCAAAGATGATATCTATTGAGCCTCCTTATAGTACACATAATGCTTGGGGGTATCAGAGATGAGATCTATTGAGCCTCCTTATAGTACACATAATGCTATGTTGTATTAAATATGAGATCTATTGAGCCTCCTTATAGTACACATAATGCTATGTTGTATTGAAGATGAGATCTATTAAGCCTCCTTATAGTAAAAATGGTTAGTGTCTTGGGATTCTCTTTCCTTAAAGATTTAACCCTATTAAAATACATATTGTCAATATGAGGATAGGATCATCTAGCCTCCAAGTTACACTAAGCCCTTGTTTCTGTATGATTTGAGAATATTTGTAGCACAATTGAAAGTATGCTCATAAATATTGAAACAAAGGATCAATTTATTTTAAGATGCTCTTCTTACTATGAGATTAGGGGGCAATTCTTTTACCTTTTCAAATACTTGATAACTCTCTTTAGACCTTAATGACTTACAAGGATTAGAGATGCTTAGATATTTTTTCTAAGAGATATTTTGTTGGAGATTTGTTGGTGTTGTCATTAGCGTTGTCATTGATGTCGACCCCTAGTGTGCAAAGACTTTTGGAGTTGTTGAAGAGTTATGGGTCAACCCCTAGTGTGGATGTGTTGTGGTTTTATGTCACATTGATGTCAACCTCTAGTATGGTCAAGAAGATTGTTGCAGTGTTGTCATTGTTGTTAGTAGTGAGTGTGTTGCACTATGTTGCCTTAGTATTGTCATTGATCTCAACCTCTAGTGTGGTGTTGAGTAGGTATTGTAGATGGGGATATTGTTGGTGTTGCAAATGGGGAGATTGTTGCAATCTCTAGAGTGATCATGTTGAGAAGTGGTTGTGGTATTGAGAAAATGTTGTAGATATTGTAGATATGTGAGCATGTGTTTGTGGTGTTGTTGATGTAGCTGATTCACTTGGTTTTCAAGTGCTTTTGAGAAAATTTGAATAAAAGAGTGTGTAGTGTGACAGAGGTGTGTTTAGTGTTGTGCTCCATATTTATTCATGGTTGAAGATATGCTTGTGTAGTTTGGATATGATGATCAGAGATGTTCAAAGGTTCTATATCCAAAGATTCGGGTTCTGGATCGTGCAGTAGTGGAAGTTGTGTTTGACAGTGTGTTGCTTGTGAAGAAGGTTGTCTAGGAGAAAGGAGATTACTCTGCATTTTTCTACGTTGTGGTTTCTTGTCTTGCAAATTTGGGAACATGTTAATATTGTTTGTATCTACCTTCCCTTGGATTTTTGTGTGTTCAAGTGTTCTGCAAGGTTGGTGAGTGAGTTGTATGCCTATGACAGTGTTGTTGGTTGTACATGATGATGGTGTTTTCAATTTCAGGTGGTTGTGGCAGTGATGTAGAATATCTTGATGATGTTGAAATATTTTGGGCTGTTGTGTGGACGTTGTAAAGTGTTGCTTTGTGGTCTGCATGTTATTTTCGGACCTAGAGAGGCTTGTATGTGGTTGCTTGTTAGTGTTAGTGCATGTTTGGTTGACCTAGGTGCTAGTGATAATTGTGGAGGTTGTTTGTTGTTTGTGGAAGCATGGTGAATCGTGTCGGTGTAGATTTGGGTCCTAGTTAACCCTTTATGTGGTCTACCTTCACTTATTTCCTTTGTGGAAGTGTTTGGTGCCGACTTATTTTGGGGTTGCACATTTGAGGTGTATATGTTTCATTGAGGCCGACCTAAATAAGATTGTTAAGTCGCGGACGATATATTAGTAGGTTAATTGTTAGAGATGTTATGTGGTGTGCAATAGATGTGAATGTGATCAAGTGTGGTGACTTGAGTGTGAGCTTAAACGCCTAAGGCTACTAGATGTAGTGAGCATAAGGTGTCTACATTTTCAATGTGCTTGAAGTTGCTGGAGGCGGTGAGCCAAAGGTTGCATATGGTGCAAAGTTGCAATGGTGGATTTTTCTTGTTGCTCTGAGATAGTGAATCTCTCTGTAACAGTCTTCTTCTATTCTTCTTTCTTCCAAACAGTGAGTCCTTTGGGAAATATGCCATTCTTCTCTTTTGGGCAGTGAGCCTATTGTATTCAGTGTTGCTATTCATATATATGTGAGTTAATCCTCACCATGGTTTTCTCTGATTAGGGTTTTCCACGTAAATCTGGTGTTCTCTTGTGTATGGTGTTGAATGTGTTTATTTTTCATATGTTTACATTTTGTTGATGATTAATAAGGGTTTGATGGTTAATGAGGGTTTAAGGTTTTAATGTACAACTGATTCACCCACCTCCCCCCCAACGTCGTGCCCACCTCTCAATTGTCCTATGTGTCTAACATATTTGATCTTCACCAACACTTACAATGCTCTATAATTGACATTTTTTTTTTTCGTTCACCTTGTTTCTTCTTTAAGACTAAGTAAGAAAAGACTTCATGATTTTTTTAATAAATATGACAAGATATATGAAACATCGTGTTTATATGCTTTATCTTTAATACCCACTTTTTATTTATTTACTTCTCTTTTAGATTTGTTTGAATTACCCATACACATACTAGGGTAGAGGGGCCCATAGTAGGGCACCCTACCTTTGGGTTTTTGAAATTCATAGCATATGATTTCAAAAAAGTCCCAATTTTGTACAAAAAATTATTTTCCAACTCATCATCATAAAAAAAAAAAATTTAGGTTCACATCATCAAATATGATGCCACATCAACATTTTTTTGTTAAACCACATACAATCCAATAGTAGGGCACTAAGTCATGGGAATATGTTACGCTAAAGTGGCATCACATGATTTGTTAGATTATGTACTTTATGAAAAATAGTGTTTTGCAATTGAATAAAAGGTGCTCTACTATGAGACCCACTAAGGACTACTTCTATCCCAACTTTTGGTCTTCACCCTACTATGGGCTCCTCTCCATAGCATTATACTTTTTCAATCTTCTTAACTAATTTTAACCTTTTAAGAACGTTATCTTTTCTAGATGTCAAAGGGTGAATTAATTAAATAACAAATAAAAAAAGGAAACTAAGGTAGTTGATAAGACTTTTTCGTGTGGTCTTTCAAACCAAAAAGGTTAGAAAAGTTGTTTACCGCTGAGGTGGATATCATCGATCTATTTTCCTTTCCAACAGTTCAAATTTGTCCGATCAAATAATAAAATAAAATAAAAAATCAATCAAATAATCTCGCGACAACTAAGGCTACAGCCGGACAAGATTGGAATCAACTTCTCTGTACACTTTGGATTCGGGTAGTAAATTATTGCTACCACACTAGGAAACCAGTCTGAATGTTCCCGTCGCAACCAATCTTATCTGAAAGATCTGTATTCTCAGGGAAGTAAAACAGAAGCGCAGGAGAAGAGAAACAGCAGCGATGGCGTTAGAAATGACAGCAATATCAGTCGCCAGCAATAGCAATGGATCTGCGCGAGATCAAGAAGTTGAAAGAGTCTCTTCCGTCCGCAAAAATGACGTGACGGCCTGGTGGGAATCCATCGCCAGCGCGCGGTCTGCAATTCAAACCCTAATTTCTATTCTTGGCAATGGCAAATCTTTGGATGCCCTTCTCGATTCCGAAAACCCAGCTAAAGCCCTCCTCGAAAGTCGCGACGTGGCCAGATCGATCTCCGCCAGGCTCCACAATCCCACCTCTGGTTCCGCCTCCGACGCCCTCTGCCGATGGTTTTATGATACCTTCCAAAGCTCCAATCAAGATTTACACTTGGTTGTGTTGCGCTATGTTCCGCTGATTGCCGGTCTTTACATGTCCCGCCTCTTTGATCAAGTAAAGGCTGGCATTCAGCAACAGCATCAGCAGCACTTAGCTGGTTTTGAAGCAGTGCTGTTGACACTTTACATGGCGGAGGTCAAAGTGCGAGGCGGTCGGCCAATAGTGATCACTGTGCCTGATCTGAACCAGCCCAGCCTGTACCATGAGCCTCGCAACCCCTGCCATGAGGGGTCCCTACGTCACACCGTCGGCCAGCTTTATGCCCCGTTGGAACCCCAGGTGGCAGTCATGTCAATGAAAAGAGCTTCCATTGTAGGGGTCACGCTGGAGCTCTTTTACCAAAAGATTGCTGTCATGCCGACCGCTGCCAAGATTGAGGCCTGCGAGTTTGTGCAGGGCTGGGCCGGCCAAAACTGTACATGTGTACACAAGCTTGACCGGGTCGATGATGTGTCTCAGGCAGGGTTGTCCACATCTGTAGTGGACGAAATTCGTAGTCCAAACGGGAAATGCAGGACACTGACGAAATTAGGCACCGATGACGTAGCATATGATGGCAATAATAACTTGAGCATCGATGACGTGGCAAAGTTGAACATCGATGACGTGGCATACAGAAGCAAGAGTACTGTCGGTGGCGTTGGTCCTTCCTCTTCTTTGGGAATTGACCGAGGCAGGACAACAATTAGTAGTGGCGACGTGGCTTATTACAGTAGTAACGAATCAGAAATTGATGATGTGTCAAAATTGAGCATCGGTGACGTGGCTTACAGCAAGGGCAGCCGATCTTTTGGTGGTGGTGCGGCATTTGACAGTAGCAACAAATCACAAATTGATGATGTAACTAAAGGGAGCACCAGTGAAATCGTATACAACAATGGCAGCCAGCCTTTGAAGAGTCCTGCTGCCTCTTCTTCTAAAGGCAGGACAACATTTGATTCTGGTGACATGGCATACAACAGCAGTGACAAATCACAAATTGATGATGGAACAAATTTGAGCACCGGTGAAATGGCATTCAAAGGCAACAGCAAAATTTTGGGCGGTGCTACTTCTGATGCCTCCTCTTCTTTGGTTATTTACGAAGGCAGGCTAGGCAGGGCCAGGGGAGCGAGAATTCCCCTTCCATGGGAGCTGTTGCAGCCCATACTGAGAATTCTTGGGCACTGCCTTATGTCGCCTGTGAATTCTCCAGAAGTGAGGGATGCCGCCTCCGTTGCCACCCGGATACTGTTTGCCAGAGTATCGCATGACCTGGTCCCTGAAGCAATTTTGGCCACCAGGAGTCTTATAAGGCTGGATATTGCTGCAAGAGAAAGGGCCAACTTTGTTGCCAAGTCAGCTGCTAACACTGCTGCTGCCACTAGTACTGCTGCTACAAGCAAGCCCAAGAAGCCTGAGATTCACTTGGTACTTAAATAGTTCTTTTCATTGTCCGTTTTCAACTGTCTCATTTGTTTGAGTCCCATTCTTTAAGACAAGAGGATTGATTTGTTTGAGCACCCATTCACTAGGCAAAATAATAGAAGAGGGTACATAAGAGGAGGGTTTGAGCAATTAAATTTTTGTAGGATAATCATTTTTTAGGTCTTGTTTTGTTGCCACTGCCTGAATTGGAGAATCCCTGACGGGACAGAGTCATTTGTAAACATATGGTGTACTCGGCTGTGCTAGATCTAGGTTTCAATTCTTCTGTAAATTATGCCAAAGTTGTTTTCTTGAAAATTGTTTGTGACAAAGGATCATTTGAGGGATAATTAGTAGTGAAATGATAATGTTCTCAGCTCTTGGTGGTTTCGCTTTGTGGGATTTTGGAATTAATGACGAAATTCATAACTTTTTACTTCTGGATACGGGTCCTTGACCAAGTGATCAATTGGGTTACTTGAAAACAGAAGCCAAACTGATCTTCAGAAAGGTAATCACTTTTCTTAATATTTACTCATACGTGCTCTCATAGACTTGGAATTGACTTGATATGATGTAGGCTTGATTTTTTTCATAAAGGACTGCCTGTCACTTGTAAACATCACGTGCAGTGTGCTATACCGTACATTCTGTTTCTGGGTTTCAGTACTTCTATTATTTATGCTAGCTTGTTTGGATGCAAGTTATCTTAGATGAAGAATCATTTGAGGGATATTTATTAATGCAGTAATATTGGGCTTTGCTCCTGGTAGTTTCTCTCTATGGGAATGTATCTCAACACATGATGGGATTCGTTGCTTCATGGCTGTGGATATGGGTCCTTAACCAATAGATTAAACTCAGATCTTCCATATAAGGTCGAATTTGGTCTTCAGCAAGGTAGGGGAGAGGGGTCCATAGTGGAGCGGGGTCCAATAGTAGAGATAGAAGTAGTCCTTAGTGGGTCCCATAGTGGAACACCTTAATATCCAATTACAAAACACTTTTTATCCATAAAGTACACAAATTGACAAATCATGTGATGCCACATCAGTGCACCAATAAAACATGACTTAGTGCACCACTATTGGTCTCACTTTTTTTTGGGCCTTTTTGGATACCTCAACAAAAAGCATGTTGATGTGGCATCATATTTGATGATGTGGCACTAAAATGAAATATAGAAGCATGTGAGTTGCCAAATAAACTATTGCACAAAATTGGGAGTGATTTGAAATTTCCACATAGGATTTTGAGAAAAGCGAAGTTAGGGTGCTCCACTATAGACCCCTCTCACCTACCCACTATCCACTTCCCATGTTAGTTTCCACCCGTGCACCCATGAACTTACACTTATTGTGCTAAGATACCACAAATTGGTGAGAAAGAGATCAAACCAAGATCTTCATGGAGGTACCTGCTTTTCTTTAATTTATTTATACATGGAATTGCTACTCTGTAAAGATAATTAGAATTTGGGAGGACATGTGTTGAGTGCAGGTATCTGTGTGTTACAACCTAGGGCTTGCAGCGTTGGTAATGAAAGACAGTCACAAACCTGATGCTTCTATTTTTGGCCTCTAAGCATCATTTGTTATGCATATTCATTGGAACATGGTTGTATTGAGTATTGCTTAGTTTTTTTGACAGATCGTGTAGATCCTTTAGTCTTTAATCTCACTTTTTTTAACATCTTTGATGTGAGACGTGAGATTCTTATCATGGTTACATAACATATTTTACAAGATAGACATTCCATGCTAAGCTTTTATTTCCTGGGAAACGTTTAGTGGATTTCGACTTTGGGGAACAGTTGGATAAGCTATCTCTCTTTGCTTTGGTAGGGAGGGATAGGTTTATAATGGCATGTTCGTGGTGTATTTTACTTTAAGTTACCTAAAATATGTCTCAGTTTTCCCCCATAGGACTGATATGTTGGGGTGTGCAATCCTGGAATCTCTTTCTAAGCTTCCGTTTATTCATGGTTTTCTCCAGATGGGCTGGTATGTTGGGGTGTGCAATCTTGGAATCTCTCTCTAGGTTTCATAGTTTGTTCATGTTTTTCTACTATGATTTCAGAGATGGAAACAAAACAGGAAAAAGGGGTGAACTGATAAAACTGTTTTTCTGAAGTTTCAGGGATAAAAAATGTTACAAGTCTGATACAATCGAAAGAATAATTAAGTTTGTAACTATCATCTTGCAAAGAGTTGTTACAGATCTTTTAGCTTTATACAAATACAAAGTTTATATCATATTCATAAATCGTAAGAAAAGCCACACAATTCTTAATATTGTATCCATATCATTAATCTTTCACAACAGAAACCTGAAAGTGAATCAGTGGGAGAATCTCTAAAGACAAGTATTTCAGCAGGAGTAACACTCTCTTAGACACTCATACACTTGATGTATAACAGGAATAAAGGCATTATAAAGGTGTGCATATGCAAAAATTAGGAGAAATGTTGTTGAACTCAATCTAGAGCTTAATAGTTAATACAATCAAAGACATCTCAGAGGAGGTAGAGGACCAACAATTTTCTGTAGCAAATGCCAAAAGAAGAAGAAAAACACAAAGATACCGTTATAGGTTCGGAGCCCATTCTTGATGGTCAGGATCTCCCTGATGGCTGGGGCAATCCTCTTGATTGCGGCCCTCCTCGTCCTCCTGCTGGTATAATTTTAGCTGCATAGCAGTGTGACTGCTTATTTTGTTTGTGGGTTCTTGCATCAACTTTTGTGTGTGTGATTCAATTCCACCCATCTTTTATGTGAACTGGTGTATTATATTTTTATGTAATTTAATATAGAAGTGCACTATTCATTAAAAAAAAATATAGCAAAATCAGCTAAAGCTGAAGAAAGACTTGTAGAAGCAATAGATGAACTGCAACAAGTGAATGTGGCAGATGCAAAAATTTGCAGCCTTGGAATTAACTGGAACATAACTTGAGGATTTACAGGAAAACCTGAAATAGCAGCAGAAGATGTAGCTATTGTTACAACTGTTTTCCCAAGAAAAGACCCTGGTAAAAAAATTTGTTCCTTGACAATTTGAAAAGGGCTCAAATGAGATGGGACAGCCAGAAACAGCAAATTTTCTTCCCATCCTGTTTCTCATCCATGTTGGAATGAGATTTGCTTTGTTCTGTGTTAGGAATCAGGATGTCGCAGTTGGTATCAAAAGATAAAGCCTGCATCATTGCCATGGAAACTTCCTCATTCTCAAATCCATATCACATGTTTTACTGTTCTTCACTAATTGTGCATTGCAAATATATTTTTAGTGTATCGATTTTTTAGTTCGAAGAGCAGTGACATGTACTGTTAGGGATTGTGAACAGTGAACAAATAAATAACACTGAATGTATCCCATGCCAATATTCTTCTGATTGGGGAAAAAATCTTTCATTTAAATGATGAAATTTGAAGCTGTGAACTATAGTTCACAATCTACAAATACAAAAGTTTTCTCAGAGTTCAGATGTGAGGGAATGTACCAAAAAATAACAATAAAATTCAGAAACCAACTTAAATGTTAGACAAGTTACTGTATACAGTTTAACTATAAACTCTTCTAGTTTTAATTTTGACTTATAAAGATTTTCCCAGCATGTATTCTAGATTTAGTTAATGATGGATATATCATTAGCACAATAAAACATTGGAATGGCATTGCAATTGTTGTTTCCCTAAGCTTTTCAGTTTTTTCTCTCAATAGTTTAAGGGTGGGAATATTCTAACTAAAGGTTCTTGGGAACATTTCATACAATAATGACATGGATACTATTGTTTTTGAACATGTGCATATGGCATTCTAGAAACCATTTGTGGAGGTATTTAACTAAATCAATCAAGCATAGGATTGTTTCCTGGACTCCTCATGATTATTATTTGTTGTTATCATTATACTACAGAATACATTTTATGGTTTTGGACTACCTTGAATTGGTATTAGAGGGAAGATAGTTATAGACACATCACTCAACACACTATAGTGGACATAGAAACCATTAAGAACTATCGTATTTTTCAACCTCTGTCGTTGCAAGTTTAATACTTTGCTCTCACTGATAATGGCTTTAAACAGAACAGAAAAAAGCACAGCTTTGCAAATAATGCAAATACTCAAGTATTCTCTACCCTATACTCTGTTGACTCACAATGGACAAAGAAACAAATGCAGTATACAGAAAAGATAGCAGCAGAAAAAAGAAATCCTTTTGTTCCTGAACTTGAATACAACAGCAAATTCACCTTCATTATCACTATACCAGCCCAGTCTCCAGAACATTATTCTCATCCCAGCAACACACTCCCTCTAATAAACAAAAACTGCTATCCTGAAAAAAGAAAAACTACTCAATACCCCACTATAGCAGTTACAAATCCACAAAACTGCAGTCACAACAAAATCTCTTAAAAATATTTGAGCACAAAAAAACTGATGGGAAGAGGAATTAATCAGCATTAATGGTCGGTTACATCATCCTCCCATTCTTTTTAGAAGTTTTGAACCTCCCGGTTCAAAGAACTCAAGAACTCAGTTGCCACAGCCTGCCTTTCCACCATTTTACGTATTTCTGCAAATTTTCACATGATTTTTTCTTCTACTTCCAGCCTCTTGTTGGACCATAAATCATCCTCTTCTACCAAATTGTTCTTTCTATTTTCTCAAATTCTTGAAGGCTTAGATCCAACTCTAGTGGTCCTCCACTGAAAATTAGTATGGTTCTTCTCTTCATTTGTCCAACCTTATGTTGTGCCTTCACATAAATATTTCAAAAAAGAAATCAAGTTAAGGGAATCAAAAATTTCCATAGGTACTTTTTCTTTTTCTGTATCTTGCCATTCAATCATGCTTTCTAATTTTCCTTTGCAATTTGTATCTTTTCCATGGCTTGTTACCTTCTCATGGACTATTGAGAGTCTATTTTCCAATTCATCTATTTTTTCTACCATATCAACTTCTGGTGAGTTCACAATATCATGCTCCTCTTCATTCTTCAGTGTCCATTTTTATGAGTACTTCTTTTCTGCCATCAAATAGGGGGCCTCCAAAGATCTCCATCTCTATTACTACTTATCTCTAATGTGGATTGCTTCCACAATTGCAACATGTTGGGCCACCTCTAGTGATAGGTTGCAATCTTCTAACTCTTCCCCTCTTCTAAGGTGAGATCATCAATGCTTTCCCCTTCCTTAGGGTAACATAACATCTTCATCCCATTCATCTATCTCTTCTCTGTTAAACTATTTGCAAATCACATTTAAGGGTCTTCCATCCATTACTAATTTTGTTAACTCTTCAAGGGATTTAATCTCTCCCTATTAAAATAGTTTTATCTATTGGCTAATTCTAATCTCTATAGCTTTCCTCTATGAGAAAAACTCTTTCTCATTAGGTGAGTATTTATTCTCATAAATTCTTTTCACCTTCTTACAACCCTTGAATGCCTTTGTTTTAGTGCTTTTTTTGTATTCTCATTATTACTTGTTTCACTCTATTCCAACATCCACCACCACTTCTCCAACTCAAGCAGCAATTTTTGTAACTTCTTTTGTCATGTTTCTTCTTCCAAGTTGGTTATCCCTTTTTTACATCATGAAACAACTCCACCTCTACATTCATGGCCATACCCATTGCACTTGAATTGAAGTTATTCAAAACTCTTCTCACAAATCTTTTACTCCCAACATCCTTAGATACTCTAATATTTTTTTGATGTAGAAAACCTCTATTGTTGCAAGTTTAATATTCTATGTTAGGAAAGGTGTCTTCAACCTCGCATCTTAGTTTTAAGACCAAAAAAATGTAATTTTTGGGTTGTATTACACAAAAAGAGATTTTTAAGACTCTATAAGTTGATTTTGGCTTCAAAAAAATGCTGAAATGAATATTAACTTGAGTAAGCTAGTTATAACATGGATCTCTCCAAGATCTATAATTTGAAAAAATGGGGTTCAACGAACTTCTTGAATTTTAAGTTGGCTCTTTCACATTGGAAATGTAAGGGCATCTATGATGAATAAGAGAGATGTAAGAGGGAGTTACACTTCTCGACCAAATTATGATGCATATTATGATATATTATAAAGCATATTTGAATAGAGGTAATGGAGCCAAAACAAAACACCCAAGTTGGGGAGTGGAGTATGACAAGCTTCTGGTAGATGTAAATAATATGTTACTTTTAGCTTGTGGACTTATCTTGGGATTTGGGTTTGGATTTTGACTACTGATTTGGATGCCACTTTTTGGGTGGTTAAAGGTCATGGTTTCCTAATTAGCAATTCATGGTTTCATGTATTGCTTTTATTTATTGGGTGTTTGAGATGGACGTTATATAGTGAGTTTTGTAGGTATTGTTATGATATCAAAATCACTCTAGATCTTTTGTTAGTGATACTCCTATAAAGGTTT
>VDFB02026320.1:92498226-92925956 GCA_007258455.2 Sequoia sempervirens | reverse complement strand
GGGATTTCCAACCAAGCCCCCCCATTAACTAGGTCGAAGAATTATGAGCAAATTCACATTTAATGAGCAGGTGATCTGCTGATTTTAAAGCCTGACCACACATCACACAAGGGAATAGGGGTTCTGTACCTAATATGTCTAACCTCATTCCCGATAAGATTCTATCTTTGATAGCCATCCAAGAAAAGGCTCCTACCTTTGGGAGGACATTTGATCCCCAACAGAGGTTAAAAGGCTAGGATGAAGAGCCCATAGAGCATGCTAGGGAGTTATAGCCTTCTTTTACTATGTAATTTCTAGACTTGGCTTTGGTCCAAATTATTCCATCTAGTTTATCTAAGAAAATAATTTGTCTTTTCTAGAGATTAGAGCTGAGTGAATCCTTCAAATGTGTTGGAACAGGGAGAAAATTAAAGTCTTTCCATTTAAAGTTTTGCAATGGATTCGTCGGGTTGAAAACAAAGTAATATTTTACCTTATCTCCCAAAAGGCCCTTTAGTGTTGATTCTAATTGTTCCCAATTTCCAAGGAGCTTGAGTGGCTGGTGACCATTCCAAGCATCATCCCAAAAGAGGGCCTTCTCACCATTGTTGATCGATCGGGAAAGGTGAGGGAGGATGACCGATCTACATGAAATAATAAAATTCCATATTTTTGAGTCAGATGGAAGATCTCTTTAGGTCAAAATCCTCTCTCTATCAAGAGAGTCCAAGTATTTATGCCTCATGATTTGACACCATTTGGCGTCTGGTTTGGAATACAATTTCTAGAACAATTTAGCACATATGCTTTATTATGCAAGAAAAGATCTCTCGGGTTTGCACCACCCATTAGTTTAGACTTACATACTATTTCCCATGAAACTAATGGGATTTTCTTCTTCTGTGTAAAATTTTTTGCCCAAAGAATTTTTTTGAATATCTTTTGTAGGGAAATTCCCTTTTCATATAGTATTTTTATAATTAACATTAGATATATTGGAAGATAATGTAGGACTACTTTTAGTAATAGGAATTTACCTGCGAAAGAAATCCATTTTGACCTCCAAAGCAGGATTCTATTAGAGGTAGAAAAAATTATCCTATCCCAAAAGTCATGCTTCTAAATATTTGCATGGTAACGAATCACATTGGAAACCCCAAAATTTTAGCAGTTAAGTTTTGACCAGGGGATTGACATTGATGAAGAATATTTTTTATTTTTCTACATTAAAGGATTGACTTGAGAATGAATAATAGTCAGAAAGGATAGTTTTAATTTCTCTTGCCTCATTTATAGATGATTTTCCAAATAAAAAGGATCATCTGCAAATAGTGAGTGGGAGATTGGCATCGGGAAAGGTCTAATAGAGATTCCTTTGCATAATCAGTTAGACCTTGATGCAATTATAGACCTGCTTAGACCCTCAGCCATCAAAATGAATAAAGAAGGGGAGAGAGGGTCACCTTGACACACTCCCTAAGTTGGAGAAAAATTACCAAATGAGGAGCCATTCACTAATATTGAAAAAATTTCCCTTGAGAAGCAAGATGAGATCCATTTACACCAGTGTTAGAGAAACCAAACTTTTTCAAGACAACCAAAAGGAAGTCCCAATCAAATTTATCATAGGATTTTTGCATATCCAATTTGAGAACAACTATAGGGGAATTGTCCTGCATGATTGAATGTAGAACTTCATGGGACAAAATAACCCCTTCTAGAGTGTCTTTTCCCAGCACAAAACCACCCTGCTCATCTGAGATGATGAGGGGAAGCAATTTTGCTAGTTTGAGTGCTATCACTTTAGTAAATATTTTGTATATAGTATTACATAGAGTGATAGGCCTAAAGTCCTTAAAGGATGAGGGATCTATTTTTTTAGGAATGAGAGAAATCATAGTGGCATTGAATTCTTTTAGAATTTTTCTATTTCTCCTCGATTCTTCCAAAGTGAGATGAACATCTATACCAAAAAAATACCAACACTTTTGGAAAAAAATAGCAGTAAAGCCATCTGGGCCTGGAGTTTTTTCAGTCGCCATAGAAAAAATGACATTTGTGACTTCCTCTAAGGCAAAATCCATCATTAACAATTTATTATGCTCATCTTTAACCAATGCTGGGATGTTATTTAAAATCACATTTCCTTCTAGAGACTTATTTGTCTTTCTTGGAGCCAAGATCCCCTTAAAGAAGGAGACAACTTCAACCCCAATATCCTTTTTCATTTCCAAAGTGTTTCTAGAAGAACATAGGGTTGAATCAATCATATTCACTTGTCTTCTGATTTTTGTAGAGGCATGAAAGAATTTAGGAATTTTATCCCCATCTTTTAACCAGATTTCCCTTGATTTCTTTCTCTAGTAACACTCTTCTCTTGCCAATAACTCTTCTAAATCAGCTTTAAGATTTTTTTTCTTATCATATAGGGAGGAATCCATTCTATTTTTTATCACAATTTCATATACATTAGATAACTCTTGTTCCACTCTAGTATATTCCTTGAAAATATTCTTAAAGCTATTTACATTCCAGTCCTTGATTTTGGCTTTGATAAATTTCAATTTCTTGCAAAGTTGGTACATCTAGGTGCCTTCTATAAAGGACAATTAGGCCACCATATTTTAAGGTGGGGAATAAACTCTAGGTCTCTAAACCACATTGATTCAAATTTGAAATAACCCTTCTTGATAGGCTTGTATTCATAGATAGACAAAGAAATTGGAAAATGATCTGAACCAACAAGAGTATGGATTGTAGAAGAAAAATCCTAGGAGGCATTAAGCCAATTTTTAGATAGAAGGAAATGATCTAATCTTTCAACAATTTGAGAAAAACCTCTACGTTTGTTGGTCCAAGTAAAATTACCATTTTTTGGAAGACAATCATAAAGACAATTGTTGAGAATAAAGGTGTTAAAGTCCTCCATTACTTTTGTTGAAGGGATGATACCTCCATTTTTTTTGAGGAACTACAGATTGCATTAAAATCCCTTGTAAATATCTTCAAAGCATTTTTTAAAGGTGTTGAGGCAAAAGAGAGATGAGACCATAATTGTTTCTTAGTAGAAAGATAATAAAGCAATTGTTTGTCCTCAAGCAATTGTCCAAAGCTTTAATGCAATTGTCTTTAGATTCCAACACATTTAACTTCATAGTATATTTATTCCATAAAATTGCTAGACCTCCCAAGGCTACTTGAGCTAGAGAGGCAAAAAATACCTAGTTATTCCAAGTAGCAAAAAAATCTGAGGCCAACTGAGCTGAGAATTTTGTTTCTTGTAAGAGCACAATATCTAAGGTGGTACTCAAAATTTGACACTTCATGAAGTGTCGCTTGTTAGGGGCATTTAAGCCCCTAACATTCCAAGATAGAACCCTCATTTTATTAGAGGAGATATTTCATCTCCCCTCATTCTACAATTCATTTCAGAGACCTTATTCGCTACAGCTAAATTAGGTTGTACGTTTTTGGGGATATTGCATGGGCTTTCCAAACCTCTGAGTTTTTTTGAGGAAAATCTAAAATTCTTTTCTAGTGTTGTTTGAATACCTGCAACAATTTCAATCTTAGTTTTCTCACTGTTAGGTTTTCTTCCCCTCTTATTCTTGGGAGACACCAAAGTTTTGGCATCTGTTTACGAGATTGGTGGAGAGGAGATGGGAGCTTGGGCTTTGGGGGAAAGCTCAATATTCTCTCGGGCCAAGGGAGTCACCTTTTCAAATGATAGATTACCATTTGCATTTGTTTGAGAAATTGGAAGGAGTGGGATTTCCTTCTCTGATTCAAACTCAACAAGAATTTCATCTACCACTTCTTCAATAAAGTCTTCTCCCACCTTAGTGTAGACTTCATTTACAATGTCCATTAGTTTCTCTTCACTTAAAGATCCCTTTAGCAGATCTTCAAAATGTGAGACTCCCTTTGAAGGACAAGCATCCTCTTTAGGTTGAGTTACATCCTCAATATGTTTAGAAGAAGAGGGGATGTCGTCCAAGGGCCCTCATGAGGGAGAATCAAAATGAGGCACAAAAGAAGTGTTAGGTTGGCTAGGCGGGAAAATAACACCTACACTTTTTGAAAGAGAGAAGAAATCTATTGGCTTCACCCAAGAAAATAGTTCAAAATATATTAATATTTTAGCCTCTTTCCATGAAGAAGTGTCCAAGACTAATTTTTGGCACCATTCACCCTTGCATGTAAGGAGTTTGATAGTGTGCAGAACTAGATTTATGTTATTAACTAGGGCCCAAACCCTAAGAGTGGTAACATTTGGTTAATCATGAATATTATCATTTTTTATGTTATTAGTCTTTATATTTAAATATTTATTTAATACTAAATTATGGAGGCTAGAAATCCAAATTAAAAAATCTATATGTGGAGATCATCCAAATTAAATTTTATGTATAAAAAAGAAATTTGAATCATGAAAATGATAAATATCACTAAAAAATAATAACTTCAAATTAAAAACTAGGATATTTACTTGATATAACACAATGTATTAATTTTTGATTATCTGTACTAAAACCCAATATAAGATTTTGAGTTATGATAATAGCATGTACCTATGTGGGATTGTACTTCACCAATGTAAAAACATTTATCAAATGATTTAAAAAATGTATATTAATGCAATTAGAGTCAATTAAAGATTTGACCTCATAGGATATACATATAAATAATATAATTAAATTATGATTTCTTTAGTATTCCTTTCATTTGGGATTAAGAAGATTAGAAAAGTGATTACTATTGAGGGTGGTGTTAGCACATCCAACTTGATATGCAATAATGAGTTATTGCTCTTGTTGAAAAGTAGAAAACTACTCCAATGTTCCTTGTAAGTTAGGTCTTGACCATGTGGGATAACAAAGTGATCGTTATTAACGTGTTTCAACAAGGGGCCTAGATTGTTAGATTTTTTGGAAATGATATCAATAACATGCAATCAATAATAGATTTAATATTTAGAAAATGAATTGCATATTCAGGTTTTCCCACAACAGATCTATATCGATTAAATGCTCTTTTCTAATAACTTTAGATGGATTTAAAAGGAAAGTCAAAAGATTTAGGGCAACAAGAAAGCTTTTAAACCAATGCTACTTTAAATGAACAATAAAAAGATCTAATCTATTAATAAATTTCAAATGGTTTAATAAAATCTCACAAACCATTGTTAAGGAAATTAGTAATCCACACATCTATCATTAACAATGATGTAATCTTCCAAGGAAATGTAATCAGTCACAAGATTTTTAGACTTTATCAAATCAAAACGCCATCAAACATGCACAGATCTGAGACAAAATCTTAATTATAGAATAACATACAAGATTTCATTAATTTTTTCACTTTAAAAAAGATAAAATAATCATACAATTACCTTTTGATGCCTAAAATTGCTAGGAAAATAGCCTTACAGGAAACTCAGTTAATGGGGGGACCAATTGCACTAAATTGAGTAACCTCTAGGTTTTAAAGAAGCAAACTCTTCAAGTATTTGGGGGGTTGGAAAGGGAAAAGGAAGTAGATATATTAAAATAAAATATAATCTAAGGCGATGCACCAAGAGTTAAGTATGTAGGCATGAAAATTTTCCTTTCAAATGAGATTTGAGGGTTCGTTCAACAATCTGCATGTCCAAAAATAACAAAAGGAGTAGATGAAAAACCTAAGAAGTCCATCAAATAACATAACATAACTTCCATACACATTCACTGAACAAGAAGAGTTCAAGACATGATCTGAATCAACAAATTTATATTGAAATTATAGAAGTCTTGTAGATAAACTACTCAATACAAGAAACAATGTAGTATAATGTCTTATCAATTAACTAAGCAACAAAGAGGCTGAACAAATTGACATAGTCTATGAGTCTTAATACAATACAAAGGCCTATAGTCTTTCAGTCTTTTTTCTATGTATTTTTGAACCCTTTTTTAGAGAGTCAAAGCAATATATATAGATCTCTCCACCGCTTGAAAGCCAATAACCAAAAAATTCCCCAGGAATGGGCCATGCTCCCCGTCACAATGATTCTCAAATACCGTTGCAATAGAAATATTTTGAAACATGGAATTTAGTTTCCTTGAACAAAGTGTGCCCTTCATAATGATGGAAGTGGTCCTGGAGTGACATCAACAAAATTCTTATGAAGACATGTGTCTAACCATCTAAAAAATTGGTTAGGACACATGGCGTAGAGGCGGGGCCTCACATTCATTCATCCTTCACTTGCGATCAAAATCCCCATAGAGAAGACACGTGGTGCAATGAATGCATTAAGCTTTGACTATGGGGCTTGCCCAAAATGGTTCCCGTGGTAGGATGCAACATGGCACACAGGCAGAGCTTGAAGGGGAAACAAAGGAGAGAGGATTCTTAAAGGCACGCACTACAAACACATGGTGAAAGGGTGGAGCTTGAAGGAGAAGCAAGGGAAGAAAAATTTCAAAGGCGTGTGCGACTGGCATGTGGCGCAAGTGAACAAAGGTGCTACAAAAGGGGGCCTGAAAATATTCAAACATATGAAGCGCTGGCCGAGGCCAATGCAAAATCAATGATAACCACCCGAAGGGAGATTTAAGGATTTTAAAATCCACAACTTTTGGTGACTATTAGGGGCATTTCACTTGCGTAATGGGAACCCAAAATTTTTGGTTCGAAGACTAGAGCCTTATCCATTAGGCAATGATCAGAGGTTTGAAAGTGTGGTCTGTAGAGGCAGCCAATCAGCCTCGGATAACATCGATAAGGCACACAGATTCTCTTGCACCTCATGCAAATTGATAATTTCTTTGAACGACCGCTCCATGGAGATCTTGGTCTCAAACTCAAGCTGAAAAAAGAAGTTGTGTTATTTGATGTATGGTGCTTTCAATGTCTATTGATGTGGGAGGTTGACTGAATGATTGGAAAGAAGATAGATCCTGCTGCTTTTCCTTGATCTTTGCTACAACATACTTCATCGTGGCCACTTAATCATCAAAGAGACAGGGGGAGGGAAAGCCCATTTGAGTCAACTGGGAGAATTGTATCCACATACTATTCATAGTACGACTTAGTATTACCAAGCAACTACTAGCCTGGAGGATGGTTGCATGACAACAGATGAATTCCTTCACCTTTTTGGCAGTTGACCTTCAGTCTTCTATCCCCGCCTTTACCAAGTCTACATTTTCCACAATGTACAATTTATCTAGCAACTTCTCAGCCTCAGGCACCCTTTCAACAATGAACTATGGAACCTGCTCAATCGTTCCATGCACCTCCCTACTTAAATTTGTTGTGTCCACCATGAATTAGAGTGTCGGTTGTAGGGTCAAACAAAAAGACTTAATCTTCTCCCAGTATGAGGCATATAACTATGGAGCCACCAAAAGGAGATTCGATTAAGGAACAGGGGGTTGGGGAGAGAATTTCAAAAGACTTATCTCCAACTGCTTTGATCCGAGCTCTTCCATCAATTCATCAATTTTCCTAGTAGACGCGGTGAGTTGTTCCTGTAGAGTTCCCAACTTGACATCCTTTCTTTTCAATAGCTCCTCAGCTTGACCTCGGGTTTTGGATTCCTTTTCCAGGGAGAGCTTTATTTCTTGGATCTCCTTTTCAAATTGAGCTTGTCAATCCTGGAGCTCCTTGTCCTTTTGTTGCATTTCCCGCTCCAATTAAGCTCGTTGATCCCAAAGCTCTTTATTCTTTTGTTGCATTTCTCTCTCTGCTTGAGCCAGTTGGTCTTGAAGCTCCTAGTTTTTCTACTGTAGTTCGGTAACTAGGTTGGGATCTTGGGACTGGAACCTTGCAAGTTCCTCTTGGAGTTTGGCCTTTTTTTCCTGCGCTTGTTGAGACAAGCGTGCAATTTTAGTGTTCTTAGCCTTTTCCCTTTTTTGTAGGATCTCCACTCTTTCCTTAACATTCTTGAGCTCCTTTTCCCTCTTTCTTAGTTGGTGACTATGCTTCAAAAAGTTTGTAGTCACCACCCGCTAAGTCTCCTCCATTAGCTCAACATTGTCTTGTGGCTAGGCTACGTGTAGATATCCCTACAACATGGATTGTATAATCCTCAGGTTGCATCTTCCCTTATGGTTTGGTGATGTTAGGAGTCATGGTTGCAAGTATTAACGAGCTCTAAACTTCATTAGAGAGGGTTTGCATGCATGGCTTAGCAGGCTTCATTGCATCTTTTTCTTTTCTCTTTTTGGATCATATAGCCCATGTTGTCTTAGCCTTGATATTTTTCCCAATAAATTCTGCTGGTGACCTAATCGGTTCACCAACAAAGGGTGCACTGAGAGGAAGAGAAAAATGGAATGAAATCATTGTGATCTCGAATGATGTTTTCTTTGGCAGAGCGACCATCAATGGGGAGAAAGGGGGAATGTTATGCCAAGGTCTAGCTGGGGAAGCGACAAAAGGACTCATAGGGAGAGGTGGTGGTAGTGGAGATGCAGAGGTTACCATCTATTGGGAAAGTTGAGTTGGAGCTGACATGAAAAAATAAAAAGGGCCTGCAATAGTAGGTCCAGATTGGGCTCAAACAAAAGATGGAATAAATCGCAGGGGAGTAAAAACTACCTTCCCAATTGGGGAGAAGGGAGATTGAGAGAAACCTCCCACATGTGCGAAAGTAGAAAATGAAAGGCTGACACTGGAAGTAATTGGAGACACAGATGCAATAGGGTTGACTAAAGACTGAGAAGTGAGAAGAGAGGGAGAGAAAGATGCTTGAATTGCTGCAAGCTCTGATCCTTGGCTCATTGCAAGAACTTGCGAGCTTTCTCCTGGAGTGGCATTGGTGTGCAACCTCTTCTCAGGTGGAGAATTGTCCAACTCTATGACCTCTTGATATTGTAGGGTTTCCCAGGGTCTCTTCGCATCCCATGTTTGTGATAGCGCGACTGCTGCATGGGATGGAGTTACTTGCGAGCTCAGTGGAGTTTCACTGGTTGTTTCAATGCTTCTCCAACTTCTTGTATTTGGGCCTCCTTTGCCTCTTTTATTTTCATTATTATAGTCACCTCCTCTGGGTCTACATCCTCATCTTCGCTTGCATCATTATCATCATGCTCTCTATTACAGAGATCATCAAATTTGTCATCCATGTTAGGCTCCTAGAACTTGGCATCAAGACACCTGGTCTCTTGATGATAAATCTAGAATTGGGAAATTTTATTGTCACTCCACTGGTAGTTCTTGGCCAATTTATTATAAAGGGTGGCTCCAATTTTGCACTTGTCATTGGGTTTGGACAAAGGAAAATAGAAAGATAGCCATAGCAGCCTCTTATCATCAGTGGGAACATAGGTCATCTCCACAAAGAGATTCAGGTCCCCCAACTTTGGACTCCGTCAAGCTTCCTAGTAGGGCTAGGAGCTGTGAGTCACCTTAAAATTTAGACTCGCTAAGTCATTATTGAGATTATAATCCCATTTTTCACAAATCAATACTAGCCCCAGATGAGCAAGCTTTGTAGCTAGCAAACCATGTGTATGCTTCTTTTCCATTATTACCATATCGAAGCTCAAAGAGCATTTGAAAAAACCTTTCTTATTCTTTCCCCAGCAAAGTTTGACGTCTATAATCACTAGATGCCGAAATACCTTGAGGTCCAACACTTTGTTTGTGACACATACTGGGAGCTAGAATGGTTCCTCGGTAAAACCATGCAACCTAACAAATGAAAAATCCTCATCAAGGAACTGGTCACAATGAGGAAAAAATTATTGCATCCACCTTACTTGCTTGGAGGAGAACCGATAACAACCATCATCACCCTCCTTATTAAAATATTACAAAATTGGAGTTAGGAAAAACTCAGAAGATGCATAGTAATCATGAGTTATGGAAAGGAGAGGAGTCCACACAAAAACTAGCTTTTTTTACCCCATTTTCATTGAATATGGACAAGCCCATATAGTTTCTAAAGAAAGTAGGGTTTTGGTGCAAAAGCATGTGAGAAAGGAAAGAAGAAAACTTGAACCTATACTGTGTGTGATATTCCTTGAATTGGTTCAACATCTCTCGAACAATGACCTCCGTGAAGTCATACCAGAATAAAGAATGCTAACTTCTTAACTGCAACCCCAAAGCCATTTGAAACTCCTGAACCTCCCTATAACTATCCATGCCGCAAACAAAATCCAACATAGAGAAGACATCTTGCAAGTCTGACTTGAAAACATTGTTCCCAACCAGAAACTATGGTGGGCGATTATCTTCCTTGGACCTTTTTGTTTCTTGATTATAAAACCTTAGAGAATGTTTTATGGTCCTCTAGAAATATTTTGAGCCACCCACAGTGAATCTCTCTAGCACTTCTATCTCCCTTCCTATATAGATGCATAACATATCCCTAATAGCTTCAATGTTGATCACCACGCTTAGGTTTCGACATTCTATGACGTCGGTATCTGAGTTGAAATTTTGAGCACATTCATGAACTAGTTCTGGGTAGTGATGCACCAAGGGGACCATATATTGTGGAAGACCACGGAACCACAACTTGTATACCAAAGACTCTTTGTTATTAGTCTTTTTCATTCTCTCACAAGCTGCTTCCCTAAGACTCTTAGGGTTGGTTTTGAGTTCAGGATCATGAATTTTTTCCTAATCTTTCGCTATTTGGGCTTTGCTCCTATGGTTTGTCTTTTGTACAACCTATGTGTGAAGCCACTTTGGATTTTCCGGCATCCCAGGCGAAGCATAAGAGATGTTATTGAAAACATTGGCCATTGGAACTGCCAAGATGGCATCAGAAAAGCTCCCAACCACTTCTCCTTGTACTTCCATCTTAGGATTCTAGGCCATTTCAAGATTCTATAGACTTTTGTGAATGCTCAAGCTCTCTGCAATTCTCACTTGGGCTCTTTCATAGCAAATTGTGCACTCAAACTCTTCACAGTGTTGTTCTTTTGCATGCAACACTAGCCTTTGGTCCAATTGGAGTTGGAGACAATGGTTTCCTTTTTGCAATAAATTTGATATGTATCATCAACTCTTTCATTCATGCGAAATGAATTCTTACCTTTTGAAAAGACAATAATTCATAATGATGATTAGCCATTATGTCCTATGACGCAATCTCTTGGGAAATTGAGTTGATAATTAAAGGCATACAAAATCTTTCACATGCTTTTTCATTAATAACTTAAAAAGAATGATTAAGCAAGAGGACATAATGAGTAAACAAAATATTTTGAGTTGATCTTGGGGACTGAAAAGCATTCACAACATGACACTTAGCACTTGATTGTGTGAACTATCACTTGCGCCTGCCACCAGTTTTAACTGATTAATTACCTCTTCTTAATTTGCATGCAGGAAACACAACCTGGTGGGATTTTGGAGTTTGCACCTAGTGGGATTTTTGAGTTTTCTCTTTGATCAACACCATGTTTATCGCACACATTGTACCCTGGCTATGTCTATAAATAGACCCAAGGATAACAATAGAATTTACACTCGGTAATTGGGATTTTTGATAGAAGCAATGAATACTCCCATTAGGCTAACTAGAAATAGGTCTTAGGCAACTTTCCTTGGGGAAATTTCTAGTAGGAATTTAAACATATGACAAAGAATAAGCATTCTTTGGCTATAATTGCAATGAAATGGGTACTAGGGAGGGATTGTATAAAGTATGAGGACAAGTATAGAGTAAACATTGATATTTGTTCTCATTTTGTTGCATCTTTATGTGATATTCAGGTGCTGAAATAGATGATACTAAGGCTTACCATGTAAATCTTCCTAAAGCGCCACCTCAGAGGCCTTGGTGAATTTGTGACAAATGCAATATATGGCCTTGGTATTCCAAGAACAAGCGATCTCCGCCGACATATTGAAGAGGATGCAATGGTGCCTTGGGTACCACTTCTGAACGGATTTCACATTATGGATATTGGGAAACACCACCAAAGGATTTCATGTGCTTTCCACTTCTTGATAAGGTGCTACAATGTAGTGCTCTTCTATGATGTGGAATGGTATACTGACTTTAGAAACTTGGTGTTTCTGTTGATGGGTGTTTTAGCACTTTCTCAACACAGGAAGTGCATAGGCGCACTACCTCCTTGAAAGGTAGAAATTCGCAAGCAAGTTTCCAATCACCACCCCAAGGTCTCTCGGGTGTTAGGTCATGACATGCATGGAAGCTCTCAATTGATGTTTGATGTTATTTTGCGAGTAATCATAGGATAGACTTACGTATTTGGCTAGATACGAGATGGATCATGAAATGGAGTTCCTAAGATGGGAAGTTAGAGTGTAGTTAGTTGTAGGTTCGAACAATAATCCATAATTCCAATTCTATCTTAAGATTTAGCTTTACAATGTGCAATGAACCCTAGCATAGGTCATTTATTAATAAAAAATGGAAAAGAGCAGGGGAGAAGAGAGGTTCCTGGATCTGAGACTAACTATGAATAGTGATCGTGGAGGGTTCTACTGTGGACAGCTTCCTTAAAACAAAATTTCACTTAACCAGAAAACTCATAGTATCATGAAACTTGTGCTAGCTTCTAAGGACTGCAAATTTTCTACCATTCATTCACCATAAACATGCATGAACAAAAGATAAAAGTTTGGAGTAGCTTTTAGTTTATGCCTAGACTAACTTTACACAACTATCTACCAGTAGTAAACAACAAAAAGTATGGACAAGAAAGGCATCAACACAACATAAATCTTCACAACCATTGAACAATATTTACTAATCTATCTAAGCAATCTAAAACCATGAAGAACAACAAAGTGAATCAGCTAACTATGGGAGATTAATTATGAAACATGCAAAGAAACTCAAAAATCCACCAAAGTCAATGTATTTTTATTAAAAAATTTGTAGCATGTCATTACAACAACTCAACTCTCTCTTGAAAATGAGAGGAGACCCCCTATTTATAGTGTTTAAAAATAAAAATGAATGGCCAAGATTGATTTGCATTGTGTGGCCAAGATTCACTACAAACTAGGGTTTCACCTACCCCCAAATATATTACAATTTAAAATACATCTCTTGTCTTTTTCCCTATTTCGTCCTTTAGTGACAACACTGTAGCATTTTGTCTTCTAGCTGATTTCCCTTTGCTATGGCTACTCTGTGAGGAACTTGTCATCAATTATCGGGTTTCCTTACTGTTTCTTCAAGGCAACATATTCTATAAACTTTTTGGTGAGTGCCTGGAGTTTCTCAATTTCCATTATGCTGGATTGGAGCACCTGGTAGTTCCATTGTTTAGATCGTCCCATAAGTGTATCCCAATCTTCATCACACTTGGTTGTATTACCCTTGACTTGTTTAGATTAGGCAAAGGCCCAAGCAAAAAAAATAATGAAATCCAAGGTGAGCTCTCCCAACATTCCATCTTCCATTTTCTTACAAAAATAAGGCTTCACCTTTTTGGGATCGATCTCAATAGCGGGCAGGTCATAGCCTGTCATCACTTTCAAATACTCAATACAATTGGCCCTGATGTCCTTGGCCCAATCAATATCTAGCTCCACCTTGTAGAGGACCTTCTCCAACACCTTTTTCCTATGGTCAAAGTTCATCTTCCACGTTTCAACCAACCAATGATCATCCTCTGCAAATGTAAGGTCCTCTTTACATATCTTGTGAGACAACTTGAGGATGGCTTCAATTTTGGGGTAGGTGGATTCATATATCCCCGGGAAGTCAATGTAGAACTTCCTCGTGCCCTCAATGGTTTTTGGACCTCTAAGAATTTATTTGTTGTTCTAACAGCGCGATTAATGCCCATGTTTCCGACATACAAGACTTGTTGGAACCAATCTTCGGTAGTCTTAGTCCAATTTTTCCTTCTCTTGAGCTTGTCAATTTTCTCCTTGGACAACAACTGTGGTGGAGCCAAGGATGTCATGGGAAGCTCTTCCGCTGATGACCATTGTTGAATGTAGGCTATCAAATCAGCCAATTGGGCCTTGAGCTCATCTTTGGAGAGCTTTTCCTTTTGCATCAAATGTACCACCATGGCAACAGACTCCTGAAGGTGATTTATTTTCTATTCTCTTGATGTTGTCCCCAAGTCGATGGTGGAAACATTGTAATTGATCCCTTCTTCATTCACCACTGGTGTAGCTATTTGTGCGGTCCTAGATCCAGAAGTGTCCATTGTCAGCTTGGATCTAATTTTTGGCTTCTTCTCTTTTTTGGTGCTGATCTGAGCTTGGGACAAGATGGCCTCTTATCTTGCTCTTGGATCCCTTGGAGCAGGAGCTTTCTTCTCTAGTTGCTTTTCCAGCCACTCGGGCATCTGAGACTTTTCCTTGGGTGAGTCATGATCACCCTCCTCTTCATTCTTCCTAAATTTCAATCTCTTTATCCTCGGAAATTCTTTCTCCATTCGTGTGTCTTCTTCTTCATCGGAGTCCTAGATGAACATAGTGCATTTGATGGGGGATTTAGTGGGTAGGCACTCCTTGGGGCTGTCTTCCCCTTCAGTATCCTTTTCTTCTTCTCCACGCTCATATTCTTCAGGCTGCTCCATTTCCAGACTCTTATGGGCCTCAGCCTCTTCCTAAGGCTTGTTTTCTTCTTAGCTCTCCTCCTCCTCACGTTGAGGTGGCACATCTTTCTCTTTCTTCTTTTCTTGTTCCTCCTGCCCTGCTGAATGGGGTATTTCTTCACTATGCTTGGGGCTTTCTTCTTGTTCCCCTGTTGGAAGTTTAGTGTTTTCCTCCATTTTATCACTAGATTCCTTTTCTTCTTTAGGAGGTGGCCTTTCCACTTCCTCCCCGACATCCTTTAATTTCTGAGCAAGCTCTTCTTCAAGATCTGCATCAAAGGTTTGTACAATGTATCTGGTGCTGACATCTTCTTCTTTTTCACTCTTGGAGGATTCTGTTTCCTCTCCTTCGTAGACTACCTCATCAATTTGTAAATGTTGGTGCTCTTGGTGTTCATGGTAGTCGTCTGCTTCCTCCTCCAATGCCTTGGTAGCTTCCCTCTCTTGTTGTTCCAACTCCTCAAATATTTGCATTATGGATTTCATCTCCGGTGGTTTAGTTGGAGACTTTGAGGTAGGAACGTTGGCAAGCCAAGGTAGCCTGGATGGTTGGATTCATCAATACTTCAGAAATCTCAGACATGACATTCTGCATATGTCGTGAAAATGACTCTATAAGTGAGAGTGTAGGAATTGGCATTGTTGTCGTTGCGAGTGAAAGAGACGTGGTTGGAGACATTGAGGTAGAAGAGAGCGGAGAGGTAGTGGTACAAGAAGATTCAATCATTACAACTGGTCCAATAGGCAAAGAAGAGGCAAGGTGGACCAAGATGCCCACCGCAGGTGGGGAAGTAGTCACCATGGCCTGAGAAGTAGATGTAGGGGCAGTAGTGGTGGAGGTGAAAGGTGGAGATTTTGGTTTTTCAACCTCCATTTCCCCTCTGTCATGGAGTGGATCCTCTTGAATAACTAGCATCTCAGTGACACTGCCTGATTTCTTATGTTTCTTGGAAGGTTCACCTTCTGAGGCCTTTCTTGAGTTTACCTTTGGATTGGGCTGCTGCTCATTAGTCTCTTTGATTTTCCTTAACCGAGTGAGTGGAGGGGATTTTGAAGTTTCTCCTATTGAGGAAGTAGCTGCCTCGCCATTTTTTCCACTTGTCTCACTTTCGAGCCCCTCATAGGTCAGTGTGACCCCTTGTTGTTTCAATCAAACAACTTTCCCATCAATCCATTCCTTTGTGTGAGCCTCGACAAGCTTGGTCAAGATATTGAGGTAGTCGACCTCCTATTCATCCTAGTTAATTAGTGGTAGTGGGAGATTGGAAACTGTGTCATATTGGAGGTCTATTATTGTGCTCTCATCTTCTTCCACCTGATCAGGCACTGGGAATAGGTTTACCTTCTTTACAAAGTATGCGGTCATCCACATATAGTGCCTCATCCATACCTCATTGTCAACTTTACAATTAGCCCATAGATCCTCAACACTATGCAGATGGGCATATTCAGGTCCAAGTGCTTTCCTGATATGGCCATATGGATCCATTTGTGGCCAGGCCATGAGAAGCCTCAAATGATACTTTGCCAGCTCCTTTGAATTATGGGCACATTGCAAGGTATGGAGCTTGCACATCCCTTGGCCGAAGGAGAGGGGATAAGGAATCCCTACTAGATGTTTGCTACTCAATAGGGTGTGCACATGTCATAGCTTTCGAGAGAGCTCCAACAGTATCATTTGGTCATTAGGATACTGGGGTAGTTTTTTAGGCCTTTCAAAGAAGCCTTCTACATGAATGTATGTAAACTTTGGGTATTGGATGAACAGAAAGGCATACTACTTCAGGAAAGCATTGGCGTTGTGGGAGACTCACCTCTCAAAGTCACCCCCGAGCAATCTGATGATATGACCTATGAAAGCGTCATTGACCCTATAGTAATCTTTCTTGAAATTCCTGAATTGTAGCTGAGGGTACTTGTCATAGACTTTTAGCTCCCTGCTAGGTTCTTCATCTGGAGCTCTGAATAAGCCACTATATTGCCTCCATTTGACCAATGAGTAGACCAAGTAGGATGTCATGTAGAATTTGGAGGTCTTTTTGACGATCATGAACTACTCATGAAAGTAATCACTAATTATCCCACCTTAGTAAAACGAGGTATCTTCTCCACGGAGAGTCTCTTCAACAAAGTAGACCATCCATTCTTGGAAGAAAGCAACAGTAGGAAGGGCCATTACCTTGCTTAACAATGTTACCAAATCATGATAATCTTCGTAGAAATCAATACAAAAGAGCTCCTGGGGAACTTTTGCAGCACTGCCCCTCTTCTCCTTGAGCTAATACTGATTGACGAGCTTTTTACACTTGAGTGGATCTTCATCCCACATTTCCTTGCACTCCTTTATGGTTGGTAATTCCATCTCCCCGAAGGTAGAGATATGAAGGTTCTTTGTTATTTCCTTGGTAGGAATGTCAACCAACACACTCCCATCTTTGTCTACTATTGTTCTAGTTTCTAGCTGGTACACCTCCTTGCAAGCCATTACTAGTTTAGGGGTGACAAGAGCAGGAGGGAAGCCTGCAACTTTGGCTATCCCACTGCTTCTGATCAATCTTGTGTTCTTTGTTTTAGGGTTGATCCTGACCCTTTGCGTGAATTCGTCGATATTAATGTGCCTGATGTTTGTGTCAGAGATCTCCTTCCAATTTGTGGTGATTTTGGATCTTAGGGGTTCCCTCTGGAATTAATACTTCATCTAGTCTTTGTCTTCTTTTCTGCAGGGTGCCTTTCCTATCTTCTTTCCTTTGTCTTTCTCTACGGTTGCCCTCAAGGGTCCTGCACTTGATTCCATATATTTTGTAGAAAAAAGGGAGATGAGTAAAATGAAACATGAAACATAGAAACATTAGGCAATTCCCTATAAATGAAGTTAGGTTGGATAATTCAACATTCAAGAAATCTAATATTTAACCTAGATTTCCGTTAGTAGTTCACAGGAGGGAGTTTGGATAGCCTGGGCCCTAGGGGCCGGACTTCCCTAGTAGGATGACCATTTTAGAAGGGAAAACAACGCAGGGCAGCCAAAAAGGTTTCATCCACCCTAGAACTTGGTCAAATTGTGAAGCTCAATGAGGAGAGTGCCCTATTTTGGCACGTGGGTTAAAGTTTGTTTGGCGATTGGAGGGCATTTGTGTCATCATTTGGGCGATTAGAATCAAGATGGAGCTTTGCCGCTTGAGGTTAGGCATTTGGAACGACTCTGGTGAGATGAAATTTCATGGAAGGATTTCTACGAGTGCGGGATTGGTGAGTTCAAGAGGTGGTCGACATAACTCATGGGCATTTGGGAACTTCGGGTCAAAGTAGGTGGAAAGCTGTTGGGCGATCACCATTTGGGAATGATGGGTAGAAAGCGGAAGCCTAAGGGAACATGTCCGACAAAGAGCTTGATCCTTATGTTTTCTCCATTCACTTAGTGGATTTTATTGGCATCAAAGGCTTAGATCCCAAAGATCGGGAGGATGAGGGCATTTTTCCCTTTCGCAATGGCTAAGATGGGACAGAGTCCCGAAAGCGGAAGTCCGACGGGAATGACTTGAAGTTCATTGATCGCTTGTTACTTTGATGTTTTCGTTTGACGAACATGAGAGAGTTGGAAGTTGGGGAGCGAAGGGAAGTTTCTCGAAATCCATAAGGAATGGCGAGGTCATCGCGGAGGCTCATAGACAAAGGTTTGCATGGCAGGACCCGGAGAGGGACTTGGCACATGACCACATGTAAAGTCAATTGATCAAGGAAGGAGCTAGGGTTCGAGGGCCAGAAAGCGGGGATCGAAATGTCATCTGAAATGGTAGACCATAAATGGCACCTCAAGGATGGAGTCCCATGGGAGCGGACCCAAGCAATGTGTTGGGCTCAATTTCGGTTTATGAGTTTCCAAGTTTCAACAACCAAAAAGATGGCGACATTCCGTGATGGCAAGTCCGCGAGGTAGGTTTGCCACTTGAAAGTCTTTTGTTTTCATGCTTGAGCAACAATGTTATGAGCTGGCGGGCCTGCGGGTCATGAATTCCCTGGCTGAAGAACAACGCTGGGGAGGTGAGGTTTCGCACACAAAGTGCGGGTGAATTATGAGGGTTTCTAGAACTTTGCCACATGGGTTTTAAGCACCCTAATTTTCTCTATCTAATGCATGTGTTCTTCATCATTTTTATCCATTTCTTTGCGTGAAATCAAAGAAAAACACAAGATGAGGATAGACGACCAACCTACCTCTTGAACCCAATGAATGAATTAGTTGAATCAGCCAATGGATGCAAGGGACCAGTGATGGGAGGCTTTGGGCTTGAGGTCGGTTCATGGAGATAGTTTTCTGATCACTTTGATTCGCTCTAGTTAGATTGACATATGAAAATGACAGGTCAAATTTGACTATTTATAGAAATTAAGGCATTAAATGCTCACAATTAATGCATGTACGGTGGCCAAAAGGTTGGTGCATTGAAATCTGAAAAATAGTCGCAAGAGCACAGGGGTCTAAAGGTCAGAACGCCATTGGCCAATTAACGTTTTAAATTTTTTTGAGGATTAGACGGCACCAGATGGGTCAAAATCCAAGCAGTGGAATGTCGTGAGGAGAAGGCCGTTTGAGATGAAAAAATGCAACAGGGAAATCTGCTAGGGGAAACCCACGAGGGTAGATCCGAAGGACCCCAGGGACACCGACATAGGCAAATTGCAAAGGGATCTCCACAAAGTAATTTGACTTAGAAAATTTGAGGGGGTGGAATATGGTCGACTTGAGATGACACTTTTGACACTTTTTGACCAATTTGAACACCAAAATAGGGGCATGCAAAACAAGGTAGTGACAAAAATGACCCGACAAGGCAAAGGAAAGAGAGGGTCCCCATTTCGAATGGGGCATGTGTGCTGAGGGCACAATAGTTTCCTCCTCCACTTGTTGGTGCTATTGTCAGAGTTCTCCCTACCCCTACTATTGTTCCTGTTATCGTTCTTGTTGCCATTCTTGTTAAACCTACTGCTCCAGTTGAAGATAAAGCTCATGCTGCCCTAGTTGAATGGATGAAAAAATTTCTCCTCCTTTTTGTATATATGTCTTGGAAAGCTTTTAATATATATACTTGAAAAGCCTAGCCTAAGAGCCATTTTGCATTGTAATATTCCAAAGTATATATTACCATATAATGAATATATAGCTCTTTTTTTGAATTCCTATCTCTTTTGATTTCCTCTACTTCTTGCATCATGGGTTCCACCTAAAAAGACTCAACCGAACAAAACACCCAAAAATATTTACATAATTACATATTTACACTGGTAAAATGATTAATAAAGCTAATTAAACAATTTCAAGTGAATTCTATTGACATGAATTCCCAATGCTTCTCTTTTCATGTTCTCTAATTTAAATGCATTATGCTACTTGCATTGAATGATTCAAAAAGGGCCTTTCCACAGACTATCAAATTTGTCGTGTTGGACAGGCTTTGCGGCTCTCTCATTGAATTTCAACTCACTAAGTCTCCACATTTAAGACCCTGGTCAAAGGTTTTCTTGTCAAACCACTTCGTAACCACTTGTTAACAGTTACACATGCCCATCAAAGATTTTTCTCTATTCTCTTGTACCTACAACAACTTAGCCAATCGGACCTCCATGGCTTTGTTTTGTTCAACCTCCAGAGACTTGAGCAAGTGTAGTGCAATAATTTCCATAGATATAGGCAACAACACTTCTCGTATACCAGCTCGTACGATGAAGTCTTTAAGACTTGCTTGGGGGTTATTTGGTCCGCCCAAAGCGCTGCTTTGAGGTTCTTATGTCACTCTCTTTGGTGTTTTGACCTGATTCTTTTGGTGAGTTAGACTAAATTCCTATTATTCGACTTGGCCAAACCATTTCCCTATGGGTAATAGTTCAAAGATGTCTTTAGGAATATGCCATGCTTAAGTGAAAATTGACATACCTTTGAGCCTAGGAAGGCTTTCACATTGTCGGAGATGATGGCCTTTGGCAGACCGAACCTTGTTACCAACTCTTCAAAAAATTTCACAATCTTCGCCTCAGTTGCGTTCTTCAAGGGCATGGCCTCGGTCCATCTAGTAAAGTAATATGTGGCCGTGAGGATCCACTTATGTCCAGCACTGGAGGTGGGGTGAGTCATTCCAATAAAATCAAGGACCCATTATGCAAAGGGTTCCTCAGCCACTATCAGAGTGAGAGGAATTTTTGAGTTCTTCCTCCTTCCTGTGAAGAATTGACATTCTTTGTAGGATTTTACTAGAGAATGTGAGTGGTTGAAAAGTGTAGGATAGAAGTATCCCACACACATAATTTTGATGGCGGTGGCATTTGCAGAGAAATTTCCACCCGCGACACTGTTTTGGAATATGTCTAGATTTTTTTGCACCTGCCCTTGAGATACACACTGCAAAAGAACACCATTGAAGTTCCTTTTAAAAAGGACCCCTTCAATGAGCACATATCTATTGTTCTGCAATCAATAAAATATTTTCTTTTGAGAATGGAGGCTTGGTGGATATTTTCTTGTCTACATAAACCCCATTCTATCTGCCAACCAATAGCCTTCAGACTCAAACTCATTTAGTAGAACTAGCTTGGGTTGTTCTTCCTCAACTGCCACTTCTTCATCACATGCCAGATATTCACATAACCCTCTCCCACACACAGTCTTCATGGGAATGACCTCAATGTCATATTTAAGGATCTTAGTAATCTAGTTGGCCCTTTTTTTGATGTTTTCTCCTTCCATAATGTACTCGCACACACTAGAATGTGCGACATATACTAACACCTTGTTGCAAGATATGAGGTGTCAATTTTTTTTAATCCATTTAACGATGGCGAAAACTTTCCTTTCGATGAAGTTATAGTTCATCTCATAGTCTTTTAAGGTCTGGGAGTGGAAGGATATCAAATTTTCTCTTTCCTTCATCATTCTTCTGGGTTAAAGCAGTAGCGATGTTAGATTTTCTACTGAATACATACATTATGAAGTCCTTTGATAGGTCTGGGTTTACCAGCACAGGAGCTCAAGAAATAGCCTCTTTTGTCCATTTGAACAATTGATCCTTCTTGAGCATTAGGGCGATAGGTCTAATTAAACCTTCAAAATCATAAATGAATTTGCTTACAAAATTTACCTTCCCTAGGAAGGATTGAACTCCCTTTTGTTGATTGGTAGGGGAAGTTCCCTGAATGCCTTCACCCACTTCAGATCAATTGCAATTCCATCTTTAGACACTACATGTCCCAATAGTTTTCCTTGCAGCACTCCAAAAACACATTTTTCTAGGTTCAAGGATATCCCAAACTCCTAATTTTTTTTAAAAACTATTTCAAGATGATCAAAATGATCATCTTTTGAATTAGAGAATACCATTAGATCATCCAAGTAGATCAAGATGATCTTATTGATCAATTATCTAAAGGAAATATCCATTGTGCGCTGGAAGGTAGCTCCCGCATTTGAGAGGCCAAAGGGAATTTTTGCATAGGAAAGCATTCCCCACTTGGTAGTGAACGTTGTTTTGTGTTGTTCCTCCTCTTTCACCCAAATTTGGTTGTAACTAAAGAAGTCATCCAACAAAGACAACATTTTTGATCTAGCCACTATTAGCAAGATTGACTCTATAGAAGGCAAGGGGTAGTGGTCCTTCAGGGATGCTCTATTTAGATCCCAGAAATCAACACATAGGAAGATGTCTCCATTCTTCTTTTAGATAGGAACCAGGTTGGACACCCATGTGTTGTGTTTGATTGAGAAGACAATCTAGGATTGAATTAGCTTTGTCAACTCTTGCACCATTAATGCCTCAATCTGTGGGTTTACTGGCCTTTGCTTCTGGTGAACAGGTTTTTCCCCTTCCATTAGTTGTATGGTATGTTGGATGACTTCGGGATCATATCCCTTGAGGTCTCATATGACCAGACCACTACTCCTTTATATTTTTCAAAAAAATGCATGAGTCAGTCCTTATCATGTTGTAGGACATCTTTTCCAACCTTAAGCTTCCTTCCATCTCTGACCTGAAGATCTGCATAGTCGCCTTTGTCCGCTACAAATTTCCTCTTGTCATTCCTTGCATCGTCACAATCGAATAGATTTTTGAGAGTGACCAGTCCTTTTGGAAGCTTGTTGGACCTTAGCTGAATAATTTCTCCTTCATAAGCTTTTGCAATTTTCAGTTGAAGTTGATCAAAAAATTCTCCTAAATGTTGAATGAATGAGGCAATGTGTTCATCAATTTTGAACACTTGCCAACTCTAGTCATTATCTAGAAGTGTAGGTCATAAAATCACTCACACAGAGTGTATGTTATCAATTAAGTCAGAAACATGGTCAAATTGAGATCCTATCGTCGCCATGCAACCCGTAGCTGCATTATGCTCTCTGGGCACTATCTAGATATTGAAGGCTTCAAAGCTTTGAATCAGGTCCTAGACCCTATGTCTATAAGATCGCATACATACATTATTTGCTGTGAAGACTCCTCAGACTTTATTAACTATTAGTTCAGAGTCTTCGAACACCATTATTTGTTTAATGCCCATCCACTTCGCAAGACTTAGACCTTGCATGACACCTTCATATTCAGCTTCATTATTCGAACAAACAAACTGAAAGTGAAAAGATCTGAGTGTCTTTTCATTGGATAGGGATGTCAAACATATCCCAGCTCCTACACCAAATTTACATCTTACTCCATCAAAATGCAACATCTACAGCTCTGAGGCTTGACCACCCTCAGATTCCTTCATGACCTTCGAAATCACTTTATCCTCATCATAGATCACATAATTTCCCAATCTGGTAGCATGATAATTTCTGAAAGGATCAGTGTGTATAAATTCACTCAAGAGGACATCTTCATTCGTTCGTCTGGTCTTCGGTCACCTTCGCATCCTCTAGTAACTCAATACAATACATTTCGTCTTTGGTGATAGGGGCATGTGTAGCCTCAAATTTGATCATGGCTTCATCTGCTACATGTTCCGAATGCAAAGGTTTAGACACTATCTTCATCTTAGCTCCATGCTTGGTCCTAAGAATAAAATGTGACCAATCTAAGGAAAGATATCCACATATCTTGGCAGTGAACTCTCAGGATAAGCAAAGACTGAACATGGGAGGAACGCCAATGATCACAGTATCTTATGGAACAGTGATACTAGGGTAGGAGAATAGAGTTAAGGGAAGGTTCTTGATGACACCTATAGTTTCAACTTGTAATATCGCAAAATTGCACCTAGGGAAAATTCCATATTTTCGCATTTATGCCTAGCATTTATGACACCCTAAGACATTAATGACAAAATCCCATGGGTCAGAATTTCATGATTCTGATTCCATGTGGTCAATTGGCTGAGTAATAGAAGACTAGAGACACATTTTCTAAAAATATAGGTCTTGAACGAATGCACGGTGTGTAGACGTCTGCGCGAGATGCTAGCATCTTATCTATTTCTTGAGTTCAAAACATAGAATCTAGAAGGTTAACCCTTGAGACACGTGTCCTGGCAGTTACACTCTGAAAGTAATGACTCTTTTCTGCCCTTGCAAGGATAAAAACCTCTTTCTGCCCCTCATTTGAAGGTTGGAAGACTAGAAGACATTACACTAGCTCTCTTTCTATTTTGTGAAAAATTTTGAGACTCCTTCTCCTTTGATAGCAGTGCATTCATAGGCAAAGCCATGCTAGATTGAGGTCCCCCTAGCAGCAGTAGTAGCTTTCAAACAAGCACTCAGCGGTGCATCTGTGTGCTTTGGAGAGGGCCTTAGCCCGTGGGTAACACTCTCTCTCTCTTCCTCTCTCACTTTCCTCTTACACACATTTGTCTACTTATCATGGTTTGGGTTCTACCCTCGAGTAGGTATTGCTTTCACCACACACTTTATTTACTACTTTAGCATCCCTTTCCAACTTGGCTATTTATGGAGGTGGGAACACCAAAACAGGGTCTGACTAAGGCAGGCCCCTATATAGCCACCCAACAACTTTCTCCTCAGTCTTTTGTGTGCAAGTCATGAAAAGAAGCTTGAAGTGAAGATTCGAGTGTCTGAAAAAAGCTAAGCTTTCTCCAAGCATTGTAATATTTCCTTTGATATTTGGTTATCTGGTCAGTTAGGTGACCTCGTACGGATCATTCTTGAGTTTGTAAGCAGGATTTGTTTCTAACCAAAGCGCTCTTGAGTTCTCTGTTGCTCACGATGCCAACACGTCTTTCAGATGATAGCGCGTCATGCTAGTGTCCTAGAACTACGCTAATGTCTTCTGGCCTAGAGCTCCCTCTTCTGGGACAAGAATCTTTTACTATGGCTCTCTTAGGACCTCTGATTGTTTTCTCTAAAGTGTAACTAGGTTTTAACCTTTTACAGTTTTGTTATTCTGAGGTGTATAAGGGCATTTCATTCCCTAGTGATCTCTCGAGAAGGGAGAGACCCGTGTGCAGTGAATCCCTCTTATATCACACAACCTCATTCCCATCAAGTTGCATAACCCCTCTATTTAAGGGTTCATAGCTAAGTCCTAAGGATTCAACTATTTTCTTGGGAATGATTGTGGTGCTAGCACCAGAGTCAATCATAGAATTGTGCAACAACTTCTTACCCACAATGAGAGTCAAGAAGGGTTTTGATTTAGGCTTACCTTTATTTTTGGTAGAGGCTTCCTCTCCATTGTTTATGAAGACATTGGCCTGAGATGGTGACTCGATCACCTTTCCTTTGGAGGGTTGCTCTATTGGCTCTATGCTTGCATCTTCCAGTAGGGCCTTCTACAACAATGACTTCTGCTCCAAAATAGCTAAGATATCATAAAGAGATACATTAGCATAGGATTTCTTCAATTTTTCCACCACATTGAATGGTGGTGGATTCAAAGACTTCTATTTTTTACACCTTGTTATAACAATCTCCTTGTGTGGTTGAGATTGTTGTGCAATTATAGAGGTACTAGGAGCTTGGTCGAGAAAATTTTTGGGTTGTTCAGTGACCGGTTCACCCTATGAATCTCCTCTTATAGCTAGTGTTATAATCTAATTATAGTTGTAGGGCCTTTGATGTGGATGCATCATTTGCAAACACTACGTCTTCTTCTTCCATCCATGAGAAGAGCATGTGATCAGGGGCTATATCTATTTCTTGATCTAGGGACATTCCTTGCATTTGCACGATGAGTATCACATTTTCCATTTGTGGAGAGGCATATGTATAACCTCCTGAGTCTGGCACAATGCCTTGACTGCGTTGTTCTGTCACTCTTTGTTGTAAATTTCCATGCAGACAATTTTGGGGCATGTGTGGTTCGTTGCAGGGGAAGCACCAAAGATTGATGTCATCAATGAGATTATCTTTCCCCACTACCAGCTCTCTATTCAAACTTGGGTGAACATTTTGTAGTGAAGTAGGCACCAAAATTATCTAATTATTTGTCTGAGTCTATGGATTCATGCATGCACCTCCTTGGAACTGGTTTTTTTGGTAGGAAGATCTTTAGCCTTGGTAATTTTGGTAAGTTGGCTTTGGAGGCATGGAATGTTGCCACTTTATACTAGTTATTTCATTTGAAATGCTTCGCAACAACTCCTTGACGTCACTCATCTCATCTTTTGAAGAGTTATATGTAGAAGCAACATTCTGCGATGCACTTGGATATGCATACATAGATTAGGGAGGAGCAGGTGCATTGGTAGAAGCTATTTCCTAGGTGATGTAATGCCCCGCCATGCAAACCCCAAAGGACAACAGAAACAACAAATTACCACACAATTTTTTTTTTGAAAGGAGAACAATTCATAAGATAAACATGAACATATATTGTATATAAAGCAATTATACAATCACAATGACCATTACGTCCTCTGGGGTACATGAGATGGCATCACGAAGTCCTAAAACTAATACCATAATGATAACGAACAAATCAATATTACATAAAGATAACATCCAACCATCCATGATCAAAAGAGATGAAAAAGATACATATAGCATTTTACCAATAGTTCAATATGCCAATTGTGGAGTATATTTCCACAGATACAACACCATTTAGAATTACACAATGTGAAACAAAGTCTCATAATAGTACCAAGCATCAATATACATTTCAAGCATGATAAGCATCCAACAAAGACCATAAATTAAGGTCAAAGCTTGCATTCATTAAAATGATAATAAAAGTTACATTGTACAGGAGTGATAGTGATACAAAATTGTTCCCCAACAACAATGGGAACAATACAATAAGATAGAATGATACAACTGGAAAGGTGAATACAAAGTAATAAGTCTGGCTCAGACTTGGGTACAATCCTGGAGTCACCACAAGAGGAACATATCTGCACAGCTCGATCCTCGGCTGGGGACCCAATGGGGTGCATAGCACGTTCCACCCGACCACGTGGACTCGAAAGTCCACCCCCCGTGCTAGGAGTTGACAAGAAAGATCCCCAAACCGCAATCCAAAACAATCAAACGAACCAATAGCAAACCAGACTCCACAACAAGGATATCATCAACATAAGACAACGAACCACAACATTGCCATCACTTAGCCAAAGCAAAATAATGAAAAGTCCAACATAACCAAGTGTCAAGATTATAGCTCAACAATAAATAACCATAAGAGGTGCCAACAACAATAGGATCCAAGCCTTCAAATTAAATTGCAATATCAACCAACAATAAATATCAAGGGCACCTTTCATTAACATCAATCAAGTTTCCATGAGGCATGTGTGCAACACTAAAAGATAAAACTTGGAGGCTTCAACAACAATCACCAAGAACCAATTTCCTCAACAACATCAACAATTAAATCAACACTCCCAGAGGCAACCAAACAAGGGAACATAAACGGGTATTGTAGGAGAGTGTCATCACATGGCCTTACATGGATTATCTAGGCAACCTATCACAAGGTACCGCCTCCATCTATGGTTATCCAGGCAGCCTATCTCAAGGCACCACTCCATAGGGTGACTCATGTGGAACCACTTACCTTTCGTGAGGACAAGGCAGTGATATTACCAACCAGGTCTTCTCATCCCATCCTTAGCCTATGATAGCACTAACGGTATGGGTGAGGAACATAATTAATCTTGTTTAATGTTTATTTACCCAAAACCCACTAGTTCATTAATTAAATTATCACTTGATTAAGAAACTCTTCCATGGGTTACCCAAACAGCCCCTTTGTGCGCCGGCCCCCATGAAGAGCCACTCTCCCTATGACCCAAAAATAATTACAAGCAAGGGGTGTACCTCAACTCACATAAGAATCAAAGTGTGCATAACTCACAACATGCGAGGCAAGAACCATCTCACAAACCCATTCCATATTACTGAAAGAAGAACAAAGGAGGTACCACCCACAAAGCTCCAAATCAGAAATAAGATCAATGAATCACAAAGGGTCCAACCATGGAAAAAATCAACATAAATCAAGTTTCTTCATTGCCTCTGGAAGACTTAAAATATCAAAGAATCCACAAACTCCCAAAGAAGGGTAATTCAAACTCTTGGGTTCCCATCCATCTCAAAATATGACTACCAAAAGTCATCATATAAAGTCTTCTTATTTCCAAAATTAGCACAAGAGAAAGACTCACATTAGGGCCCACAAAATGACTATATGAAGTCCACAATCACACAATGACGAGAGTAGAGTAAGTGTGGCAATGACATGACAAGTTCTTCAAACTCACTCAAAGCTAACAAAATCAACTCATAACATAATTAATCACAAAGATCAAATTCTTCACAATACCCTTTTTGGGCACAAACGGCCTCCTTCCATACAAGGCAATAATCATAATCAAATATAAATCAAGATCCACAATAATAACAAAAATCAAATATAGAGTTCCAAACATTGAAACAATACCAGACCAACAACAAGGTTTTCAATTAAAACAACCCTTACATAATCAATTCATTACAAAATCAACCACAAGTAAATTAGCCAATAGGACATCCAAGGGAGACCTCAATTTTCTCCACACACGATGCCCTAGCAAGCTAATATTATGGCTAATAAACAACTTAAACATAACCAATAAGCATCAACAAGCAATACATCCAACAGTGGCATTATTTTCATATTTACTAAAATTCCTTATTTATCCACCAATGCACCATAACTATGAAAGAAAAACCTTCACAACTCATGTACTCATACACATAAATCTAACAATTGCAACCACTCAAAAATCCCAACATGAAAACAAGTCAAACCTTAAAATCCAAAGTCAAAAGATGCTTACCCTAACATATATCATCTATTTACAATTCTCTATTAATAACATTCTATCTCCCTTCTTAACAAAATTCCTCCTCAATCCTAACACCAATTCGCCTACTATTCATCTTAAGACAATAAATCAAGTAACCTATTTTAATAATTCATTATTAACTATATTAATAACTAATCTCATATCGAATAACCAATAATTTTGAAAGAACCAATATACAACAAATGACAAGAAGATAACTTAATTATTTTGTTTAATCACATCCTTCAATTATTGAAATATAAATAGGCCAATTTTCTCACACTAATATAACTATAATAAATAAAGCTAATGTTTTCTTCTAACCTAATTTATTTTGATCACCTTAATTCTATTCATATTACTCCAGTATTTCCAAAACTTCAACCTTAAGTCAATAGAGTTTACTATACCTCACAATACTACCCATCATCTATGATATCAATTATTCAAAGTTTTACACTCCCATTTTGGAGAATACAATGAAGTAAACATTCAAAAGATTATATGAAGCAATCCTCTAAGTGTTAATATCCTACAAATACGAGTATGCAATATAAACTTAATGTCACTTAATTTTCCCTTTATCTATATTCTAGTTGCTTAATTATTTTAACGTTAACACAAACCCATAATAATGAATCTTTCACTTTACACCATTACCAAATACATAAATATTCATGAAAATGTGTATGTTAAGATCATCTTATTTAATCTTTAATTTTCACAAAATAAATTTTCACGAATAATTTGCATCAATATAAATAAGTTAATTTATCACTTTTCAAAAAAAAAATGTATTAACTTTAAAATTCAAAACATACTTAATTTATTAACAAAGTGTTAATTTACTAACTTTATTAAATTAATAAATATTAGCATTAACATAATTTTCTAACTTTATTAAAGAAATTAATAGAAAAGGGGAGAAGTCTTATTTATTTATTTACTTATTTTCTACCCTAAGAGATATGTGGAATTGTTCTCAAATCTTAATTAATATACTAAATACTCAATCTCCTTTTTAAACCATAATGTTTTTCCCTTATTAAACTAACCCTTCATTTTAGGATAAGGTAAAGGGGAGTTTGAATTGAAAATAATTTCTACGAAAAGTGGACCTTCTCCTTATATGAATTGTTATTTAATTCAATAGAATCTCTTAAGATGGGAATATATTCCCCTCAGATTCCTTATGGAAGGATCATTCTAACTTAGAGTTTTCCCATGATTACTAAAGAGGCTTCACACATGGGGTCCACGTGGGGTCTTAGGTGGGATCTTTTGACCTACCATAAATTTGTTGAAAATTCACGTGTCACCCATAAAAAGGATTTTATTACTCCACTAAGGATCACAAACTTTTATTTTTCTTCACCACCACATTTTATGAATTATTGCCATTGCCTTATAAAGATACAGTTATGATTCTCCTCAAGTCACGATTATGCAAAAATGTGCGCATAGACAAGGCACGCAAATTGTGGAATCATAGACAAAGCACAAGAACTATTTGGCATAATGCCTCAAAGAAATGGGATTCTCATGAAATAAAATGGCTGAAGGAAAACACAAAATGGATTTATTGAATGGCTTAAAACACTTTTAAGCAAATGCAATTGGTAGTGTAAGCCAGAATTCCATAAATTTTTTTCAGCATCCTCCCTGTTTGGAAAAGCTCTGGCAGAAATAAATGCAAACTCTGAAAGCACGGCAAGGCACATGATTGTTTGAAAGAATGCCTCAAAGAGATATCATCTCACAGAGGGAAAAGATTACAGGAAATATGCACGTTGGATTTGTTGAAAAGGCTTAAGAAACTTTTGAGAAAATGAGATTGCCTGGTGTATAGCCAAACTCCACTTATAATTTATCTACTCGGAGCAAGGGATACCTAAATGTGTGCATTAAGAATCTTGGCTGTAATTTTCATTTTAACAAACATACCCTAAAATCATCATCAAAGCCCTATTTCAAGCAAATGCTGCCGCTAACAGATCTAAGTCGGTTATTAAATTTTTACACCCTTATATTCTCGTGTGCTGCAACTACAGTAGATTGTCAGTGGAGTCAAGGAGGTTATTTAATCTTTTTTTTTTTAAATTCCTATTATGCTCAAGCGTTGTGGCTGGGGCAGGTTGACAATGAAATCGAAAAGATTATCTAAACCTCTACAACATTCTATTTTCAAGTACTGCAGCTGTGAAGGGTTCAAACAACATCAGGGAGGCTATTTATGCCTCTACAGTCTTTTATGCTCGACTGTTGCTGCTGTGACAGGTTGCCAAAGGTAACAGAGACATTATTTAAAATTTATACACCCCCAAAGTCCATATTCTACAGCTGTGATAGTTTGACAGTGGAATCAAGCGGGTTATTTAAACCTTTAAACTTCCTATTATATTCAAGTGTGGCGGCTGAGACAGACTGACAATGGAATCAGAGAGATTATTTAAAGCTTTACAACATTCTAATGCAGATGTGAGGTTCCCAACGGAACAGGAAGGCTATTTATACCTCTATAGTCTTCAATGTATAAGTGTTACTGCTGTGACAGGTTGCAAACGGTTGCAGGGACATTATTCAAAACTTATACACCCTCCAAAGTCCAAATGTTGCAATAGAGGTAGTTTGTCGATGGTTTTAGGGAGATTATTTGATTTCAATCACCCAAACATAGGCGTGCGAACTATTCCCAGATTGCCTCAAAGAGATGACAACTTATGGAATGAAACACAAGAATAGCAACGTGGGCACAAAATGGGTTTTAGGGCAGAGAATATTTACCAAACATACGCAAAAGAATTTTATTGAAATAGCACATTATGGAAGTGTATGCAAAGCGGATGAAAGGAATTTAAGGAAGTAAAGACACAGCACGTGAACTGATAAGGATAGAATAGAAGGACATGTCACAATGCAAATGGCCACAGTAAAAAGGAAAATAAGGGAGCATGTAACTAACTTACCTCAGTATTTTGTTTCTCTTTTACTGGATAGAGAGAGAACAGGGTAAAATCTGATGCAGAATTCTCCCCCCGATTAGGTTCCTTTTTCCTCTCTAAACATCTTTGAATATCTTTTCTTTCTCCCCCCGTGACCTCCTTTTTTTCCAGATGTCCAAAAAAGTAAAAAGGCCTCAGAAACTTCAAGCAAATGTAATTGACGGGTGTAAGCAGATTTTCATGCAAGAAGACATGTGTTCAACATGTAAACTGACAGATGTAAAAGAATTAAAAAAAAGAAACTTTCTTTACTCCGTCATTCTCTTTCTTTAATACCTCCGGCTCTGTATAAATACATATATGTATTTATTATTCAGCCTAAAACCCTCCTTTTTAAAACTTTATTACTTTATTCACATTTTTATTTATTTATTTGTTTATTTTCTAATAATATATAAAATCTTTGAATAAAGTAAAATAATTTGCAATATCTTATAAAAGACAATATCATTTATAATTAGTATAATATTTATTTGTTTATTAATAAAAGGGCAAAATATATTTATTCTTTATTTCTTTAACCAATTTTTTTGGAATTCATAATTAATTGCATTCATAAATGGATGACTAATCCATTTTGTGTAACAACACCCAAGTAATTCTGCGAGCTCAAAACTTCAATGAATGATCGGTTTACTCTTTACACCACAATTTAACTTAATTAGCTAATTGAACAAGGCATGTTTATCAACAAAATCACAAATAGTACTTACGCTAACATTCCAGAAAGACCGATTCGGAGGGGCACTACATGAACTGCAATTCTATAAATATAGGAATAGAGGGCGAGGTGGTAACTTTCTAGCATTGATCAAATTATTCTCCACCTTAACCGTAATGTTGTACGCATCTGGCAAGGTGTTCCCACTGAGGGATTGGATCATCACCAAAATGTTGGTGTTGAGATACTTTAGATAGAACATGAATGCCAAATCAGCAGGCGGATGAATAGGAGGTTGGATCCTTTACCAAGTTGTGTGAAACTAGGCATTGAAGTCAATCATGGCCTCCTGAGGAGCCCGCTTTATGGTCGCTAGCTACTGAAATAGCGAAGACCGATCTCCATTGTTTGAAAACTGCTAGTAAAAAAGATCTCTAAGCTTATCCCAGGTATCGATAGTATTGGCTTCCAAAGTGCAATACCAATCTAGTGCCTTGCCTTTAAAAGAGGCTACAAGCAATCTTAATGCTACATTTTGATTGGCTACACCATGCACCAAACACACGTCTGCCACATCTTGTAGGTGATTGGATGGTGTTTTTGAGCCTTCACCTGTGAATTTTGGTAAATATTTTAAAGTAGAGGTTGGGATAGAAGCCCAAATAGCTAGTGCTACTGGTGCTATGAGAGGGATTCTAGCATCCCATGCTACAAAATTATTATTAGCCATTGGTAGTGGGACCGGTGGAGGAGTCGGGATGTTCATTGGACGGGTTCTTGCTTGTACTATTAGTAGCGGTGGCACTAGCAGGATAGGGTTGTTCATTGTTTGCGATCTAGTAACAAGTCTATGGCTCATACACCCACTTTAAATTTAGATACATTCAAACAAGTCCCACCAGGCATGCCAGAAAAAGAAATGTTGATGCCTAAAATTGCTAGGAAAACAACCTTATGGGAAACTCAGTTAATGGGGGGACCAATTGCGCTAAACTAAGTAACCTTTGAGTTTTAAAGAAGTCGCATCTTCAAGTATTTAGGGGGTTGGAAAGGGAAAAGGAAGCATATATATTAAAATAAAATCTAATCTAAGGCAATGTGCCAAGAGTTAAGTATGTAGGCACGAGAAATATTCCTTTCAGATGAGATTTGAGGGCCCATTCGACAATCTGCATGTCCGAAAATAACATAAAGCATAGATGACAAACCTAAGAAGTCCATAAAATAACATAACATAACTTACATACACATTCACTCAACAAGAAGAGTTCAAGACATGATTTGAATCAACAAATTTATATTGAAATTATAGAAGTCTTGCAGATAAAGTACTCAGTACAAGAAACAACACAGTATAATGTCTTATCAATTAACTAAGAAACAAAGAGGACAAACAAATTGGCACAGTTTGTGAGTCTTAATACAATAATTAAAACAATACAAAGTCCTACAGTCTTTCAATCCTTTTTCTATGTATTTTTGAACCCTTTTTTAGAGAGTCAAAGTAGTATATATAGATCTATCCACTGCTTGAAAGCCAATAACCGAAAAGGGTCCCTAGGAATGGGCTATGCCACCTGTCACAATGATTCTCAAAGAATGTTGCAATAGAAAGATTATGAAATGTGGCATTCAGTTTCCTTGAACAAAGTGCATCCTTCACAATGATGGAAGTGGTTCTAGAGTGAAAGTAGTGAAATTTTTATGAAGACATGTGTCTAACCGTTTGAAGAATCGGTTAGGACCCATGGCGAAGAGGCAGGGCCTCACATTCATTTATCCTTCCCTTCCGATCAAAATCCTCACGAAGAAGACACATGGAACAACGAATGCATTAAGCTTTGATTGCAAGGCCCACCCAAAAAGGTGCCCATGACAGGATGCAATGTGACACACACAAAGCTCAGAGGAGAAACAAAGGGGAGAGGATCCTCAAAGGCACACACTACAAACATGTGGTGAAAGGGCAGAGCTCGAAGGAGAAGCAAGGGAATAAAACTTTCAAAGGAGTGTACGACTAGCATGTGGCGCAAGTGGATGAAGGTGCTACAAAAGGAGGCCCAAAAATATTCAAACATATGAAGTGCGGGGCGGGGCCAATGCAAAATCAACGATAACCACCCGCAGGGAGATCAACAATAACCACTTGGAGGGAGATTTAACAATTTTAAATTCCACGTTACCAATACACCAAATTGAGATGTATGTAAAATAGGCACAATCCTTCAATTTATCAAAAAATAAGATCTTCATAGAATCAATAGGAAACCCATGCTAAGAATGTATAAGTTTATCATGCAACAATACATCAAAATCAGATCCCTTGAAATGATCCTGAATAAAAAAATATATAGGATGTTGAGTTCCTATATTTGTGGATTTGAAACAAAAAGAAAATTGAAACTAACTTCAATTCCCCATATCTGATTGAGCTTAACCAAAATACAACTAAAAGATAAGTTGGTGCCTTAGTTTCAGTTCCAAGACTATCTTAACCTAAATTAAGGAAATTAAACAACTAACCAAAAGTAAACTAAAATCAAACATCAGTTCTAATATTATAGCCTGGGCATTGATTTATTACAACATTTATTCACAAACAAAGAAAAATTGGGAACTACATCTTCAATTAGATAGAGAAGTTGTTAGTGAATATAGATATCACTTTGTTCATCTTCTCCATTGGTGGGCCCCAGTGATACTACAATTTTTATTCTCTGATTAAAAGATGAGTTCTCCATTTGTTCTTGTAGACTGACAAAGGCAATCAACTCTTCCTAGAAGGATTGAAGCCTTGCATTTTTATTCATAATTTTATCAATAGCAACTTGGTTAACTTGACCCTCCATCAATTTCTTCATCTCTTCCATTATTTTAGTTGGAGCCTTCAACAATGCTGGTGTTTCCCAAAATGTATAATCCAAGTCTTCGAAAAACTACTGAATTTTGGCCATAGCTTGTTCAACTAGACCTCTATTCTTATTCAACTATTATTTACACTTATTTAGGATCTTGACCTTAAGTTGTGCAACCCTTAACCATTCAAGAAGCTTGTCCCGATCTTCTTCTTCGATCACTGCAACCTTGATCAAATCCTCTATAGGTGTTACCTTTATTTTCTATAAAATTTGGATGTAATCCTCCCAAACCAATAGTTCTTTGTCTATACCCACTTCAATTTGTTGTGCTTGACTATGATCATCACTAATGTAGTGATAGGAATTTATTTCCTTCCTTAGCACTCGATTAGTTAAGGCCAAAAAATAGACTTCCATTATTTCACTACTAGAAGCCATCCTTCAAGTTCAAAATGTCTGACCTCTCCCTTTAATGTAGCTTGTAATGTGGACTCAAGATTATTTGTATCCCAATTAAATTTGTAATGTAGGTTGTCAATTGGGCCACTTGAGCTTTAAGCTCCTCCTTAGTGTTCTCATCTTTCTATATCCTTTTTAGGATAGAAAAAACAAACATATGGAGAGATTGCTACTCTCCTTCCCTTTTTTGAATGCCCATATCAACTTGCCTAATCTAGTAATCCTCGGGCCTCATCTCAAATTCAAGTTTGTCTACCAGAGGGATGGCTATTTCTGTTGTTCTTTTTCATGCTCATTCATGGAATCTGTAGATATTCTCCAAGCCTCTTTTATCCTCTTTATCAGAGACTAGAAGGCTTTTGACAATATGCTTAAGCTCTTTTCTAAGCTTCCTTCCACATATATGTCCTTTATCTCCTTTGAATTTTTTGATTAAGACAAATAGGCACATTAGAGGACACTTCTCTTGGGGGAGAGGGTATGGTTTCTATGTTATTGGAGCCTTTTGAGTTAGCCTTCTCAATTTCCCTTTGCTCAGTTTCAACTCCTATCTCCCTCTATCCCTGGACTTGCTCATCCTGAGCTTATTTTGCTTGGTCCACTTCTTGCTCTACATGTTCTTCAGTTGTTTCCTCTGCAAGAACTTCTCTTTGAATCATGCCTTCCTCTAACACCACCTATTTTGTTATTTTGAGTGCTTCCTCCTCTCGAATAGGTGGTTCATCTTCTTGAGTAGGAGGAGGGGGAAGGTCATGTGCAGGAGAAGGTGGCAGTGGAGTTAGAGGAGGTGAATATGTATTATGAGGTGGAGAGGGTGGATCATATGGAGGAGGAGATGGAGGAGGATCGTGTGGTGACATTGGAGAAGGAAGAGTTGATGGTAGAGGGTATTCGTGTGGAGGGGAGGAAGAATAGGTTTGTTGGGCCTCCCTATGAGAAGCCCTTTCTTGAATTGTTGCTCTGATCCTTTTTATTTTGACCAAAGTCTCTTCTTATTCAATGTCCTTGTCACTCGAACTGATATTGATTCATTCTTTCTCTTTTCTCTTCTTTCTCGCAACCTTGGTAGTTGAAGCTTTCTTTGTCTTGGTTGTTGCATCCAAGGATCCTTCTCCTACTTTTTCCTTTTTTGAAGATTTTGTAGATTTGGGTAGCTCCATCATTGGAGAAGGACATTTAAGCCACTTGAGGGAGTGACCTATGACATTAGCTGCCCTTGCCTCGATGATATCATATTCTTCCATAGAATAATCTTCATTGAAGATTGGTTGATTGTGGATATGCCACCCATTGTAGATGGGATCTAATACTTTATCATTCTCTTTGAGCTCCTTAGATACTCTTTTAATTTTAAGTTTACTATTAACCAATAGTAATACTTTATGCTCACTTCAAATTCCTCTTCACAGTTTTCTCAATGGTCTTCAATTTTAGGCTCATGTATGAAGAAGGAGCCTATTACCTTGCTCTTTTTCTAAACTGGATCAAACCTACCTCTAGGATCATTATATATTTTCAAGGAGTACCTTGTCAATTATGTTTTTGTATTCTTATCATTTTTCATGTTGGCACATGACTATACTCTTATTTTTAGTGAGAAAGCATACCCAAACTTGTACTTTCTGATTATCAATTTATGTATTTTTGTTACTTATCTACAAACCTCTAATAGTATCATTTTTTTAGAGGGATGTCTTGGAAACTTATATGGAGATTGGTAGAAGCCAACCACTCTAATGTATGTAAAGGTCTTGAACTGAATAAACTAGTTCCCCTAGCTTTTGAGCTAGTCATGGATTCAATGGAGATTCTTCTAGATAAATCTCCTTCCAATCCTCTGGTTACGACATACACAAAGTTGTTATTGACAATATAGAAATTGGTATAGCTATCCTCCAACTTTAGTTGAGGATAATGCTTGTAAATTGTTACCTTTCCAATTTGGAAGGAACCCAATCTATTTAGTCCTATAAAAGTGGCTTGAGTAGATAGTAAATACACCGTATGATGTCATATAGAACTTGGTGGTTTAAAGGACTATCTTCAATTGCTATTCTATGTTATCATTGATTAGTGTAGCCCAGTCAATCTTTATGCTCTTGCTATCATTGATGGTCAATATAAACTTAACCATCCATGGGTATAAATCCCTAGCATTAGGGTACCCAAACACTCTACTCAATAAGATAATTAGGTCCTTGGTGTTCTCCATGAATTCATTCCTGTGTTGGACCTTGGCCATCTTGAGGTCCATATTTCTTGGGTTGAATAGCATTTGGTTGTTGATTAGTTTGAGACTTCTTGCCCCATTGTTCTCAAAGTACCCCACTGCTTTCTTCATATCCATAGCCTCATATTGGGTAGAGGAAAGAATACTAAAGACTCTTTCAATCATGTCTGCACCTACATCTAACACCACCTCTCTTGTTTATCCCATTATCCTTCTATTTTTATGGTCATAATAATGGGCACATGTTAGTACCAACTCCAGAGATTGAATAGTTACTAGGTAGGAAACTACCTCCACTAATCCAAAATTGGCCAATGTTGTGGCTACACATGTCCTAGTTTCTTCATCATAGGTTCTCCATTTGAATTCATTTATATCCACATGTCCTAGGTAAGTGTCTCTAAATTTGGTATAGGGAGAGAAAATCTTGGATGGAGGGTGGTAGCCTTTGTATCGATACTTCATTTCTATGGGATCCTTTGGTTGCATATCTCTTATATATAAAAACACAATGTGTTAAAATAATCCATAGTAAATACCTTAAAGGAGTTAACATACCTTTTAATCAAGCTTCTACAAATTGATAAATAACTTAGAATATAAAACAACAATTTGTTAAAAGAGTAGCCAAGAAAAAACATGCCTTTCAAGGATCGGGCCTTAGACATAACCTTTACAAAATACCAAAGGGATAAAAAATCCTTATTGAAGGAAGTCTAACTTTACTTATAGTCTATTAAGATTCAGGGATCGAGAGTATCGTCTATCTCTTTCTTGTAACAAACATAATTATTAAGAAACAGTGACTAGCGACACTTGAAAAGAGGTTGAAACTCTTTTGGGAGTCGGGAGTTGAGAGTCATGTGTTTGGTCTACCTCTTATTCAAGTAAGAATTCCATAAGTTTAGAGGGAAGTCCCGATTAACAATATTCAAAAAGTTGTTTAAGGCTTTTAGGGGTTGGGGATTGGGCATGTTAATATTTTTCTGCAAGTTCAATATTTGGTAAGGGTTATTCCCGATGTCTGATGTTCAAATTTCTTACTCTTATTTTAGGATCAGACCTTAGATACTTCACTTAAGACTTCATCAAAACATGATTTGAAATAAATAATATATTTAACTCATTCTGATAAAGGCTTTTATCTTAAGGCATCAAGGGTCGGGCTTTGTCGATGTCGCTTAACTTCTACCTCAATAAGAAGTCAATCAAAAAGGATACACCTGACAAGTGACCTCTGAGAAAACTTTCAAAAAAATATGCTTTTTCTCTAAGGCTTAAAGATTAGGTTTCAAGACTTCAACTTAATTTATTTTGAAAAATAAGCAAAACATAACCTTGACCACCAAAACCTGAAACCCAAAACTTTAAATATCAAAACTCCTAAGTTAGGGAAAGGTTGATCGTCAGGTATCAAGGATTTGATCTAAAAAGTAATACATAGGTGGTTTAAAGCATAAACCAACCCGTCGACATTAACACCTAAAAAAATACTCTCAAAAAATGTTAAGGAAAAAAACTTAGCAATGCCAAAGATTGATGTCTGATCGGATGACGTCATAAACATCCTCAATTAGTGCATCAAGAAAAATATTGATTCAACAACATGAGAAAAGCAAAAATGAAGAGAAAAAAAGGAAGAACAAGAAAAAAAATGAAGGAAAACAAAAAATAATGGAAAAATGAGAAAATAAAATGCCGAATCAATCCAAAACCAGACACAAACAAACCACACCCATGTAAACTAGGAAAAAAAAAATCGATGAAAACTTGAGAGAGAGATCATGATCCAACTTGGAGAACAAACATAGGGACAAGGGCGAACATAGGTGAGAAAGACAGCAAACAGAAACAACACAAATGCGCAACTGACAATGACCAAACAACGAACCAACACAAAGAAACAACAATGGAAGAAGGGTACGAGCGCTATTGATCTCAAAGGGAAGCTTCAAATCTCTCAAACTTCTTCAATCACATAAGGTAAATAAAAAAATAACTTACCATTTATCAAAAAAATCCATTCAGCAACCCCAAACACCATCCATTAATTGCTTATTAAATATGTTAAAAGGCACAAAACAACTAAGAGGGGGGGGTGAATTAGTTGTCGCCAAATTAAATTCAAAACTTCAACACTTATTAACTTCACAACCACAATATTCTATTATTAAGTATGAACATGAAATGCAGATAACAGAAAGTAAAATCAACACAAAGAACACCGGATTTTACATGGAAAACCCAATGAGGGAAAAATCACAGTGAGGATTAACTCACAATATAAAGAGATAGAAAAATAAAAAACAAAGGCTCATTTCCTAGAAGAGGACTCACTGTCCAGATGCAAAGGCTCACTTCCTAAAAAAAGGACTCACTATCCAACAGGTAGGCTCACTGCCTATAGATACAAATGAAAAAAAAAGATCCACCACAAAAATTTACACACATCTGCAACCTTGATAAGAAGATTGTAGAAACCTTCAGCTCACTGCCTTCAAGAATCTAACACAATGAAGTACTTGTGAAACATTTTTTTTTGCTTTAGTCTTTCAATCTTTGGCTTCTTTTGTTTTTTGGCTTCAGAGATGTCCGGGTTTATGCAAGGCCAGTCGAAAAGATGGGAAATGCACCATGTGGTGGCTGCACAAATTTCTTGTATCGTTTTCCTTTTAGAGGAGAGCTCGAGACACACATCAGTTTGGTGGAAGTTTCCTCCAAAATATTTTTTGCAAAAAACATATGATCTCCATTCTCCTGACGTCTCATCTCTTTGCTATAGTAGTACTATGCCTCTTGTATAATGATATCTTTTGGGAGTCTGTTAGATCTTGTTGGCCTTTCTTTTCTTGGTTTTTGGGAATGGAAGTTTTGAATCGGTGCCTTGATGTAATGTGAGTGGTCAACATAACCCTTTTTCTAGAATGTTCTTAGGATTTGATCATTTTCGGGCCCCCATATTTGCTAAATATCTAAAGGACATTAATGCATTAGCTGAGAACTAATGAGAAAAGATCTTTACGGCCTAACCAAGGATCTACGATCAAATTGCAAGCTATCAAGTATCAACATTTGGCAGGAATTACTTTTGTGCTGAGGTGGCGTTCTCTTCTCTTGCCACCTATATAAGGAGGGCGACAACACAATGAGGGGTTGGATTCCAAGTTACAACTTCTTTGATAAGAAAAGTTTCTTTAGTTTTCTTAGGGTTTTTAGAATTATTTTCATAAGCAAGTTGCAAAACTACTTTACTTTGGCATGTTATATCTAATAAGGTTTAAACTATTTTCATATTGGCATCCGACCTTTGTTTCAAAGTTCATTTGATATTTAAAAGCACGAACTATAGAGGAGAATTTGTTGAGACTATGCATGTATGGCCTTTTTCAAGCTTTCTTTCTTTATATTATCGTTTTGAATGAAACACTATGTCTTGCAAGCTATAACTAGATAGTTTAAGTAGTGGATTTGTATGTTGTATGTTTGTGTGATAGAGTAGTAGCTTAGGAAAATCGGACTATGTCATTGAACTTTTCTATTTGTTTTGAAAGTTGTTATTTTATTGTACTATATTGTATTAGGAGGAAGAGTTCATGTGATTTCTGAAATATTATTCTGTTAATCGTAAGAAATCTTTATTTTTGATTGGATCTTAATGAACACTTCATGCAGAAAGATTTGAAAGTCCGCACTGTGCTTAAAGTTAGCCTTTGTTGTTTGTTCTCTTTCCAACAATGAAAGGTTGTGGCATTCTATGTCTATTTATATCACTCATAGGAATGATTTGGGTTTGAAATGTTGTAAAAGCTTTGGTGCATCACCTTTTATGTTTTATGTTTACATTTCCTTCTCCCCTTATCTCAAAACCCCAAAGAAGAGTCAGCTTTCAATAAAAATCTTGGAGGTATTCAGTGAGATGCAATTTTTCCCCCACTCGCTGAATTTCCCATAAGACTGTCAGAGAGGCGCAAGCTTTGATGATCAACAATTATTTTTCTGGCATGCTTGATGGGACAAAAAGTTTTTTGAACGCCTGATTAGAAGTCAGAAATATTTCTTGAATCAGGCTAAGGAAGGAAACTAGAAGTTTCATGCCTAGAGTCCAAACAAGAGCATCTTCAAGAGGTCACTTCCAATACTCTCAGTTACTTGCCTCAACCCCTAGGAGGAGAATATTTATAGGTTTTGTATCACCTATAAGGAGCAATAGAGTAAGAAGAGCCCATTATCTAGAGCTTTATCTACTCCAATTGGAGGCTTAAATTTCCAAATTAGAATACCTGTATATCTGATTCATAGGAATCTCTTCTCTATGGCTCACGTCCCTCCCCTTGCTCCTAGAAATTTCATAACATGGGGTAGTGGTAGTCTGCTACAACCACCCATGCCCCCAGATGTATGGCCTACCATATCCACTAATTCCCTTAAGGATATCCCTAAATTCTTAAGAGAAGATTTCAAAACCCCTTCTGAACACCTTCAAGATATATCAGAGGTATGTAGGGTAAATAATATAGCGGAGGAAAATATTGCTCTGAGGTTGTTCACTTCCCCTTTCAAAGGAAAATCCCAAGATTGGTATTGATCTTTGGCTTTGGGTTCTATCATCTCCTGGGACTAGCTCGAAGGGTGCTTGTTTGAATGCTTCTTAGAGAAAGGATACCGCTCCTCATTGCTGCAACAACTGATTACCATCAAGAGAGCTCTGCATGAGGCCATAAGTGACTTCAACACCAAATTCTAGAAGACCTAGTAAAGGATCTCTGTGACTGCTCGACCTTAGACTGCCATGGTATTCATGTTCTATCTGAAGGCTTTTAACCCAAACATCGTAGTCATGATAACTTCCATGGGAGGAGATATCTTTCCTGACACATATGAGATGGTAGTGCACATAGAAAATAGTATGATCGATGTTGGGAAGCTCCCACCATGACCCCCTATGCCTATGATTGCATAACTCTCTTGAATATCTTGAGAAGATGCTTCTCCAAAGACTTATGCTATGCAATCGATGTCGGGTGCACCACAATCCATGTATGTGTATCCCACCACACAAAGTAGTGTATCGGGCTCCAACTTAGTTACGACGGATATTTACAACATAAAGAGTCTCATACAAACTTCTACTAATGAGCTGGCTATCATCAAACGGTAGCAGGCGATGCCTCCAAAGCCAAGCACTCAGACCTATGACGGAAGTAGACCATCCTATCAACAAAACACATACCAAGGGTTTTCCTGAGGAGGAGGCCAACAAACATCTGTGAACCATATAGTTCCGGTCACCATGCTACTTCAAATGGTAAAGGACAACCAGAGTAGAGAAATGATCCCAAGCCAAAACAATTTGGTAGAAGAGGAGAATGTATGGTGCTTCTTGTAAAGCGATAGCCATATGCCCCAAAATTTCCTGAGGGGGAATATGCAACAAAAGATAGTGGAACAAAGAGGCAAAGGTGTACTTCCAAGTGCAGATGAATATTAGTCTTCTTAAATGGAGAATGCTCATTTTAGAGCACAAATGCAAGGGATGTCCCTAGAGTAGGAGCTACACATTACACCCGATCAAGTGTTGTTCTCATGGATGGAGGAAGAAGACTTGATATTCATGAATGAATCTCCTACGACTAGCGCTTTGCAAGTATAATTAGATTACAACATGAAGTCTAAAAGAAGGCTCACCAAAGAATACGTGCAACAACCTCTTCCATGACCCCATCCATGTCAACTGCCATTGCAAGAGAAGCAGTTTTTTCCACCTATTGCCCAACTTGTCCTACAAGCACATAATCTTCCATGACCAGTGAAAAGGATGAGTGAAACACCAAGCTCAGTCATATCGAAAGGTTTTCTTCCAGAAACAAGAGAAACACCATCGTTTAAGCCCAAGGCCCAAATAGATAGAACACTTAATGTGGTTGAGTAGTTGAAGAAGGTGCCCGCCAATGTATCATTGTGGGATGTCATATCTATCCCCAAAAAAAATAGTTTTCTTCAGGAAGCATTGAAGAAAGAAAAGAAATTGCCTCAAGCGGGAGTAGCTCCTATATGTGATCAAAGAAAAGACAAGGTACCCTTGTTAGAAAATCAAGCACCAAAAGTTGTAGCGTATTAAATGACATGGGCAATGCAAAGGAGAAAGAGGTAAGCAGACCAAAGCCCACACCTTTCTTTTTAACACTTATTGTGGGAGATAAGCTTTTGTATAACAATATGATCGATTTGGGAGCCAACATGACTGTCATGCCAAAACAAGTGGCAGATTCCTTGAAGCTTAAGTATGAGCCTCTTCAAAAGGGAATCATGCAACTGGACGGGAAGAAGGTTCTGATCATTGGACAGATAAAGGACTTATCTTTGACCCTTTTCTCATGCCCAAGCCAAACAATCACATAAGAAGTAGTAGTGATAGACATTCCATCAGTCTTCAAAATGTGTCTATCAAGAGATTTCACCACCAAGCTTGGAGGGTATCTAGCACTTGAATGGACCCACCTCATATTGAGAACCAAGCATGGGGCGGAAATGAAGATTCTTTCTGAATGTCTACATCCTGAACATATTGTGGACAATGCAGTCTTATGATTTGAAGTTGCACATACTTCCATCTCTCAACAAGAGAAATATTGCATATAGATTCTAGAAGATGAAGAGGATACAAGTGAGCAGACTCTTGAAGAAGAAGTGTTGCTCAACCAATTCATTGATTCTGATCCATTTGGAAATTTCCATGTGACAGGGCTAGGCACCTATGTGACTCGGCGCTAGAGCAAGTGCCCAATTACTATCCCCGATGGGATATAAAACTCTCAGAGCTTACCATTTCCTATTTTCATGCTCTAATAATGATGTTGAGTATGAGGCCTTGGTCCATGGTCTAATCTTTGCCGAAAGAATGGGTGTAAAAAGAGTGCAAGTTTTTGGAGATTCAGAGTTGGTGGTGAGCCAAGTACGCAGCCAAGCAACTACAAAGAACACTCAAATGAGGTCATATAGACATTGGATTTGGGATCTAATCGAGAGTTTCAAAGCTTTTAACATACAAGTTATTCCCCAATCTCAGAATAGTGTCGCTGATCAGATGGTATCTGTTGGGTCACAATTTGAACCAGTTTCTAACTAAACCAAGTAGAATACAATACAAGTTGTTGTCTGACCCTCAATCCTTGATAATGACGAAAATTGGCAAGTTTTTGATGATGACACTGAGATTGCTACCTTCGTACAAAAGGGAGGAATGGATCCCGACTATTCGACCCCAAGATTAGATTTTTTAAAAGGGTAGGTCATCCAACTAAAGGGGAACAAGCTTTCTAAAGGGTTGATTTCCCTAGAGAACCTTTTTAGCTGTGAAGATGCTAGAAATGGCAAGCGAAGGTTCAGTGTAGATGAAAGAGATTACGAAGAGCTTGATGTCGGAAGTAGCATAAAGTTGAAGGTCAAAAAAGAGGTTCCTTAAAAGGATAAAGAAAGATTAAGGGATTTGTGCTATGAGTACGACAAAGTTATGGCCTGGACCTAAGATGATTTGAGAGGTTACGACCCAGGTATAATTCAACATAACATTGATTCAGAGGAAGGGTCCAAGCCCATCCGACAGAAGTAAAGTCTAGTAAATCCGAAGGTTGAAGCCTTGATGGCACGGGAGCTCACCAAGTTGGTCGAATCAAGAATCATATATCTGATGAAACATTCCACCTAAGTGTCAAATTTGGTACCCATCTAAAAGAAGAATGGCGACATCGGACTTTGTGTTGGATTTTGGGACTTGAACAAGGACTTGTTCAAGGACTACTACCCATTACCATCGATGGAGAAAATTCTACAGACAGTAGCTGGATCTGAAATGTTCTCACTACTTGATGGATTTTTAGGATATAACAAGGTATATGTAAAGGAGAGCGACCAACACAAGACGACGTTTGCATATGCTAAGGTGTCATTCAAACTATCAAATGCTGGTGCAACTTTTCAATGAGCAATGGATATTTCTTTCATAGGTTTAATCAACTTGACTATTTTGATATATTTGGATGACTTGACGGTCTTTTCAAAATCAAAGGATGATCATTTTGATCATCTAGAAAAGGTCTTCCAGAAATTCCAATAGTTCAAGATTTCTTTAAATCCCAAGAAATGTGTCTTTGGAGTACCTTAAGGTAAGCTACTTGGATTTGTAGTGTCTAAAGAAGGAATAGCAATAGATCTCAAAAGGGTTAGATCTATAATGGAATTACCCCTGCTAGTAAACTAGAAAGGACTTTAGTCATTTCTAGGGAAAATCAATTTCATTAGCAGGTTCATTTCGGATTTTGCCTGTATTGTGAGGCCTATCACACTAATGCTTAAAAATAATATGTTGTTCAAATGGACCCCCAAAGGAAAAGAATCTTTTGAGCAAATAAAGATAGTGATTTTTGTTGCTCTGGTCTTGGTTAATCCAAAATTTTCCAAAAATTTCCTACTTTATGTATACAGTGGTCAAGATAGTATAGCTTTGGTGCTTACTCAAAAAAGCGATTAGAATGATGGAGAATATATTGTTGCTTTCCATTCAAGAAATTTGAAAGGTTATGAGGTCAGGTATAACTTTGTGGAAAAACAATATTTTTCCATAGTTAAAAGTTTAAAAAATTTCTAACACTTGGTGTTGGCCAACAAGATCACTATCCTTGTAGCACACCCTAGTGTGCGGGAATACATTATAGAAGGTGAGATCACCAAAAAAAGAGAAAATTGGATCACTAAGATACTAGAATATGATGTGGACATCAGACCAACCAAACTGGTTCAGGGAAGAGGCATGTGTGAATACATTGCACATGAAATGAGTCTTGCAACTAAAAAGGACACTAATTAACTCTACTCGAACCAATTTAGGTCCGAACAATCCTGGGTGGTTGATCAAACTTGGTATATGCAAAAGGGATATTACCTAACCAACCTTCCATTCAATAAAAGGAGATACTACTGATTGCAAGGTGCTAGGCATGTATTAATTAAGGATGTACTATTTAAGAGAAATTATGATGGTGTGCTACTCTGGTGTCTTGACAACCTACAGGTGCAAAGAGTTCTTAATAAATTTCATCATAGTCCTAAGGGTGGACATTTTTCCACCAAGACTACCACTTTAAAGATAATGTGGGCAAGATATTATTGGCCCTCTATGTTTTCTGAAGCACATCATTTGGTGCAAAAGTGTACATAGTGCCAATATTTTGTTGGTAAAAGAAAGAATGTCGCTTTACCCTTGTGCCCGATTGTAATCTAAGAACCCTTTTTCCAGTGGGGTTTGGATTTTATTGGCATGATAAATCCTATTTCCAGTGTCAGACATAAGTGGATCCTCATGACAACTAATTATTTTACAAGTTGGACGAAGGTTGTAGCCCTAAAGAATGCAACATAAGGGGAAATTATTAATTTCCTTGAAGAAATTGTAGCCAGATTTGGTCCGCCCAAAACCATCATATCTGATAATGCTTGAGCTTTTGTTGGGTTAGGGATGTCAAATTTTTCTATCAAACATGGTATTTTCCTTAAAACTTCATCAAATTATTACCCATAAGTGAATGGGTTAGAAAAGTCCACCAACGAAAACCTATTAAGTTAATGAAACGCATTGGGTCTGAACGGCAAAGAGATTAGCACAAGCATTTACAAGCCACTCTTTGGGTAAACTGAAATACCCCCAAGCATGTTCTAAAGACCTCCCCTTATGAGTTGGTGTATGAAAAAGAGGTAGTGATACCCATTTCCATAGAAATTCTTTCTTTATAGCTACTAAAAGCCTTGGAGATTGAAGAAAATGGTAGAATGGAAGTACAATTGGCAGAACTCCTTAAACTAGAGGAAGATAGAGAAAATTCCCATGGAGCCATGATCAATTGCCAAAAGGCAGTCAAGCGATGGTTTAAAAAAAAGTATTATAGCCTAGAATTCAAAGAAGGGAGCTTAGTGCTAAAGTACAATGAGCATACTACAAAACCAGGGCAACACATGAAATTTGAAGCACTGTGGAAGGGACCTTTTCAAATCAGTGCATACAAAGAAAAGAACACATACGAGCTTGAAGATATGGAAGGTAATGCTTTAGATATACCGGTGAACGGTATTTATCTGAAGATTTTCCATTAAAATGCACAGTTCTTTGAAAATTTTAAGTCATTTACCATATGTAAAAAAAATTGTAAAATTTTTGAAAATTTGAGAATAAAGCAACTAAAGAAGAACACTAAAGAAACAAAATCTTGTATTGTATTATATCTATCAAAAAATTTACATATAATTCAAGCCCAAGGCTTAGTTTTAAAAGATAAGGCTCTCTTGAGCAAACCCAAAAGGAGTTATGGAGCCAAAGGATCAAAAGGGGAGGCAACGTGCAAAAACAGTAAAAAAAGGCCTACACCCGTCGCCCAGGAAGTTGTAAAGGCTCGTTATCGGGTCTTCTTTCTTCTTCCTTTTCTTTTTTCTTCCTATTCTTCTCCTTGTCTGTTAGGTTGTAAAAGGGGGTTGAAAATACAATAGATGCAACATAGGCTCAAGGCCTACTTGTTTCGAATTTGTACTAGGAAGTGGAAATGCTTCCTCTAGGGTAGCCCCAAAACCTATTCCATGCCATACTCCCGCAATAGAAAAGTAGCTACTGGCTGAGAAGAGTAGTGATGAGTCTTGATGTCCATAGTATGGAAATCAGAAAGGAAGGGTAACCAAGTTGCATCTATGTTGAAGTCTATGTGCATGTGGAGGTCCATAGCGCTTGGGATACCAACACCAGGGATGGCCACTTGTACTATCTTGCCAAGCCCTTCCATCAACGAGGTGTTGAACATCTTGTGACACAACTCAATTATCATGGGTTTAGACACATTCAAGTCCAACAATGAAGCCATGATGTGAGAAAGCATGTTGTAGTTGCTCCGAAGCTGGTTCTCGTCAGTAATGAAGTCTGCACCAACTACCTATTTGAACACTACCATGATAAGGGGGTCACATTTCTTCACCAGATGCCTGATTCAGTCGCTAGTGACCTCTCCCACAAAGCTATATTGCGGTATCCTAGGAAGAAGCCAGATGGGAGTGCCTAAGCCAACATACATTCTGATAAAGCAACGAATTATGGTGGAATGGGAATAAGCAAAAAGCTAGCTAACTTAAAGAGACTATATGTTCGAATGGATGTTGCAAAAGGTGGCATAGCTATATATAGAAAAAGCGAGCTGACAAATTCAACCAATGAAATGTCTATTTTTGGCTAGATGACAACATAAATTTTTGAGACAAAACAAAGTAAGGTAGATAAATCATATGAAGGATCAGATGAAATGCCCTAATAAATAAATTTGGGTGTTGGGAGTAAATGCTCTCATACGCCGATTGTTAACATTGGTCCTTCACCATCATCAACATCGACCAACTTACTAATGAGAAAAGACATGGATTAATGTGCTAAAAACTTTGAAAAATTAATGGTCACATCTTTTGTAATACCCCTCATGTTACTGCGTGTTCTTGACATTCTCTGTGGTTTTTTTTGGCACATTGTGGTTTTGATAATATTGTTGATGTTATGTTGTGGTAGTTTAGAATGTTACTGATTATAATACTCTTATGATGCCATGGATATTATAATGACATTTTTATTATGATTATTTTGATGGAGTTAATTGAAATGCAGTAGGCTAGAGAATAGTAATTGATGATGTTGATGCGAATTAATGTAATTCTATAATGAAATAGATGATTATATGATTTGGTGAGGGGACAGGGTAGCATCACTCGTTCGCGAGCGCCCTGCTACTTTGCAAATCCTTCTCACGATGCTTTGTAATTGATTATATATATATGTTGTGTATCACCTTGTTGGATGCAGGCTTTGCAGTAATAAGACTCGATTCCACCTATTTCGATAGGAAAGGGCGAGCATCGAACCAACCCAATGGCAGGTAGTTGAACAAAGGTGACATAGAAGTAACCCATCCCAAGATGTCAACTGTCTTGTACCTTCTTGGTTTTTTGCGTCTTGGTCATAGCCATTTTGTTGTTATGTTAGTCTTTGTATGTAACTGTGATTTTATGACTTATCTAATGTGGTGTATGGTTTTATGTTGTGATTTAAATAATTAAACAATTAATAAAATAAAGCATAAAATAATAATAAATAAATAAATAAATAAATGTTAGTAGTAGTTTGCGAAAATATTAAATTTATTTTGAGAAAATCTTGCAAATGGTTGATTTCAATTATTTTAATGGGCATGTGATTATTTAATAAAGTGTTTGTGGAGATGATAAATAAATAAATAAATAAAAAGTTAAATTTTGTGGATTTGAATATATTTAAATTTTATTTATTTATGGAGAAGTGACTTCTGGTATTCACGGGAAGAGGAAACGGAAAAGACTTTTGAGTGTTGATTTTATTTAGGGGTTTTCTTTGTATGGGGGTTGCATTCTCTTTTTGGGATTCTGGAGAAATTTTGCATACATCTTTTCTGTCATTCTGGAGGAGTATTGCATTCTCTTTCTATTTTTCCAGAGAATTTATTAAAGAAGAAGGTTCAGTCTGAGGGAGGTTCTAGATCTATTGCTAGAAACATTCGGCAGCGAAGGGATAACTCTGTAGAAAGGATTTGATCAAGCTCAGGAAAAAGCTTCCACAGATCCTCTATAGGCACAGGACGCCCAGGTTCTTTTTCTCCTTTTTAATTATCTTCTTCCTATAGCAACAAATGAAATAAAAATTGTCTTTTTGTGAATGAAATTTCCTCTTGAGGTTTGAAATTAAATGTGCAAGGAAAGAAAATTCTTCGGGGTTTTTAGAAATGTTTTGGACTATTATTCAATTAGAAGAAATTTTACTGGGGATCAGGATTGTTGTTTGTTAAAATGAAATTTTGGTTGGGTTCTAGAAATAAAAAGTATTACTGTAATTTTGCTCTGAAAAATAAATAAATAAAGAATAATCCCCTTACTGTGAATTCTGGGTTGTGTATATTCTCATTAATATATACATATTTTACAAATACCTTAACTTGTACAGTTGATTATCATTCCCTATTTTCGAAATATTTAAAATATAGTATATATATGTATATATATATACACATATATATAAATAAATGTTAAATGTGAATTTAATTCTAAGTTTTTGAGTTTCGCCGTACTTCCATCGACCTTATCGATTTTCTCAGCATTATAAACCCCTGACTGAGTGGTGGTTCGGCCTCGGCCGTATCCACCACCCAGCTGGCCTCTGTACTGGTGCGGTAGTCTGCGAACTGTCCACGGCAGTCCTTCGGACTGTCCGTGGCTGGGTATAACCCCGTGCCTTTGGGATGGTCCTTACTTCGAAAACATGTGCTTTATTTTTTTTAAAAACAAAAATTCTTTTTAATTTATAATGTATGTATATGCATTTATAAATATATATATATTTATATATTTATTAATTCATTTAATTATATATTTTTTTTTAAGTCACCAATTTAACTGATAAATTAATTAATTAATTCTGTCTGTAAACAGATTGTTTCTTTTTCTGGTTTGAATAAAACAAAATTTTATTATAGCAATGAAAATATGAAAATAGAAAGGAATTTTTATTAATTTGTTAAATTATGAACTTTAATATGATAATATAGTAAAAAGGCAATTTATGAATATATGTCAGCATTGATTATTTAATTCTTGTTTTAATGTGTATATTGTGGAAATGGAATTTACTATGGAATTAAATAAGTTATCTTTTTATGAAGTTGAGTCTTGTAGACTTGTTGGGTTCGGGACATTGTTAGTTCATTAGTGTGGGAACCCTGTTAATTTTATGAAAGTATTCTAAAACTGTAGTCTTCCAAAGGATTGTGATTTTGTTGGATTTATGCCTTTTTCTTATGAGTATTTGATATGTCATGATTTGAGAACGGGGCGTATAGACTTGTGAGATTTTGATAATGTACTCATTTAGCGAGATGGGTTATGTCTCGCATGTTATTATTGTTGTATTTCAATGTGCATGATTGTGATGGTACAACCCCTGTTCCTTTTTGGTTTGGTTGGGTCTCTAGGGAGAGTGGCTCCTCGTGGGGGCCGACGCCCCATTTAAGGGGAAGGGCACAGGATAACCCACGAGTGAGTTAGTAATCAAGTGAAAACCTAATAATTAACTTAGGAGGGTTGGGTAGTAATATCATTATAAGATTTAAAATATGGATGCCTCGTCTTCATTAGTGCTTCCGTAGACTAATGGAAGGCTAAGAAGGTCGTGGTCGGCAAGGTCGTAACCTCGTCTTTAGGAGAGGTTTACGGCTCCGCATGAGTCACCCTATGGACCGGTGCCTCCAGTTGGGAGGAAGGGCACAAGATAGCCATAGATGGGACCCGCGCCTCCAGTTGGGAGGAAGGGCACAAGATAGCCATAGATGGGACCGACGCCTCCAGTTGGGAGGAAGAGCACAGGATAGCCCATGTAGGACTATGCGATGACACTCTCCCCTAGTTGCCCATGTGTTTTACTTTATTTTGTTCCTCTGGAAGTATGTTATGGGAGTTGGTTTAGATTGTTGTTAAATGGATTTATTTTGATTTATGGAATATTGTCTTGATACATCTTTGGTGTACTTTGTGGTCTTGTATGATCTCATTGATATTTGACTTAAGATCTTGTACTCTTATGGTCCTGTGATATGATGTTATTGTATTGTCTTTATTGCAATTTGGAGTATTGTGTTATGGCTCTATGTTGGTACTTCTTGTTATGTTTGTACCTCAGTTCTTGTCAGTTGACAATCTTGGTCAGAGTTACTTCTTTGTCACCTCTTAGCACGGGGGTGGTCGGGTGGAACGTGCTCTGCACACCGTTGGGTTCCCCATCAGCGTTCGTTGGCCCAGTCTCATCCTGTTGAAGTTTTGTATCAGAAGATCTTTATACTTTGTTTATAAATCTTGTAGATTGTATTCATCCCACATGATTGGGAATCATGATGTAAATTATGTATATGGATATGATGTATAATTTGGAAGATGTTGTAATATAGTTATCAACTTTGTATCTTTATTTGGCTATGTGATTCCTCATGGTTTTACCTTATGATGGAATCTATGTATATATCTAATGTTGTCATTAATAGTTCCTTTGTTGTTAGAATGGTATCTTATGTGTTGATGCTTTGTAATGTTTAATTCGATGTGACCTCGCGTGCCCCAAAGAACAAAGTTGGTTATGTCATTTGCGTTGTAAGGAAATGAAGTATATGAATGTATATAATTATTTAATATTTGGTATATTGAATATTTGTTTTTTTTTTCTTTAAAAAAAAATTGTCTGCTTTTTATGTGGTTGTTCTTTGGGGTTTGCACGGCGGGCATTACATCTTTTTAGGGGTTACCTTACATCGCTTCAACACATTCCATATAGCAAAAGGCACACACTTCAATGCAAGGAATTTATTTGTAAAAGAGGTGGCGATGAGAATGTACTATTTCCATCCTCACAACATTCTCGACATTCCTGAGGGATACAGATATCATGTTCACATGTATCGCCCCGTTGGAAACATTTAGTGGATTGGCTATAATCATGTAGTCTTAACTACATGTACAAGCAGAGAATTAATTGCACTCAAAAGTAGTTTTTTCCTTTTCAAGAAAAAGGAAAGTGACCGTGTTTGCTAAGGAATTCTCTGCAATTTCTTGATAACAGTCATGGAAGAACCCTCAACATCGGGAAGAAAAGCCGCAGCTTCGGGTTGACGGCCTAGATATGCTAATGTTTTTGGGTGGAAGTCATTCGCTAATTCCTCGATAGTAGAGGAGCAACCTTTCAAATTCTGCAAGAAGGCACTGGTGGATAAGCTTGTAAAAAGAGAGGCAGTGCAAGATATTGTCGACAAGGTTTTTGACCCCAAGTTTTTGGTTAACCCTAAAAGTCTTAAAGAAGGTGGCTTTCAGAGAAAGGAAAAGTATGGGTTGGCCGAAGGTTTTCCATTTTGGCTCTGGGATTGTGGTTTACCACAGTTCATGCTACTTGCTATGCATCCATGCCCAAAGTTAGTCAATGCACGTGCTAGGAGATTCGATGAGGAAATAGAGATCATTCATAATGGTAGGATTAGGGTTATTGTTTCTACTTAAGTCATACAAGAAATATTGTGCATCCCTACGGCCTGGGATGCAAAGCCTTTTGATGAAGAAAAGATGGATCTCTTCGGGGAAGAAAAGGCCATAAGAATAGATTTTTATGAAGAAGAAACCAAGGAATGAACAAATAGAGGTCATTTTTCCTTTCCTCTTTCATACAATAAATTCAAGAGAGACACATAGTCAGTGTTCTCGATGCTGGCCTGGGTCTTTGGTCTTGATGGCGATGCTCAGGTTATTCCTTTTTAGTTCGATCTAGCCTTTGTACTAAAGAGAGAAAAGAACCAAAGGCACTATGATTTTGCCGAGATAATAGCTAGAAACATGTTTATCCAGCTGAAGAATTATAGAACCGATTCCAAATTTATGTATCCCTCTTTCTTGGCCCATTTAGTTTTACATTAGAATTATGAATGGATGGGGAGAAATGTACCAATGTCTAGGCTGGATGAAAGGGTCTCTCTCTAGCCAGTTTCTATGTGGACCCATATACTTTCTAGAACAGGGGGATATTATTGGTTTGCAGATTATTTTTTAAGGCTAGTGCTACAAGAATTGTTGCCTCATCCCCTATTGAGCGTTTCTCACTTGAGGTCCTATAATGGATGAAGATATCACTGAACTAAGTGGATTATTTCATGGGCGCGAACTTCACATTTATCAGATTCCATAGCTTTCCTGATGAGTCTTTTCAACTCCCCAGATTTGTGACAAACTAAGTCTTTGTTTTAGAGGTGTGCCACCAAGTGACTGTTGTCAACAAGATTTACAATGCTGGAAGAAACAAAATGAAGTTATATTCACTTCCCCTCAATATTGCTAACAGTCGAGTATTGCTGATGAAGTGATTTTGTGAAGAGGAGCTCAGGGATCTATTAGCAGCCTTAGGTCTGGTCCTCATCTGTGATAAGTGGGACTACAACCCATGAGGAATTTTTTGTGTAAGACATGAAGAGCGAGAAAACTTTGAGAGGAGGAAGAATTCGACTTGGGAAAGTGCTGAGGTGTACATAAAATTGAAACACATTCCTTTCAAATGACCAGAATGGCTAAGCTTCTACACACCAAAGGTACCGTATGACAGGAACCTTCTGATAAAAAAATCTATCAATGCGCAATTGCAGAAAAAAGGGCTGGTCGGAGAGAAAGAAGGAAAACATCTGGAGGTTTCAATAGGAGTTGCGGTGCCTTAATCTTCCTGTTGGACAATTTGAATAGGATGAATATTTTGAGGAGATAAACGATAAGGAGGCCGACACTGATAACAACAATCCAGAGACCAACCAAGAAATTGATGAGGAAGAAATTTTGCATCGGGTTTCTCAACCTTAAGAATCTGATGGTCATAGGGATTTAAAGCAAATGGATTCATGACTCCATCCTCCTCTAGTGCCCAAAGTAAAGGAAAGGGAGCCCGGCGGTCTTCGAGAGCGTCATCCGCTGCAATAGTTGATGACCAAGTTTCGGAGGGCTTGATGGCCAGGAGATTAGAACATGTTGGTTCCAGTCGTGAAAAGAGAAGGCAAGTCCAAGATCTAGGCATATCCGACACATTAACCTGAGGAGAAGAAGAAGTGGAGTCTACCCTACAAGATGTGTCGACTACTACGGTCCAGGTAAGTTTCATTCCCTCTCTTCTTCCTGTTTTAGCATCTTTGGTTACCCCCTTTCCTTCTCTCATGGAAAGGAATTCTTTGTCCTTGGACCCTAACTTGTTAATCTTGAATACACCCCTTCTTGTTTGTAGTAAACCCCTAGAAATTACCCCATAGCCCAAGTGAGCAGCATCTGCCTTGGCTGTTGTTGACTGTTTGATCACCCTATCAATGGCCTCTCCAGAAAGAGCTGAAACATCCATGCTAACCCCCACTCCTTTCCCATAATTTTTTAAGAAAACACCTTTCTGCCCAACCTTTTCTCTCTTCACCCCTACTGGCAAGTCCCTTGCTCAGTCTCAGCTCAGTTTGCCATCCATTTCCATGATAATGCTCCCTTTCACTTTGCCACTTGCTCATACATCGAGGTCTCCCCCTCTGTTAACCTGTTTGGTTTTCCTCCAGGTGCCCCTATTGCAACACAAAATGTCAATGTCCCTCAAACGCTCTAGGATCATTTCAATACAACCAAGTTGGCCTGAAAAAATGCTAAATAGAGACGACTATTAAAGAACATTGAGTTTCCAACTACTAAGAAAATTGAGGATTGCTACAATGAGTAGTGGAATTCTCTCCTAATTAGCACCATGAAACTACTCATGGAAAAGCCCGAGGGGAAGATGCAGATGGAGGATTACGACATCTGGACAACAGGCCTAGATCTGAATGAAACTCATCTGTGTGACAAGGTGGTCTTGGCTAAAACCACCCAGCAGGTAGTATAAGTAGACTATGAAAAGTTGGGCAGGAGGTTGTAGAAGTGTGAGGTAGATTTGGTTAATGTGAGGGAAACAATGGATAGGTTGCACACTGAAATCAATTCCAAGGATGTTGAGATGGCCAACATAATTCAGATTTAAGGTAAGTAAGGGGAAACCTCAAAATTTCTCGAAGAAGCACAGAGCCAACAAGTTTAGCTACATGCCAAAATTGAGGGATTAAAAGTTGACCTCGCCATCCAGCATCAAACCAACATGGAATACATAAGTTCTCATGAAAACCTACATAAGGAGTGGATAGTGTTTGATCCCAAGCTTCTGACAGTGTCAGGAAGACACAAGTAGAGGTAGAAAGATTGAAGCTGGAAAAATAAGAAGCTGTATCCACTTTGCAGACCCGTGACCTAGAGATAAGAAGAATAAGCTCCAAAATAGAAAACACTCTGAAGGAGAGAGATCAAGTAGAGGATAATGCGTGAAACAAAGAGATTTAGCTCAGCCAGGAGCTAGCTATTGCATAGAAAGTTGGGTCTCTCCCACTACTAAAAGATTGGTATCTTCGCATTGGGAGCGGATTGCAGTTGTAGTCCCTATTCTCCAGCCTGTCTTGTAATTCTTGAGGGATGTTTGAGAAATAAATGGAAAGATTGGCTTGATGGTTCATCATATTTTGCAGACATATGACTCTGGATTGGCGAAATCACAAAGTTTAATTTCCAGGATTTGTGTGGCTTTCGATGAAGTCCTAAAAGATGTCAGAATTCCTGATCGAAGAATTGCTTCCATTAAAGAAAGTGAGTTTTTCAACTCCCACAAGGTCCCCAAAAAGTGCAAAAATTTCCCAATGGTGTTGGTAAGGAGAGTTGAAGAGATAAAAAAGGATTTCAATGTCTTGATCAATTATGGGCTACCTCCATTTTTCTCCCTAGATAGAGATGTGCAGACAGTAGAACATATTATGTAAGATATCAAACAAAAGGATCGTACTTTCACAGAGCTTCTGAGTTCAAGTACAACACATACAGCCGATGAAATTGAGTGCGATATTTTTTGCCTTTCTCGCCTTTTTCATTACCTTGGAGTGGTTACTGCAAGATGGTGAATCGTGTCTTTCAAGGTCTTCCAGCTTGACCAAGCGTACAAGCTTCTTCACAGTATGCCCTTACCAACTGAAGAAGAATGACTTAGAATGACAGGTGCAACACTCCTCTTTCCTTAAACTCTAGGAATTTCCAGAGAGTTGGGTTTGTACCTCTGCGAGTGAAGGGCCCTGTGAGTTGCCAAAACTATGAATTTTTTTTCTTTTCCTTAGTCTTTCAATCTTCGGCTTCTTTTGTTTTTTTGGCTTCAGAGATGTCTGGGTTTATGCAAGGTCGGTCAGAAAGATGGGAAATGATCCACGTGGTGGTTGCACAGCTTTCTTTTATCATTTTCCTTTCAAAGGAGGGCCCAAGACACGCGTCAGTTTGGCAGAAGTTTCCTCCAAAACATTTTTTCAAAAAACATATGATCTCCGCCCGCATGACGTGTCATCTCTTCGCTACATGAGGATTGTGCCTCTTGTATGATGATATCTTTTGGGAGTCTGTCAAAGCTTGTTGGCCTTTCTTTTCTTGGTTTTTGGGAATGGAAATTTTGAGTTGGTGCCTCAGAGGTAATGTGATTAGTCAAAAAAACCCTTTTTCCATAATTTTCTTAGGATTTGATCACTTATGGGCCCCCATCTTTGCTAAATATCTAAATGACATTAATGCAACAACTGGGAATTAATGAGAAAATATATTTGCAACCTAACTAAGGATCTACGATTAGATTGCAAGCTATCAAGCATCAACATTTGGTAGCAATTACTTCTGTGTTGAGGTAGTGTTATCTTCTCTTGGTGGCTATATAAGGAGGGCGATGACACAATGAGGGGTTGGATTCCAAGTTACAATTTCTTTGCTAAGAAAAGTTTCTTTAGTTTTCTTAGGGTTTTTAGAATTATTTTTAGAAGCAACTTGTAGAACTACTTTAATTTGGAATGTTATATCCATTAAGATTTAAACTATTGTCGGATTGGAATTCAACCTCTATTTCAAAGTTCATTTGATATTTAAAAGCACAAACTATTGAGGATAATTTGTTGAGACTATGCATGTATGGCCTTTTTCAAGCTTTCTTTCTTCATATTATCATTCTAAGTGAAACACTTTGTCTTGCAAGCTATATCTAGATGGTTTAAGTAGCCTATTTCTATGTTGTATGCTTGTGTGATAGAGTAGTAGCTTAGGAAAATTGGACTATGTCATTGGAATTTTCTATTTTTCTGAAAGTTGTTATTTTATTGTACTATGTTGTATTAGGAGGAAGAGTTCATGTGATTTCTAAAATATTGTTTTGTTAATCGAAGAAATCTTTATGTTTGATCGGACATTAATGAACACTACTTGCAGAAATATTTGAGAGTCTACATTGTGCTTGAATTTAGCCTTTGTTGTTCATTCTCTTTCCAACAATGAATGGTTGTGGCATTTTGTGTCTATTTATATCACTCATAGGAATGATTTGGGTTTAAAATGTTGTAAAATATTTGGTGCATCACCTTTTATGTTTTATGTTTACATTTCCTTCTCCCCTTATCTCAAAACCCCAAAGAAGAGTCGGCTTTCTATAAAAATCTTGGAGGTATTCAGTGAGACGCAATTTGTCCCCCACTCACTAAATTTCCCATAAGACTGTCAGAGAGGTGCAAGCTTTGATGATCAACAATATTGTTGCCTCAACTCACTTTCGTACACTTCTCTTCACTTGTGGCTTACTTCGTTACGTTGCATCATCTAAACCTTCGCAACTTAACTTGCATTTATACCATCTTCAACCTTAGAAACTTCCTCCAAGGTTGGCCACATACGCTTCATTTCGTAAATTCAAATTAGGTCGGCAATTCAACATTCTAATGGTGGATAGGAATAAGAGTGGACCAATTAAACACTTAGCCAAGACAAAAAAATAATGTCTCAAATCAGCCACATGCTTCCTTAATTAATTTTAATTCTTCATATGAAGTGTAAACACCAGGTTGGCCAAACGTAATGAAAACACAAATGAACATTGATGTACATGTTTTCCAACAAGAAGATAACACATGGATGATATAACATGCTTCATCATGCACAAGAACACGTCTCAGGTTCCTTCAAATACATTCACAACAAGTGTAAAAACCTTCAAATACAGAACTCCTTCCATTAGTCCATCCAGACCGTGCAAACACATACAACAATTTTGAAACTCAAATTTTGGATCACCAAACCACAAACACTTTTTCGAGAACCCAGAGAACACTTTTACACAACATATTGCAAATCCACAAGACCTGAAACAAAACAACAGAGGACTATGGAGCAGAAACATTTCTCTCAATTCATAGAAGATCAACTCTGCCAGAACAATTCACACACTGGTGAACACAACTTTCACATTCCATTAAACCAGAGACTATAGATCAGTATATATCACCATCAGATTATCAACAACAACTCTTCGGAACTGCACAAGCACAGGATCAAGACAGGAGAAATGCAGAGCACATACTAGAGCACATTTTGAACACTTACATAACTCTAACTTCACTCTTTATTAAATTTCTCAAAAGCACTTGGAAATCCATCATTTCAGCACATCTGCAACATCACAAGGATAGCTTCATGTACTCACAACATCTCAACTATGCATGCACAATCTACAATATTCTGAACTGTGTTGACATCAATTAAAACATTAATGACAACACCACCAAACTTACTCATACTTGCAACAATCTCCCCCTTTTTCATTGATGGCAACACATGATGTGAAAAACCATCAAGGACAACAACCTACACAATATTTTGGAAGAACGCCTTTTCTTCCTTTGCTTACTATTTTCACATGACTTTCTCTCCCCCTTTGACATCAATGACAAAGATCAAAAAATCTGATTACTCCTCCTTAGGAGTACACCTATTTAACTCATACTACAACAAAATACACTATTGGGAAATTGAATACATTTGATGGATGTGATTGACATGATAATCGAGGTGACAAGATGTCGTCATTGTCGAGATTTTAGAGTTGGGTGTTTACTTCAATGAATATATTGACATGCAAACATTCGAATTGGTGATGAACAACATGGATCATCTAACTAGCATCAAAGATCGGGCTCAACCCATTTGGCATGCTAGTATGGAGAATCCCAAAATCCCACAACTTGACAAGATACTTAGAAGAAAGGGGAAACACAAAGGAAGAAGGAAAGAAAAGGAAAGGAAAGGAAGGAGAAAAGTAAAATGTTTGAAACAGAAAGAAATAAAAGACAATAAGGTAAGGATGAGAGAAAACAACACACAGAAAGAAGAGACAGGGTCCTCATTTTGTCAGAAACAAAATGGGGCGTGAGTGCAAGGTACAACAGTTACAAATACATCATATTGACCCATGTATATATATTATATATTGTTCAAGACCATCAAATTTAGGTGCCTTAAGTAAAATAGAGCTTCTTGGTATTTGTTTAACTCACCCAAGACAACCCAACTTGTGCATGTGTGAAAGGATGTACATTATCTTTATGAGATTGTTCTATTCTTTCTTTGGTTGCTTCCTTTAATTGTCGTAATAATGAAACTCTCTTGCAAAATAATTTATGTTCTCTTCTTGCACATCTTGGCATCCTTGATTTGATCTCTAATATGGATAGATATAATATGGATGTGTTGGATCATCCCTTCTAAAAGATAACACTATTAAACAAGGTGAACATTGAGAAAACTACAAATGAGAACAATAAACTACAATATTTAACTAAACTAAATATTTATGTCAAAATAGTATTGTATGAATATAATAACATTCTCAATAAAATATGTATGCAAGATGGTCTACACTAAGTAGGTATAAGGAGGCAATGCATGAGATATGCACGTTTTAAAAGCTATGTTAATGTAAAATGAAATAATATGAATAATGGATTGTATCATGATACAAAATAATCTACTCAAGATCCATAGTTTCAAGAATAGAGAAGTAGGATAGTAATACCTTATAAACTACCTTACCTCAACATTATTATCAATGTGGGATTATTGACGTACATTTTATTATTCTAAATGTTTAATCTTAAAATGGATGATATTTAGAAATGGGAAGCGGGAGGTGACACTTAATAATGAAATACACTAAAGGACATCAATTTGAAAAATAAGTAGATAGTTTTCACATTAATAGTCAACAACATTTTTTTCTATTTTAGAAAATGATAATGCATTGGTGCATTGAATGAGGAGTTCATCCAAATAAAGATAAAGCATGTCTCTTTGTAATGATTGCCTTATATTTTAGTCCATTAGACAAGGGTAATCTTGTCACCCAAATTTATGTTGTTCTTCACATTAAATTTGTAATGGATTTTGATTCGTTACCTACTAAATTATTAGTTTGGAAGATCAAGAATCCAATGACATCTTTTGTGAAAGCAATAGAACATTCCCTTAAAAAAGAGAGATCCATGATAGCTAAGAACATTCAAAGTGTGTAAGTTTGACTAGTTAGAGTAACAAATTCTACACCTATACAATCCCTCTTAATGATCAATCCTATCTTAAAAATTCTCTTGTAATTTTATTTATTATCAATTTATATAATAATAATGAATTAGGGCCCATCTCAAGACACTTGTTTTTTTGTGTGTCCCACAAATAAAGATTTGATAAGAATGAAGAGGTGACTGAAATTTTACATAGACAATATCTCTTACGAAAGAACCATAAATAGTTTTAAAAAAAGAACTTTAAAAAAGTAAAGTTATTAATGATCCAACAAAAGACATAATTACTAGTAGATAAAAATATCAAATAAAAATTTATAAAAAAAATAATTTAATAGCAAAAATATGATCATTCATTTCAATACTAAAAAAGAAAATAATATTTATATTTTAATAGAATTATTATTTTTAATTAATAAATACATACTATTTCATCCCTCTTATTTTAATTTATTTTTTTAATTATCTTTTTAAAAGCAAATAAGAATAGAATTGTATTGCAAGCAACCTACCCACCACATTTTTTTATTTACCTTATAAAATTGCATGATTTTGAAAGCCTGTAAGTTGATACAAAATATCCCAATTTCTAGATAGAATGTCAAAATCTTGATGTCCTAATTATATTATTCCAATCTTCCGTCCCATCTTAAGATATATGAAATGCAATGTTTAATTACTTTTGGTATAAAATAACTCCATTAATTTAATGGAATAGACAACTAAGGGAAAGTGGCTTTTTCAATTTTGAGGAATTTGATTCTTTCCCCAATCTCTACTACCTTGAAAAAGTGTTCTAAGATAGTTCCTAAAATAATTTCAGAACAATAATGTGCTTTATTCCTTACTTGGTTTATCCTACATGGAATTATACCTTTGCTTCTTTTTAATAGATAATTGTATTAATAATTTTTTTTAATGAAAATATAAATTATATTAGTATATAGATATCTTAAATATTATTTAAATGATATTGAGAGATAATAGTTTTGTGTATCTTTTTATTCTAACGATAAATTTAATATAGATGTATTAAAATAAAGTTTTAACGTCTTTTGGATAGCTATGTTTAGGATAATTATGTCAATAGTATTCGTGATTGAACCATGAAAAATGTTAATTTAACATGTAACATTTTTTTAATAAAGTTTTTCTTTTTTGCTTTAACAAATAACAAAGCGATAACTATAAAATATTATTTTCATTTTCAACTTTATCTATATTAAACAAACATTCTTGTGTTAACAAGTGAAGTATATATTTTGGTTATTGAGATACGTCATTTATAGAACATTAAATAAAAATTCACAAGAATTTTATATTTATTGAATGTGCAATATCTATCACATAAACAACCATATATCATATTTGTCAAAAAAATTGTAATAATAATATACATTACAATATAACTCTTACATATACATCACAATCTTTATTTACATATACCACATATTACGTATTTATATCTATATAAATATAATTTTTAATATCCTTTACTTGAAATACTACTAGTAATGCAATAAAGAATAAACATCATGTACAAAATTTCAAAATTTAAATGAAAATAAATTATTTACTTTAACTTATAGTGTTTCTATTGGAAATAAAAAATAACATTTCTTGACAACCACCTCCTTTGGGGCAACTCAAGCTATACTTTGATGACGCACTCAAAGATAATCCTAATTTTTCCAGTGGAAGAATAATCATTAAGGACTTTAAAGGTTGTTTTTTTCATATATGTTTCTTCACTCTAGCTATAAAATAAACAATGAAGTAGAATGGATTGGTGGTAGGTTTAAAACTATACATATTATTAAAAAAAATAAGTAATTAGTTAATTGTTAAAGGTGACTCACAAAATGTTATATCTGATCAAAAAAATCAAATTTTCTAAATTGGAAGTTTTGTAGGCTTCTTAAGGAAGCCTTAGAGCACTTCCAACACATCATTAATATCTTATTTTTTACGTTATTTTATGACTGTAATAGAGTGGTTGACATTCTTTTCTTTTTTTAGTGTTTTTAGTGATTTGTGGCCTTCATTAGGAACGATTTATTTGACAAAAAATGCCTTAATGTTGTATAAATAGCTATCCAATCCTTTATAGAAATATGTTTTTCCCTTTTCATTTTATTGTATTAATGTGTCACCTTGATCTTTCCCTAGTGTGATGAGATACTAAAGGCATTTGAATTTATGATTTAAATTTAATCCTTATTTTTTCTCATGTGATAATGTGTTTCATTCCTCCTTATTATCATGTCGAGTTGTGGTTTAGGTGCATTGTGCATTTATTGCATGGTTGCACCTTGTATATTGGTGTCCCTATTTTAGCTAAGGATAATCAGTGCTTGTTTATGTTTGGCTATATATTTTGTGGTTGTAAATCATTATTCTTTAATTGCTAGGGACCCTTTTATGAGGGAATTGAAGGGCACACAATCTATTGAGAGGAGGGGGTGAATCGATAGATCTAATCAATTTAAAAATCTTAACTTCAACCCAAATATCATATCATATATGTGAGGCCTACTAGTTGATACACCCTATTTGGGGATATTTTGAGCCTAGCACTTTAGATACAATATATGTATTAGACTATTTTGGTTGATCACAAACATTGGATATTATGCTTGTTTCCTGTTTATGATGCTTATGGTGGTTATATACATGTTATTCTTTCCTTATTTTCTATGCACATGTTGATCTGGTTATCATGGTAGGAATGGATAATTGTCTATGGGATATGTAATGCCTGACCACGTAACCCTAGAGGATGATGCAAACACAACAAAAGCGTAATTTTTTTTTTTTAAATGTAATTAATAATAGGTAAAGTGAACTACACTTAACACATACATCCTCTAAGGTACGCGACAACACTTACATTCGAATCCCATAATATACAAAAGTAAACTAATCCATAGCATATAATTAATACTCATGAAATAAATAACATACATCCAAAGCATTAAACTCATCTCATTAAATACAAAGTACAATAAAGAATTATCCATAGATTGCATTCATTCCATAAAGCAGTTACAAGACTCATTTCCAAAATGAGGAAGATCATACAATAATGTTACAATAACAATGATACAAGAATCCTCCTTGAATACAAATGAGGAGTAGTACATATATAAAGTATCCAATTGATACAAAGAACATAAGAAATAGTACAAAGTAATTGGTACACGCGAGCTCTCCAATCTAGAAGATCCTGCCATCACGAACAGGAAATGGGAACCCAATGGTGTAAGGTGCATGTTCCACCCAACCAAGTGGTACCCGAAGGTCCACCCCCCGTGCTAGGAGATAGTAAAAGGGATTCCTAAGAAAAACCAACAACCTCTAGACATAGGAAACACACAATACTATACCATACAAGAACAATACATACCTAAAAGTTACATTGCTTCTAGAGTAAAATAATCAAGTATATCAACTACACAATACATATTGTTGTCATAGGAGTGTCATCACAAAGTTGCATGGGTTACCCTAGCGAATCTTCTTAGACCCTGGCCCCCATCTTGGGTTACCCTGATAGCCTCTCACAATCCCCAGCCCCACATGCAAACCGATGCAGAAGTAATTATCTTTCAAAGGGACAAGATAATGATCTTGCCATTCTAGGCCTTCTCATCTCATCCCAAGTCTAAACAAGCCCTTGAGCCCATGAGTGAGATACAATTAACAAATTATATGATTTAAGCTATCCTTTCCCTTAATACAATTATTTAATTTCCACTGAATTAACTCTCACATGAGTTACCCTGACACCACTTTGTGTGTCGGCCCCCATTGAGAACCACTCCCCTACTGACAATACAAGGATCTAATCCACAAACCAAGGGTAGACAAAGTGCACAAAAAATTGATAATAAATATCAACCATAATGCAAGAGGCAACACATCCTGTTCATAGTAATCATGTGTTTAAACTGAATTACAACCGAGTGCACTACACAAGGAAAACAAAGGGTTGAACCATAAGTCACAACAACCCCCTCATAAAATAACATCATCTGGAAGACTTACAAACACAACTAACCGATTTCCCCAAAAATGTGAATAGAAGAAATCATAATTTAAATAGGCAATTCAAGCAGGAAATAAATCTACCATTAGGATTTCCTAAATCCAATTTCTATTTCATTAAAATACAATAACACATTGCCCAAATAAACTAGCTTATTACAACTTCATTTATAGACAATAAGGAAATTAAATCCATTTGTTTATTTCAATTTCCCAATTACATCTAAATAAAAATTAATTTCCTCTTTTAAAATATCTAACTTGTGCAATTACATGCACCTGTTATAGAAATATCCATTTAAATAAATATATTTAAATATATATATATATAATTATATATGTATTTCTATATAATTATATATACATAAATATATTATTTAATGATTATAAAAAAATAAATTACAATTTTCCAAAAATAATAATTATATATACATACATACATACATACATACATACATACATACATATATACATATATATATATATATATATATATATATATATATATATATATATATATATATATATATATATATAAATTTAAATAGCAATTCAGCAGAAATAAATCTACCATTAGGATTTCCTAAATCCAATTTCCATTTCATTAAAGTACAATAACACATTGCCCAAATAAACTAGCTTATTACAACTTCCTTTACAGACAATAAGGAAATTAAATCCATTTGTTTATTTCAATTTCCCAATTACATCTAAATAAAAATTAATTTCCTCTTTTAAAACATTTTATTTTAAAATATCTAACTTGTGCAATTACATGCACCTGTTATAGAAATATCCATTTAAATAATTATATTTAAATAAATATATATATATAATTATATATGTATTTCTATATAATTATATATACATAAATATATTATTTAATGATTATAAAAAAATAAATTACAATTTTCCAAAAATAATAATTATATATATACATACATACATATATATATTTATTTATATTTATATTTATAAATTTAAATCCATAATAAAACAAAAATTGAAATCAAATATATTTAAGAGTGGCAAACGAAGGTTTAATAAGAGGGTCGTATTCACAGTCGACTCCCATATGGGGCGCGCTGCCTCCACAGTCCACCTACCCTTATGGGGGTGGCTGTGGGGGTAGCTCCCCTACGCCACCACCCCCCCAACCCACCCCCACTCACTTAAAAACTCAGACCTGCGATTTATTAAAATCGCCATATGAATTTTAAATCCTTTTTTTTAATATAATTTAAATTTTTTTTATTTCTACAGGGAATAATAACACAGTCAGGAAATTTATTACAATTTTTCAAACACGGCTATCTTTCAAATTTACAAAATCTATTAAAGCTTCTACATAAATAACATATTCTTTTTGTACATGCAATCTTTCCAATTTGCATAACAATAAAAACAATTTAAAGAACCTATTTCTAGATGCTTGAGGAAATGATGTTTGAAGTAGAGCTTTGCCTTCAAATTCCAATTTACCAAAGATTCTTCCAAATTATCCACTTTTCCAAAAAGAAGAAAACAAAAACAAGAGCCAAAATTTTTTGAGAACTTCCTCCCCAATTTTCAACAACCTCTCAAAATATCTTTTCTCATTGTCATGAAGTAGCCTCTTTCCTCTTTCAATTAATGCAATTAATCTCTCCGAGAATTAATTCCCAACAACAGTGTTTAATTTTTCTAACACATGTCACATATAAAATATCTTTTTAACCAAATCATAGATATTTCCTCTAAGATAATTATAAGATATTTATGCATTTAATAATTCATAATTCACATATTAATTTCTAATTAAATTTAATCTAATTAATTTAACCACTTTCTAAAATAAATTTAATCACAACGATTAAATCACTTTACAAAATAAATTAAATTTATTTAATTAAATCAAATATAAAAATTCTAACAATATTAATCAAGATTAATTAAATAATCACTTAAAAACATTTTAAGCATTAATTTCCCACAGAACATACCTTGCAAAATAAACAACGACAAGGAAAACATGGACAAAATAACAACAAAGCATATTTAAACAAGGACTGGCGACACACTGTGACTAGGGTTGTGGCTTGACAAGGAAACCCCGTTACTATCTCCCAATCAACTATTCCGTTGGGCAATGGACATGCTCAAACCTGTGAATCTAGGTGGAGTCGATGTCCTGTACCTGCAATCCTGCAATAAAACATATGTCGTACATGTATATAGATTATAAACAATCACATTGTGAAGAGAAAATCATGGAATCGCAGGGTACTCGCAAGTGAGTGATGCAATCTCGTTCCTTTCACCAATACAGTGTCACATCAAAGCTAACAAAACTAAAACATCAATTAACTACAGATGAGCATATATCAATATCAACTCAAACAATCAACTATGCTAACCAAAAAGCATGTCATAATCAATAATCATCCATAAATTGTACCATCACATCACAATATGAAAACCATCATCGCTCCAATTTCAACGATCAAATAACAACATAGTATCATGGTCTATCAAAGTAAAAGAACTATCTGAAAATATAAGCAAATTGGAGGGGTGCTACATTAGATCATGAGGAACATCAGGCTTCCCAAAATGCTTTGAGAGGCAGTGATCAGAATCAGGGTCCACCAGGGATTGAGGGCGCTCAGTTGCATCATTTGTTAGAGGAGACTCTTGCTCGCCTTGGGCCGAGGTAGGACAAAGATCAGATTAATATTGGTGAGAGAGAGGGACCAACACATCTAGAGGCAGACATAGTCTCTCACATGAGAGACCTACTTAGAGCTCATCTGCCCACTTTTGATGGTTGTAGCAGCGGCTTAGAGGTTGAGACATGGTTGATAGACCCAAATCGGTGTTTTTCTATGCATCCTTACGGTAGCTACACCAAGGCCAGATGTGCGATCATGCACTTGTGAGATTTTGCATCTACCTGGTGGAGATTGGAGTAGAAGCTCCATATTGACATTAATTTTGTGTCTTGGGATATGTTTATAGAGAGGTTTATAGCCAGATTCCTTTATGACCATTGGTGACAGCATCGTGGAGACAAGTTTCATGCTTTGCAATAGATGGTCATGTCGGTGGAACAGTATGAGTGTCGATTCTACAAGCTCAAGCAGTTTGCTAGCATTGGTGATGATGAGGGCATGCTTGTTCAACAATTCATTAGGGGCTTAAATTCCTGAATCAATGGTGGTGTTCTGGTTTTTGAACCGAAGACTATGGAGACAGCAGTGGAGAAGGCCAGACCTGTGGAGGAGAATTTGGCGATAGCATTGGGAGGCCATATTGGAGTGTAGATAGGTAGTGCTTCAACTGAAGGACCTAGTTCATGTAGTGGCCAGGCTCAGGGAGATGGACTACCTAGGACACAACAAGTGCCTGCATAGAGTGGTCGACATCAAAATTCACAAGGGAAACAAAAGAATTTTTAGCTGAGATAGGGAGACATGTATCAATCAGGGGGTGACAAGAACTAGAGGGGGAAAAAATGCCCCAACTTTGAGCAGGCGACACAGAGTACACAGTCTACCTATTATAGGGGTAGCGTTTAGCAGTCGAGCATGCCTCCTAGAGGTAGAGGATTTTGTAGGGGTATAGGATTTTTTTTTGTGGCCAATAGGGTCACATAGCACAACAGTGTCCCAATAGGGGCACATCAGGATATACTTAGAGGCCAACGACATCAAAGTCGACTATTGGAGATCCGGGTAGAGGTCATCAAGTATTTGCTGCAATTGACAACCGCTAGGCTGATCACCAGGGCACAGTGGTAGAGACTTCTGGTATGTTACAAGGTAACAAGGTTACCATTTTATTTGATTCAGGAGCATCATATTCTTTTATTTCATCGTTTGTCGTGGTGCATTGTAAACTGAGGGCAATAAAGCAAGAAATTAAGTGGTAGGTTGAATTGGCCTCCAATGTTAAAGTTGCAGCGCATTCCCTAGTACCTAATTGTAGATTGGAGATTAGATCCTTTCACACTATAGTAGACGCAAGATAATTTGATACATTGATGTATTTGGTAGAGAGGTTGAGATAGTGGGAGTTCAGAGACACATATCATTGAGGATGATCTTTGTTATGCAGTTAAGGAGATGTTTACGACAGGGATGTCAATTGTTTGCAGTGACAGTAGATGACTTGGAGTTGGGTGATAGTGAGGAGAAGGTTTCTCTTGATAACCATCCCATACTTTAGCAGTATGCAGATGTATTTCCTAGTGAGATTCCAGGGATGCCACCTTAATGTGACATTGATTTTAAGATTGATCTTATACCTAGTTCAGACCCTATTTCATGAGCTTTGTATCATATGACTACATAGGAGCTCCAATTGTAGTTGGAGGAGTTGTTAGCGAAGGGTTTCATCCACCCTAGTTTTTCACCTTAGGGAGCACCATAATTTTTGTGAAGAAGAAGGATGGTTCTCTCCGTCTGTGCATAGACTACCTTCAACTAAATAAAGTGACAATCAAGAACCGATATCCCTTACCTAGGATTGATGATTTGTTTGATCAGATCAAGGGTGCTACGGTCTTTTCAAAAATTGATCTTAAGTTAGGGTATCATCAGCTACATATTTTTGAATTTGACATTCATAAGACAACGTTTTGCACACATTACAGTCACTACGAGTTTATAGTAGTACCGTTCAGGTTGACGAATGTGTCATCTGTGTTCATGAGCTTGATGAATGGAGTATTTTACACTTATCTAGATAGATTTGTATTAATATTCCTTGATGATATACTGATCTATTCCAGGATAGTAGAGGAGCATGAGAAGCATCTGAGGCAGGTTTTACAGTGTTTGAGAGATAATCAGTTGTATGCTAACCTGTCCAAATGCGAGTTCTTTAAGACTGAGATTAAGTACCTTGGGCATGTGATATCAAGAGAGGGTATTGCAGTAGATCCTGCGAAGATCCAAGTAATCATTGATTGGCCTGCGCCCACTAATGGTGTAGAGATACACAGTTTCATGGGATTAGCAGGTTATTCATATGCTTTGTTCAAGGTTTCTCTAGGATAGGACATCCTATCACTTCTCTTTAGAGAAAAGGGAAGAGATTTGTCTGGTCAGAATAGTGTGAGGCAGCATTTTAGAGTTTGAAGGAGAGGTTGACCAATGCACCAATTCTTGGGATACCTGATCCTACTAGAGATTTTGTTGTCTATACAGATACATCTTTGGAGGGATTAGGAGCAGTTTTGATGCAAAATGGTCGTGTTATTGCATATGAATCGCATAAACTCAAGGATCATGAGTTGAATTACCCCACACACAATCTTGAGTTGGAAGAGGTAGTACACGCTTTGACAAGATGGATACATTACCTATTGGCACACAAATTTGAGTTGCATAGTGACCATCAGAGCTTACAGTACATCTTTGTGTAGCCTAATCTAAATGCTAAGCAAAGGCGATGGATGGAATTACTTTGTGAGTATGACTTCGAGGTGAAGTTTGTCTAGGGGAAGGAGAATGTAGTTGCCAATGCTCTCAATAGATAGAGACATGAGTTGTTAGAGTTGATTCTTGGTGTGGGTTTGAGGAGTCAAATTCTTTCTACACTTCCTGTAGACAATTGGTATCAGGAGGTGAGATAAGAGATAGAGACAGGCAGGACTCTTGAGGGCAGATTCTCAGGTTATTCTCTAGAGTCAGATGGTTTGTTGAGACACATGGGACACATTTATGTTCCATCTTCTAGAGATCTTCATACCTTGGTGATGACAGAGGCACATCGAGCACCCTATTCAGCTCATCCAGGAGTGAAGAAGATGCATGCCGATTTGCGACAACTATACTTCTGGCCAAGTATGAAGTGAGATATCATTGACTTTGTGTCAAGGTGTTTGGAGTGTCAGCGAGTGAAGGCTGAAAACCAACATCTAGTAGGACTTTTGTAGCCACATTTGGTGCCAAAATGGAAATGGGATATAACCTCGTTGGATTTCATTGTTGGGTTACCCAATTCTTCGTGATGACACGATGCCATTATGGTGACTGTGGATAGGTTGATGAAGGTAGCACACTTCTTGCCTATTCATTCATCCTATAATGCTTTTTTTGTTGCTAGAGTGTTCATGGGAGATATAGTTAGGTTGCACAATATTCTTCATCGGATCATTTCTGATAGGGATCCCGTGTTTACCTCAACTCTTTGGACGTCATTGCAACATGCGATGGGGACGTAGTTGAACTTTAGTTCAACGTATCACCCTTAGATAGATGGACAAACCAAGAGGGTCAACCAAATCCTCGAGGATATGTTATGCATGTATGTGATGGACCAGCAGACAAGATGGGAGGACTATCTCCATTTAGTGGAGTTTGCTTATAATAACAGTTATTAGAGTTCGATTGGTATGCCTCCTTTCTAGGCATTGTATGGACGACCATGCCAGACTCCCTTGAGTTGGGATTGGTTAGAGTAAAAAGTTCTATTAGGTCCTTAGATGCTTTAGGATATGAAGTAGCAGGTGATCCGTATCAGGGAACATCTGGTTGTTGCACATGATAGGCAGAAAAAGTATGCAGATGCACATTGGGTGGATCGCTAGTTTACAGTAAGTGACTGAGTCTTTTTGAGAGTGCATCCGCGAAAGAGTCCAATCTGATATGGAAAGGGCTCTAAGCTCGCATCTCACTTTGTTGGGCCATTCAAGATTCTTAAGAAGATTGGGGTAGTAGCATACCATTTTGCTTTGTCGCCTAGTCTCTCGTGCATACACAATGTATTTCATGTTTTAGTACTCAGGCCTTATCACCCTGATATATCTCACATCCTTGATTGGAATTCCTTAAAGGTAGAGGATGGGCAGCTGGCTTTGGAGACCGTGGTTGTCACGCAGCACAAGAGACTTTCCCTCAGGGGTTGAGATATTGAGCAAGTTAGGGTCCAATGGGATCCTAGAGATGTACTTTGGCTACCTGGGAGAATGTGACTAGGATGAGGGAGCTCTATCCCTATTTGTTCATAGGCTTCCAGGAGTAAGCCTGATCCTAAGGGGGGAGGATATAACACCCCTCCAATTTGCTTATATTTTTAGATAGTGCTTTTACTTTGATAGACCATGATACTATGTTGTTATTTGATCACTGACATTGGAGCGATGATGGTTTTCATATTGTGATATGATGATACACTTTATGGATGATTATTGATTATGGCATGCTTTCTGGTTAGCATAGTTGATTGTTTGAGTTGATATTAATATATGATCATCTGTAGTTAATTGATTTTTTAGTTTCACCAGCTTTGATGCGACACTGTATTGGTGAAGGGAACATGATTGCATCACTCGCTTGCGAGTGCCCTGCAATTCCATGATTTTCTCTTCACAGTGTGATTGTTTATAATCTATATACATGTACGACATGTTTTATTGTAGAATTGTAGGTATAGGACATCAACTCCACTTGGATTCACAGGTTTGAGCGTGTCCATTACCCAATGAAATTCTTGACTAGGAGATAGTAATGGGGTTTCCTTGTCAAGCCACAACCCTAGTCACTGTGTGTCTTCAGTCTTTGTTTCAGTATGCTTTGTTGTTATGTTGTCCACATTTTCCTTATCATTATTTATTTTGCAAGGTATGTTCTGTGGGAAATTAATGCTTAAAATGTTTTTAAGTGATTATTTAATTAAGCTTGATTAATATTGTTAGAAGTTTTATATTTTATTTAATTAATTAAATTTAATTTATTTTGTAAAGTGATTTAATCTTTGTGATTAAATTTATTTTATAAAATGATTAAATTAATTAAATTAAATTTAATTAGAAATTAATATGTGAATTATGAATTATTAAATGCGTAAATATCTTATAATTATCTTAGAGGGAATATCTGTGTTTTGGTTAAAAAAATATTTTATATGTGACATGTGTTAGAAAAATTAAACACTGTTGTTGGGAATTAATTCTCGAAGAGATTAATTGCATTAACTGAAAGAGGAAAGAAGCTACTTCACGACAATGAGAAAATATATTTTGAGAGGTTGTTGAAAATTGGGGAGGAAGTTCTCAAAAAAATTTGGCTCTGGTTTTTGTTTTCTTCTTTCTGGAAAAGTGGATAATTTGGAAGAATCTTTGGTAAATTGAAATCCGAAGGAAAAGCTCTACTTCAAACATCATTTCCTCAAGCATCCAAAAATAGGTTCTTTAAATTGTTTTTATTGTTATGCAAATTGGAAAGATTGCCTATACAAGAAGAATATGTTATCTTTGTAGAAGCTTTAATATATTTTGTAAATTTGAAAGATAGCCATGTTTGGAAAATTGCCATGAAAATTTTATAGCTTCTATAGAAATTAATTTTTAAAAATAGATTACACAAAAAAAATTTATAGTGAAATTTGAGAGCCTCTGTAGGAAATTGTATTTAAACAATAGAAATCCCATAGCGAAAACAATAGAAGATTTGGAAAATCTCTATAGGAATGGATTTAAAATCTTCTTGTTAAAATTTGTAGAAAACCTCTAATTGTATTGGAAAGATCTTCCTGTAGAAGATTATTGCTTTTCTTCCAATTAGTTTTATTTGGGTTGGATAATTGAAAACCTCTAGAAGATTTTGTAAATACTTCCTGAGAAATTTTTTTGGAAATTAAATTAACCGACTGTGTTATTAATCCCTGTAGAAATCATTTACTTTTAAAAAAAATATTAAAAAAAAGGAATTAAAATCCGTACGACAATTTTAATAAATCATAGGTTTGAGATTTTAAGTCAATGGAGGTTTTGGGAGCTACCCCCATAGCCGCCCCCATTGGGGGAGGTGGACTGTGGAGGCAGTGCCCAGCGCTGCCTGCACAGGCCCCAGGCCCCATATGGGAGCCGACTATGAATACAACCCTCCCATTAAACCTTGTCCGCCACTCTTAAACATATTCGATTTTGATTTTTGTTTTATTATGGATTTAAATTTATAAATATAAATATATATATATGTATATATATGCATATATATATATATATATAATATATATAATTATTATTTTTGAAAATTGTAATTTTTTTTTTATAATCATTAAATAATATATTTATGTATATATAATTATATAGAAATACATATATACTTATATATATATATAAATATATTTATTTAACTGGATATTTCTATAACAGGTGCATGTTATTGCATAAGTTAGATATTTTAAAATGAAATGTTTTAAAAGAGGAAATTAATTTTTATTTAGATGTAATTGGGAAATTGAAATAAACAAATGGATTTAATTTCCTTATTATTTGTAAATGAAGTTGTAATAAGCTAGTTTATTTGGGAAATGTGTTATTGTATTTTAATGAAATGGAAATTGAATTTAGGAAATCCTAATGGTAGATTTATTTCCTACTTGAATTGTCTATTTAAATTATGATTTCTTTTGTTCACATTTTTGGGGAAATCAATTAGTTGTGTTTGTAAGTCTTCCAGATGATGTTATTTTATGAGGGGGTTATTGTGACTTATGGTTCAGCCCTTTGTTTTCCTTGGGTAGTGCACTTGCTTGTAATTCAGTTTAAACACTCGATTACTACAGACGAGATGTGTTGCCTCTTGTATTATGGTTGATATTTATTATCAATTTTTTGTGCACTTTGTCTACCCTTGGTTTGTGGATTAGATCCTTGTGTTGTCAGTAGGAGAGTGGCTCTCAATGGGGGTCGACACACAAAGTGGTTCCAGGGTAACTCATGTGAGAGTTAGTTAATTCAATGGAAATTAAATAATTGTATTAAGGGAAAGGGTAGCTTAAATCATAAAACTTGTTAATTGTGTCTCACTCATGGGCTCAAGGGATTGTTTAGACATGGGATGAGATGAGAAGGCCTGGAATGGCAAGATCATTATCTTGTCCCTTTGAATGATAATTGATTCCGCATTGGTTTGCATGTGGGGCCGAGGATTGTGAGAGGCTACTAGGGTAACCCAAGATGGAGGTCGGGGCCTAGGAAGATCTGCTAGGGTGACCCATGTAGCTTTGTGATGACACTCTACCTATGACAACAATATGTATTGTATAGTTGATATACTTGATTATTTTACTCTGGAAGCAATGTAACTTTTAGGTATGTATTGTTCTTGTATGGTATAGTATTGTGTGTTGTTTGTGTCTAGAGGTTGTTGGTTTTTCCTAGGAAGCCTTGTTACTATCTCCTAGCATGGGGGGTGGACCTTTGGGTACCACTTGGTTAGGTGGAATGTGCACCTTACACCATTGGGTTCCCATTTCATGTTCATGATGGCGGGATCTTCCAGATTGGAGAGCTTGCGTGTACCAGTTCCTTTGTACTATTTCTTATGTTCTTTTGTATCAGTTGGATACTTTGTATATGTACTACTACTCATTTGTATTCGAGGAGGATTCTTGTATCATTGTTATTGTAACATTATTGTATGATCTTCCTCATTTTGGAAATGAGTCTTGTAACTGTTTTATGGAATGAATGCAATCTATGGATAATTCTTTAATGTACTTTGTATCTAATGAGATGAGTTTAATGCTTTGGATGTATGCTATGTATTTCATGAGTATTAATTATATGATATGGATTAGTTTACTTTTGTATATTATGGGATTCAAATGTAAGCATTGTCACGTACCTTAGAGGATGTATGCGTTAAGTGTAGGTCACTTTACCTATTATTAATTACATTTAAAAAAAATTGTTACGCTTCCGTTGTGTTTGTGTCATCCTCTAGGGTTACGTGGCAGGGCATTACATGATAAAATTGATAAGATTTTAAATTTTAAACCAGGTGATGGACAGTGGTTTCCTTATAAGAACACCATGACTAGGCATGAATTGGTAAGATATGTTAATTGCTAGAGAAAGAATAATTGTGGATATTGAAAAATTATTGATTTTAGGATTTGATTGTATTAATTATATGTATATGGGGTTGTTGATTTAATTATGGATTATCTTGCATTGGATATTTTGACATGTGGATTGAGTGTAGGTACACACCCATGGCCAATGGGAATGGAGGTAACCAAGGGTACCCTATTGTGATAGCCATGTAAAACCGACTATGGTCCATTTGAAGGGACCATAGTCTTATTGTGTTGTATTTTATTTTGTAATTAAAATAGTTAATGTTTAATCTTATGATTTATGTTTTAAAAAGTAATTAGGCTTTTGATGGGAGTTTTGGGATATTTTGATTTAATTTTATTATGTTTGAAATTTAATTTCTTTTTGTGAGTTTAAATGGTTGAAAAAGTCTTTAAATTGGGTTAATTGACTCGTATTTAACCCCTAGGATGATTACCTATGGGTTAGGGATCAAATCAAGCCCAAAAGTTTGAAGTTTTGCAAGTTGTGACCCTTCATAATTACCCATTAAGAAGAGTGACGGACTTGGGCAAAGGGTTGAAGTATTTGCTTGAAAATATCATTTATGAGATAAGAGAGGTCTTGTTGAGTGTGGAACACTCTTTGGCTTTTCACTTCCCAATGAGTTCTCACACATGTGAGAACTTGTGGGGAGGTGTTTCCATAGGGAGTGAATGAGAAAGTGGCATGTATCACTCTCTCTTTCAAGGGATTTCAAACCTTGAATCCTATTTGAATCCTTTGGAAAGAAAAATGAGGGATTCTTTTTCTTAGTTTTGTTTCTTGGGAGTTGATTTGGAGAAAGGGGAATTTGAGCTGATTTTCAACTTCTCCATTTTGGGCTTGGATTGAGGTAGGCCTCATTCTACTTATGGGTATGTTTTCTTTCTCCTTTATATGAAAGTATATAAAGTTTTTTTATGTTAAATGCTTTTTATGTTTTATGTGTTCTTGCATTTACATGCGTATTAGGTTGGGATTATATGAGGATAGGCTCACCCAATTTGGGAATTACATCCTTTGTAGGGGATAGGAATGAGTAGGAACCTCCATGAGGAAAATCAATTTCCTCCTTTGAGAAGGAGAGGCAAAAAGGGAATGAGTACCCAAGCTAATATGGTGGTATGGGTGTATGGAGTTGGATGGTATGGAGGATGTCTTGTATGTGAAGTATTGGAGAATTGGGTTATTAAGAAGGAAGAAAATAAAAATTATATGCTGGTTATGATTCTTGTGCACTAATTTCCCCATGTGACCTAGTGTAGTCCACCTCTATCCCCATTTTTGGATTCTTATAGAATCCTTTTGTAAATGTGTAATCTTGGATAGGAGTATCTTGTTGTGTGTGTTGTTTTGAATGGATTGTTTATGCTACTATTGTGTGTACCCGTATACCTAGTTAGCTCCTAGCTTGGGGGTGGTTTGTGAGAAAACCTATGGTTGGAAAGTGAGCACACCCTATTGGCCATGAAATAAAGTTATGCTATGTGTTTATTTGTAGGTTTCATAGGAGTATCAGATTGGAAACAATAATGTGTCACATTCTGAAAGAAACGAGAGTAACTATGTTGTAACCTTTTGGGTGAAATCTCCCCTTTGTGTTCAATGTTGAAGCCTAGTAAGGTTGATTAAAAGAATATATGAGTAATTTTAAATCAATTTTATTGTTGTTGTAAAAGAGTGTGTTGTTTGAGAAAACCTCTTGTATCATTGGGTGTTTTAATGGGTATATTTCAGTTATTTGAAAGTAGAGAAAAATGGATAAATAAAGAAAGCATTGTTGTGTGTAAAGATAGGAAGTGATGTGAAAATATGTATCATATTGTTATTCTTTTCTTCTTGCAATAAAAATGAACCTCCATTAAGGGAATTGTGTCCTTATATTGAGCTATTTGTTAGAGCTAAGCTTGAAAGAAAATATGTTACACCTCCTACCCTTGAGTGAATCAGACTATATTGTAAAGACATTATATGTTTTAAGTTTTGTGGGTCTCCAGTAGATGATTTTCTTCTTTGTGTGTCATATTGTGGATCTATAGCATGTTGTTTCATGTGTTTTTATAATTCTTTCAAGAGAAAATATAACACCTTGTGTATGCTGGATTGGAATGGTTGTGATGATTGTCTCTATGCAAAATCTTTATGTATGTATTGTTATGCAAAAAAAGGGGGTTTAGATTTGTAGATCTGTTGTTTTAGCAATTAAGACATGTAGATTCAAGTATAGTTAACACTCCTTCGACTCTTCCTTCACCATCAAGACTTCTTGCATAGAGTCATGCATCACCATTCAAATTTAATGAACTTACTTCCCTGGCATCAGTCAGATCTAGAATAATTTATGTAACACTTAGCACCTATACCCTACATTTTTCAAAATCATAACTCAAACCTTGCTTGAATATTTTTTAAATCATGCCTAGAGTAAATGCTTATCACTCAACTGACACAATTTTATTACTAGTCATAGAGCCTTAATGATTCACAAGAATGATGTGAATCTGTTAAGGCAATCGATGTTTTCCACATGTCTCCAGTCCACTTACCTTCACTAGTCAAACAAATTCAATGCAAGACTCTCATGAAATGGAAGTGTTTTGCCTCTAATCATACTTTCTGAGGACTGCTAATTCACCTTACCACTTGTTTGAAGAGCTTAGAAGGACATACATAAATAAGTCTAAATGCCTAAGTCTAAAGCTCTTTATAACCCGTCGGGCTTCGGCCATCGGTTGTACCCTTTACCATCCACTTTTCTTACTCCATCACAAAACATTTCACTAACCCTCAAAACATCAAAGTGCAAGAATATGACTTTTCTTTAAGTTGTTAGAGATCAGGGTTCCTTCTTCCACCTTACTACTTACATGCCTTAAGAGTTAAGGTATAATTCATCTTTATGAGACACGATGCCTGAATTGCTTCTTCGCAAGCATTGATAGTGTAATGCCCATCGTGCGAACCCCAAAGAACAAACATTGGACAACAATTTTTTTTAAATACAATAAAGTAAACATGCAACTAAACATTAATCACATTTACATTGCACATTACATAAGAATGTTAAATCCTCTGGGGCACGCGAGGTTACATTGCAACACAACTATTAACAAAAGTAAAAGATAATATTAAACAACTTATCCAATAATATTACAAAACCATTAATAAAAGTACATCCATGAACCAAGAGTGAGATTATCAATACATCACATAGTACAATTATAAAGAATCTCTTACAATAATGTTACAAAGGATCCTAAATATTACATCATCGTTTAAACATTACATTACATGTTCTCAATAATGAGTTACAATAAATTTCCCATACATGTGGGATGATACAAAGTACAATAATATTTGAAATTACAAAGTGAACAATTGGAACAAGCTCCAACAGAAGGAATGCTGAGAGGATAGAATGCTGATGGGGAACCCAATGGGTGCGGAGCACGTTCCACCCAACCATGTGAATTATAAATAACTCACCCCCTGTGCTCAGAGGTGACAAGGAAGCAATCACGACCATGAATGCCAAAACCGACTCCAATAAAACAACATAGTACAATAACTCAAATACAACATCAAGGATTACAATGACATAACCACAATATCTAAGAGACAACAAGATAAGATAAAGCCATGAAACTCATCACAATTAACCAAGGAAATAACCATTAAAAAAGTCACTAAAGAACATTCATAAATCATTTTCAAAAGAATCTAAAACAACAATTAGAATACAATTCTAGAGGAAACAGGAAACAAGGCACACGAGTGTCTAGTGAAGAGCGTCATCGCATAGATGTCATGGGTTATCCTGGCCCTTCCTCCAACTTGAGGCATCGGCCCCCATCTATGGATCTCCTGGCCCTTCCTCCTACTTGAGGTGCCGACACCATAGGGTAGCTCATGTGGAGCCGATAACCTCTCATGAAGATAAGGTTATGACTTTTCCAACCACGGCCTTCTCAGTCTATCATTAGTTTGTGATAGCCCTAATGCATAGACGAGGTATCCAATATTTATTATCTTGTGTGTTTTACTACCCATCCCCCTAAATACTATTATTAGGTTTTCACTTGTTACATTACTCTTACGTGGGTTATCCTGAGCTCTTCCTCCTTTCAAGGCACCGACCCCCACAAAGAGCCACTCTCCCAAAAGATCCCAAAATATAAACCAAAACTAGGCAAGGTTTGTACCATAACAAATGAAGAATAAAACTCAAAACAAGGACATGCGAGGCATTACCCATCTCGCAATAACTCATAACCAAAATCTCAATAATCTCATACAACCCTTCCAAAACATAATAATATTATTTTCTTGCAATCTCAAGAGTACATAAAACGGGGACAAATATTCAATAAAACACACGCCTCTGGACTAATAAGGATCACAACCACCAAAATTTGGGTTCATAAGATTGACAGGGTTCCCACATTACATAAGTCAAAATGATATCTCAAGGCAATAAAGAAGTCAATCCGAATTAAGAACAAAAAACAACTTAATAACTTTCACCCAAGTTTAAAATAATTTTCTTAATTACCTTGCAAAACCTCTTTTTCCCTTTATAGAAATTTCGCAATACCATTTCAATAAAAAAATTCTCTGATTCCCAATGAAATCTATCTTTTCCATAATAATCACATTTATAAAAATTTTCTTTATACTAAAATGAATTTCATATTTAACTCAAAATTCTCCAACTATTACATAATATATATATATATAATATATATATCAATTTTTAATAAAACAATTTTATAAATAAATTACACACTATATAATATATCAATTTTATAAATAAATTACACACTATACATATACATATATTTATATATATAAAAAACAAAAATAAAACAAAATAAAAACTCACGCTAAAAGAAAGGCACGTCGGCCTTTAAAGTACTACACACAACAGGACTGTTGACTATTGCGCACAATAGTCTACAGGACTGTTGTTGTAGTACTGGCCACAACAGGGGTATGGGGGGTATGGCGCTGGCCGTTCCTCCCTGCCCTTTAAACAAAAAAATTATTTTATATAATTTTTTTTTAAAACATTCAAAAGAAACATTGAATACTAGGTTCGGCCCAAGTACAGTACTAGCATGACACATATTTTATATATATATGTTTTTTTAACAAATCTAATAATATATATATATACATGTCCGTACGACCCTATATATATATATAGATTCATAAATTTAAACATATACAATTATCCAGAAGAAATATTTTCTTTAAATATTAACATAGTATAAATGTATATACACATATATATAACCAGGCAATTAATACAAATCTATTTTAAATTAAAAAGATTGATCTTTTCCTCAACAAAATGATAAAGAAATTGGACCTTTTCAAATGAAATTCGACAACATTTCTTTCTGTTTGTTTGCAACTTAGATGATTTTCAAATTTCTAAAAGAATTTTCCTTCAAGGAAGACCTATTTATTTATTTATTTTATTTTAAAATAGAAAGCTAAAGGAGAAAACAAGAGGAACCTGGAGTCCTGTGCTATTGAGATTTTTGATGAAGCTCCACTTGATCTTGTTAGTTTCTTCAAAGGGCTCCCGTTCCTTCTACAAAATCTCCTCTCCAGAATACCGTGCTCAATTTCAAATCTAATATTTTATTCAGAAAACTCTCCCCAGAATAATGCAACCAAAGAATGAAATAACTTTTCCAGAAAGCTTCAGAAGATTCAACAATTCAGAACAATTATTTTGTGCAACTTCTGTCAAATCTTCCCGTGAATGAAAAGTCCCTCAAAATTGCAATTAAATAAAATATATTCCTCTCCTTTCAAAAGCTGTAAAAAAATCCAATATAAAAGAAATTATCTAATTTAATTCCAACTTTTCAGTCAACACTTAATTCTCATTCATCCTTTTATCTTTTATGTTCTTTTATTTATTTATTTATTTCTATTTAACAATACTTTTCTGCTTTAATTTAGATTTTGCAAGCTTTACTTACAATGCACACAATTTACTTTATTTAATTTATTTATTTTATAATTATCTTCAACAAGATAATTTAATTAAATTAACAAAACACAATTTAATATTTAATTAACATTTAACTAAAACACATGACTTTTAAACTAAAACTTTTAAATATTTAAATACAAATTAATCTAACATTATAATAAACAATTATTACCACCATTTAATTAAATAAATCACAACTTATAAAATACCAACGTAAAACACATACGAACAAGACACTACACAAAACACAGTAATAAATTACATAAATGACAACCACAAAACACACAATACCATTCAGTCAGGATGGTTTGACAACATGGGACGGGGTGACTTCCTTGTCATCTCTGTTCAACATCATACCGTTGGGTCATTTAATGCTCGCCCTGTCCTGCCGAAGCAGGTGGAATCGAGACTTTGTACCCTCAATCCCTGCATCCAAACAAGATCCTGTACATGTACATATATATAATCAAAGCATTATATTGTGAGAAGGAATTGTAGCATAGTAGGGCACTCGCGAACGAGTGATGCTACACTGTCCTTTCATCACATCTATTCTAACAATTATAATATTAATGATGAAATAGCATTTCTAAACTTACAAATCATATCATAACATAATTTACTAAATCACTGCATCATAATATATTTCTGAAATCAAATTAAACATCATAGAATCAATGTAATCATAATGTCATCAACTGAAGTAACCTAATCCTCAATCAATCTAAACTAACCAATCCATCAAACCAAACCATAAGGAGTACAATCACAGTCATGAAGTATCAAACCAAAGCATAGAAAGAAAACAAGTCTAAACAGTAACAGGAGGGATATTACATTAACCCTTTTGAGAGTCGGCTTTCAAACTTCCCTTCTACTACATATTTATTAAATTAAGGAAAAATCCTTAAGACTAAATCCACAAACACTTAAACCATTTCGAGTGTCGGGATTCGGGGTTTCACCTTACCTCTTCCTTTGCTTTGTGTTAAGGAATAAGCCTTAACACTAAAGCCCAAAGTCCAACATTATCGAACTTAATTTTTTTTATCTCCTTCTAGTTAAGGCATTCAATATGAGGCATTACCGATGCCTGAAGTTTGACATTATCAAACTTAACCATTTTGTGCTTCTCCCTTTTTCTAAGGGCATTCAACAAAGGGTATTGCTGATGCCCAAAGTCTAACATTATCATACTTAACCATTTCGTGCTTCTCCATTTTGTTAAGGGATTCGACAAAGGGTATTGTTAATGCACAAAGTTTGGTGTTATCTGACTTCACCATTTTGTGCTTTTCCCTTTTGTTAAGGTCATTCAACAAAGGGTATTGTCGATGCCCGAAGTCTGGCATTATCAGACTCAACCATGTTGTTGTTCTTTCTTTTGTTAAGGGCATTTGAAAAAGGCTATTATCGAAGCCCAAAGTTTGACTTCTTTGGACTTAACCATTTTTTTCCTTTTCCTTCTTTAAGGCATTCAACAAAGGGTAATGACAAAGCTTGAAGTCCTCTAGTGGTCTTGTGGGAAAAGGAGTCAGGTCCACAATGGATCTTGCGGGATAGCAAGAAACAAAATATATTGAGGCTCCAAACTTAGGAAAGAAATAAAGTCTCTCCATTTATATCAGGTAGGAAAAAGAGAAGGTTATCATAGCCTTGTTGGGGACTGAAGAAAGTTCCATAACTTGGAGAAAACTATGAAATGAATTGACTTAAGAAAAACATTTAAAGGTTACAACGATGCTTTTAGGTGACCAACAAATTTTTGACAACTAATAAAAAGACTAGCGACTTCAAGACTTAGCCAAATTTTTGGGTAAGCATCAAGAAAAGGAAAGGTTATGAAAACCTAGGCGGTGATCAATAAATTTTTCATAATGACTTCATGACAGCCAAATTTTGGGTAAGCATTAGGAAAAAGAAAGGTTATGAAAACCTAGGTGGCGACCAACAAAGTTTTGATAACTAACAAAAAGATCGACGACTTCAAGATAGCCAAATTTTTGGTAAGTGTCAGGAAAAGGAAATGTTATAAAAACCTAGGCCATGATCGACAAAGTTTTGATAACTAACAAAAAGATCGACGACTTCAAGACTTAGCCAGATTTTAGGTAAGCGTCAGGAAAAGGAAAGGTTATGAAAACTTGGGCGGTGATCGACAAAGTTTTGAAAACTAACGAAAAGACCAATGACTTCAAGGCTTGCACTAATCTTCAAATGCATGAAACTATGATGCCCTAATGAAAACTATGATAATGATTTTAACAAAATATAGATTTTTAATACTTTAGATCTAGTATTTGTTACTTTGTTTCAAAAAAATTGTTAGTTGTGTTTTTTCCCTTAGTGAAAAATTTTGGGCACGGCAATATAACTTGAATCTTCACTACTACTAATCAAGAATTGAGAACACATTCACACAATTGAACACCAGATATACGTGGAAACACAAGATGGGAAAAACCACAGTGAGAATAGCTTCTTGGATCTACTATCCAAATCCAACCTCATAAAGCAGGAATATAACAAGTGAATTTTATAATATGAAGTAGGCACTAACGTACTAGAGACACCAATCCCCAATACAATGAACTAAGCACTAGCTCTATAAGGAGAACACCAGTCCTACTGGATTACATAGATAATTGTGGATCTTCAATGCTACTGAACACACCTCATACATGTTCCATAGTTTCTTTAGACACTCTTCCACACTTCATATGATCTTTTGATATTGGTGCATAATTTGGGATGCAACCCTCTATCTTCACAAGATAATCTCCTTGTATAATTACCGCCTACTCTTCAATTTATCCCTTACACATAATTATACTTGACATTGTGCATCCACATAAATGAGGAATATATACATGACATTACATTAACACCTCAACTAGGGATCCACAAGTAACCAAGATGACATAAGGAGGACCTAAATTCAATTTTCATGAAATGTGTAAAAAATCAATCCAAAATCAAATTTGTTGCCATAAAAATAACATGATGTTGTGTGCTACCACAAGAACCTTAATCAGGTCCTATCTTGACACCACACATTAGATTTGAATGTCGCACACTACTAGCCATTACCGAATAGGTCTTGAATACCAACTGGTTGATAAACAATGACAGGGAACATTTTTTCACTTCAATATTTTTGCATGTTGAACAATCTTTCAAAAACTGAGGAATATGATAGAACAAATGTAGATATACTCTTCTCTCAAACTATATAGCACACAGTGCCTCCAGAAAGGAGACCTGAGAAACACTGAACGATAACATTTTGTTACAACCTTCCAGATCACCTCTATCATAGTGAATGGATGCACACATGATATTGCAAGCATACAACAGTCACACATACTTCCAAAAAATAGACACTCCTCAATAGCTAGTAATGTATGTTTCTTGATTTAGTGATATCACAGTAGAATTACCAACACAGAAAGGTAAGATAGCACAATTGTGCCACCTCTAATCATATATATTCTTTGACACACCTTTGGCCTCAATTCTCATATTACATCAATGACAACCTTTGTTCAACAATCTCCCACTTTATCATTGATGACAAACAAACAAAATGTTGGGCCACCCATAAAACTAGCTAGCCATGCATAAAGACAAGTCTAATGTGTCAGGACCAAGTTCCACATTCTCTCCATTTGACATCAATGACAAAGGTCAACAAGAATGTGTTAAATTGAACATGGTGAAGTTATTTTTGGGACAAGAGGGCTTTGATGACAATGAGAACATTTGATCAATAACCTCAATTCCTATATAATTAAAATTTAAAAGTTACATTGAAAGGCGGCTTCAAGGCGATTGTAACTATGGATTGTTGGGCTGGTACTCCATGCAAATTATATGGATTTTTTGGTGATGATAGTAGCTAGTTTTCTTATGATTGAAATAGTTTTGGAGGACACCAAGGAGTAGGAGAGTTTTCAATTAGATAGCATTCTTATATTTCTTAGGATCATTGGCCCCTTTGATAGAATTTGATTTTAGGTCCCTATAGAAAGAAGTTTTTTTTACAAGATGATAACCAAAATCTGACCTCACTCTACAATAATATTTGTATAGTGATCAAAACTCTTCCTATGTTACATACAAATGGGATTTTAGAGGTCCAACAAGTGATTTTGTACTCCCTTCTCTAATTGAATATGGTCTCATTCACAACACAAAGTATTAGAAGTTGTTCATTGGGTTTATCTTAGATCTTTGACTTAACTTTAGTGGTGTTTATAGTTTAATAACTCCTACTCAATTCATTTTTTGTGGTTCAAGGCTAAAACATGATGTTAGGGGTTTCAGAGTATTCTCTAGATGGTCATAATGAATATAGTGGTTGAGGGCTTATATGTCTATAATTATCTATTTTTTCTTATCTTTTATCATGCATGTGTTGGGTGTTGGTTTAGCTTCCTTGGGTTTTGGGTTTTCTCTTAGCCCTTAGCCTTTTAGTTTGTATATTTTTTTGCATCAAGTTGGGTTTTACATGTCCTTCCTACTATTGTAGGGGTTTCTCTTGGCTCTCTTACTTCTAGGCTCTCATGGGTTGACGTCAAAATTATATTGGTCATCTATGAACTTTTATTTATCAATTTTTTAAAATTTAATAGGTAAGAGACACAATAGATCCTCTTTATTTATATAAAAAACCTTACACTTAAAGAGAATATTTCATTTTTATATGAATATTAAATTTCATACATATATAAAAAAGAAACATAGTTATTTTATTTTTCTAAAGTTTTCAAAAAATTAAATGAAAATGACCTATTTACTAAGTACATAACCATCTCGATCAAATAAACTAGTATATATATGCTATATATATGTATCTTAAGAAGCCAAGTTATTTTATTTTACTTTAGAATTATTTTATTTTAATTTCATTGTTTACTTTATTTGCAAGCTATTTTTATGTACTTAAGAGTGATTTTATTTACTTTAGTTAATTTTTGGTTTTCAAATAAATTTTAGTTGTGTTTTAATTTTTATGTATAATTTAATGACATGAAACTTTTTGATGCTATTTTAGAATGTATATCAACATTAATTATTTACTTTAATCTTTACTATTTTATTTTTATATATGAATATTAAACTTTAATATCTATTTAAATTTCTACATACATATGAACACACAAATAGATATGCAGATAAAAATACATAACTATTTTATGAATTTGAACTCTTATTTAAGAACTATTTTATTTTATCTTTATTATTATTATTATTAATTGATACCTCAAGAGTTTTTAGCCCGACTCGAGCCAGATGAGGCCATAAGTGGGAACCTCATCCATGATGTGAACACACTGCATTAACACAAAGAGTCCAAACTCAGGATCCAGGTAGCCCAGTATGGGCATAAAGCTTGTGAACACGCCAACTCAATAAGGTTTGGAGCATAAAGACAAGGACATGAACACCCACAAATTTTAACTCTAAGGTTCAAGCTTGCAAGCATATTGGATCAATGAGGGCACAATACCCACAATCACAATGGCCCAACAGAGGTTTGAACCTTAATGGCAACAATAACAATACCACGACTTAACCATCACACTATGCCATGAACAACTATTTTATCTTTTATTATTTACTTATTATTATTTTTTACATTTCTCAAAAATATTAAATAAAAAATGATTTAAAAACTAATTTATTTATACACATAAAATTTAATTTTTGAAAATACATAATTACTTCATTTTAAAAAAAAATTAAATGAAAAAATAATTTTAATAACTATTTTATTCATTAAAGTGAATAGATGAAATTATTATTATTATTTTTATAAAAGGCTTAATAGGTTGACTATTTATATTATGCAATAGAAAGGTTACAATATAGCTATGTAGGATCTTTATAGGTAGATACAAAATGTCAACTGATACATTTTGAGGAGATGGCAAACCCTCAGTTGACAAATCCTTCTTTTTGGTGACAAAATTTTACTAAACATGGGATAATATGGAAATGTCAACTGTTCATTATAGCAAAATCAGTTGACTTTTACAAACACCTATACATTTTAACAGTATTCTTCAAGCCTTTTGAATTGAGAAACTAGCTTCTTTCCCATCTTTGTTCATGATATGATTCATTGGAGGAGATGATGTAGAATGTGTTGTAATGTTGATGTCTGGCAGAATTGACTGATATTTTAGGATGAGTGGTTGTGTAGTTGATGGCCCTAGATCTGCATTTGTCCCTTGTGCTACATTTGATTCTTCAGATTCAACCTCTCTTTGTTGAGGCTGAATTGGATGACTGAGTAAAGATGCTTGTTGACAATGGTGTGTAAGAAGGAATGAAATTGTGTGGTATTTGGTTTTGAAGTTCCTTACCATGTCACTCCCCAGTTCAGTGTGGTACCTGTTTAGCTCCCTATACAAGAAACTTGAGGAGTTAAATTCAAGTGCCAGTCTGAAACTTGTATAGATGTTCCTGAAGCTCACTTTATGATGCAAGTAGTGTCTAGGGAATACACCTCCAATGTATTCTTCTCCAAGCCAAAATTCATACTTATGAACACTTGTGAGTAGAGCATTTTCTTGCAAGAAAACCTCATTAATGACTGCATTTTCTATCTTCTGCATATCTTGATAGTTTGGGTGCAAATCCAAGACATTTAAGACAAATATTGATACCAAATTAGAGGGACAAATAATTCTTTGTGCTGATGGCTGCAATATTTCTTCACCAATTATATCCTTCACACATTTGAAGATAAACACATAATCTGTTTTAAAAACATATGATAATTGTTCCTTGTCTAGCACTTTGGAGAAGGGCAGTTCCCACTGTTGTACTTGAAAAGGTGTTCTATGGTTTCTTGGTAGAAATTCCATTGGTGACACACCCATATCCCTAGAAAAAAGAACTTAAGATTCAAATACAGTAAGAAAAGAGCCCTCTGATAAGTGTACTAATGGTATATGGCTATATGGATTTCGACAACATAGTTGACCCAGGCTGCGGAGATCACAACTTAGTTTCCCAATCTGTAATATGGCATTCAACTGAAGGCAGATGCTAGAATATGGCTTATGACAAACAAAGTATGAGGCATGAACTCATAGAGTTTTCATTAGGCATAAATTTACTCAATCAACAAGCAACCTTGAAGCCCATTCAAGTATTTTGTTTTGGAATACTAAGAGATTGTTGAATGAAAAAGAGAATATGCACTTTACCCTATTACTTGTTTCAAAGTTGTTGAATTGAATGTATCCCATGGCTGGAGGAATGTGCTAGCTTGTCATCCTAACACTAAGAGAGGAACCTTAAGGTCTTCATTTTCCTAAAGGGCTTTTTGATGCATTTTATCATCAGAGAATTTCTAGCATGAGTATGGCTTGAAGTCGGCTCTTCACATAGCTGTGGAATTACTAGAGTTTTCATAAATTGAAAGTTTTCTTTGAATTCCGCCTATCCTTGAGAGTTGTTACACACTTGAACATTGAAATCCGCCTGTCCTTGAGAGTTGCTACATGCTTGAAATTTTTTTGGAGGTAAGCATTATAAATTCCTTACACATTCATATCACATTTTCCTACAAAATGCCGCAAGTTATTAGATAAATAATAAATCTTTACGACCAATGCAATGTGTGATGAATGTTGTCGAGGTGATTTCATTTGAATTATCTCATCGTACAATAGAAATTACAGATGCTAACTTTGGCCTTGTGTCAAATTTGGAAAATATTTAGTTTATGACAATAGCTTAGTTGCTTAGGTAAACTTATACTGCCCATATAAAATGAAAGAAGGATGATTTGACATGGATTGTACATTTAGTATGTGTTAAGAAATAAGATATAGGACACATTAGAGTTTAGAGCACATCTTCTTGCAAAATAAAAAAACATGTTAATATAAAGAATTATGGTATGATCCGTAAATTACATATCTGAATGTTGGTGATTCCACCTATTTGCTTCATATGTGTTGATTTCAATGTAAATGGCAGAGTGTAAGTATCCACAAAGATTTGCTTGTGTGATTGGATTCTGGTGTTTGTAAATTTACATGTGTGAAACAAAATATCCATGTGGACAAGGAAGAATATGCTATTAAACATTTTGTACTCCTCATACCTCTGTATTAGGGGATGATTTAAATTATCCACCATGACAATGTTACACATTGTGTTGATGTAATCCTCCACATTGCATTTTAAAGGATAGTGATGATAGAGAATTTTTTCAATTTCTTAAAACACGAATAATCTTTTACTTGACTCCACTACATTATTTACAAACCAACACTTTCCCTTTTAATGATTTCAATCAAGTCGAGGGATATTTTCCATACTATTTCCATATAGCTATTCACTCTGATTTTGCTGACATCCAATGTTTGAAAATTTGTCTACAAGTTATTGCCTTCCCTATAGATATGTTTAATTTGCACGTTTTCAAACTTAGGCAACAACTTCCATGCTTGTTGCAGTACATATCTGATTTTCCAACATAAAATTTTCCTTTCTTTACAAGCATTCACAATGATTAATGAGTCACCTTCAATTTCCAGTTCTTTAAATTTTAGATCATATGCTAATTTCAACCCATGAAGCAAGGATTGTGCTTCCACAATGTTATTTGTTCCTCTCACAATTTTTATTGATTTGGTAGACATTATTGATCCTTTATGGTCTCTCATTACAATCCCCACCCCTGAGATGCCTAGGTTCCCACGTGATGCACCATCAAAATTCAACTTAAAGAACTGTGTTGTAGGTGGAGCCCAAGATATTTTGCTTCTATCTACTTTCTGACTTGGGTTCTAGTGTAAACTTCCCTTAAATGGTAGAACAATATTACTCCACTTCTACATTATGTTTGAGTCCCAATCTGTGAATAAAGACCCAATGTTTTTGGTTTTCTAAACATATGAATTTGTAATCTCTGTTATTGAAGTTTCTAATTTCTCCAACACTTGCTCAACCTTCAGTTTTTCCTTTCTAAAATTTCTTTTGTTTTGTTCCCACCAAGTGGACCACAATACAACAAATGGAATCAATCTCCAAATGCATGCAAACAATGTTGATTTATGCAATACTGGCCAACTTGAAAAAAGGTCCCATAAGTTTTTTGGTAGTGGAGCATACCAACTTAGTTTATTTTTAATAAAAGACCAACAATGAGATGCAAAAGGACAATGTATAAACAAGTGATTTACCTTTTCCAACTCGTTATCACATAAGACACAAGTAAAATGAGTTGCAATCACAAGTTTCACATGTCTGTCACTAGTCAATATTCTCCTTTTAATCGCTAGCCATGAAAAACATCCTGCTTTTGGAAAAACTATTGAATCCCAACAAAAAGGCAGAGCTCTTTGAGGTTTGACACTTTCCCTTTGACACATTATTTCCTTGTAACCCATTTTAACTGTGTAGAGACTAGATCTCGATGGAGCCCAAATCAACTTATCTTCCCCACCTGACACAAAAACCACCCTTTCACTTAGAATGTTCTTGAATCCCTCTTTTTGATAATTTGAACAATCAATGTTTGAAATATCTTTCTAATTTACTTCCTTGGTGCACTCATCTATGCCGTCAAAATAATCATTCATATTACTCCCCCAATCCATTATAAGAAGAGTTTGAATATTTTGAAGATTATGTATTGTGTTCAAAGGTATATGTACTCCCCAAGAGTCTACCCAAAACTTTACTTGCATACCATCATGTACTTCCCAAGTAAGGTACGAGGTGATTACTTTTCTACATTGAACCAAGAAATTCCACATTGTAGAGCCTTGTGGTGGATTTTCTACTATGAATACTCTCTTTGGATCTATGTTATCTAGGTATTTTGCTTGCATAAGCCTACACCATTTCACGTGTGGATTAGCATACATATACCACACTAATTTAGCACCTAATGCCTGATTTCTTTCTGACAATTTATGAATCCCGACACCACCTTTTAATTTATCTTCACAAATATTTTCCAATGAAATGAGTGAGATCTTATTTTTGTTGTCCATGTTACCCTTCCATAAAAATCCTTGATTAATTTTTCAATGAACGAAATCACAGGCTTTGGTGCTTTTAGTACTACCATATAATAGTTTGGGATGGTAGAAAGGACTGATTTTATCAATAATATACGCCCAGATAATGACAACCACCTGCCCTTCCATGTTGCAATCCTATTATGAATACTTTGGATGACTTTATCCCAATAAGAGGCTTCGTTTCCACCAGTAAAGAATAGTACCCCAAGGCACTTACAAGGTAATTCTGCTGTTTGAAATCCAAGATGATTAACAATTTTCTTTTGTAATCCCATTTTGATATTAAAAGTATAAATCTTGGATTTTTCTGCATTTATTTTTTGGCCTGATGCAAGTGAATATTTATCTAGAACAATCTAATATACTTGGCCTATTGGAGTTGAGTTGAGCCAAATAATAATGTGTCATCCACAAAGAAAGAATGTGTCATGGATTCATTAGTGGAAGGTATTGAGATACCCTTCCACACGCCTTGTAAGTGTGATTTTTGACTATTCTGCTGAGAGCTTCTACTAATATTATGAACAAAAAAGGTGATAAAGTATCACCTTGCCTCACACCTTGTGTTGAACTAAAAAATATTGATGTTGTGCCATTAATTAAAACTAAAAATTTTGCACCATTCAAACAAGATAAGATCCATTTGCGCCATTTGTTATTAAAACCAAATTTCTTTAAAACTTGAATAAGAGAGACCCAATCCACTTTATCATAAGCTTTCATCATGTCAAGCTTAATGATAAATGAAGATATTTTATGCAGATAAATTGAGTGCAAAACCTCATGTGCCACTAAAGCACCCTCTGCTATCTCTTTTCCAATAACAAAACCACCTTGTTCTTCTGAGATTATCTTAGGAATGATGGGTAACAATTGAAGATAGATTGCTTTAGTAAATATCTTGTAAATTGTGTTACAAAGAGATATAGGTCGAAACAATATATTACTATTTATTTATTTTCTTCTTTATTCTATATTTTTGAATTTTAAATTATATATATATATATATATATATATATATATTTGGAAAGTATAGTAAATATTTTATAATTACTTGGAGAGATGTTAGGGAGTCTTCATTGTGGCCTATTTACATAAAAAAGTAAACCACAATGAACATATATTTTAAAAAACTAAAAACTAAAAATAAAAATATAGCAAACACAATTGTTTTAGAAATAACATACATAAATATAAAATTATATATATATTATTTTATTTTAATTATTTTCCTCTAATTTTTGTTGGGATAGACGTTCCTTCTCCACTTCAATTTCTTGAAGCTTATTTCACTTCTTCTATAACTTGGTGAGTGGTGTTAGTGTGTCTCTTCTAATTTGTGTTGCTATCTTAATTAAAATTTCTTGGTTAGACACTCCTCTCTTACTATGATGATCCTAGTTGGGGCCTCAAATAGGGTTTCCCCTTCCCTCTCTCCTATTTAAGTGGATTTGGATGATGAGGTTCAAAGAAGGAAGGAAGTTCTTCCAAAATATTATCTCAATCCCATTCCTAGGCAAAGGGTATATGAATTGATAGGTCTAGGTATGGTATTATTTATTTATGTATATTGAAGTTTATTATTGTAGCTTAGTTGTAACTATGTTGTAAGTTGTTCATTATTTTCTAGTAGCCTCTCTTTGTTCAAGGTTCTTGATCCTTTCAAAATAAGGCTTTGTAAAGGATTGGGGCCTTTCAAAATTCCTTTTACCTAATAAATAATTGATATATATTACAAACTAATTGATTTAAAGCTATATTAAAATTTTGGTGTTTTAATATTTAAAAATATAAATGTTTCTTCTAAATAGTTTTTAAGAATATATCATCATATTTCACTTGTTGATGTCATTATAGTCTGTCTCTAGACACAATAACATATAATATTATCAGTATTACCTTTTAAAATTAGCTTTGTTGCACCCTTTCCTACTCACACATGATTCATTGCTAGACTTGTGCTTCTTTTTGCCTTTTCTGGTCCATTCTTGGGCATGTCTAGTGCTTGTAGGATAGTTATTTCAAATATTTGGAAACACACTATTAATGTTGTCAATGTGGATTTAGGCTTACTCAACACTCCTTTTGTGGGTTTTCTTGGTTCGAATTATCATTTTCCTCTTCCTTCTATTATTTTTGACATTCCTTATTCTCCATGTTGCAAATTTTATTTGGTTTGTTAGATATGATTACATGGATGTGTCTAGTTTTGTGTCCCATGTTGTCCCTATTATTTGTATTGGTGGTGCATCTCTTATTTTTTCTATAGTGATTGGTATTCCTAACTTTGTATGAAATTATTCTTATGCACACATTGTATGCTCTTCACCTCTAAAGTGTGCTACTTCTCTCCCTCTTAGTAGTAATTACCTTGTTCCCCCAAATCTAGGAGGTTTATGATTTTGTGTGCCCAGTCTTCACTTGTGGTACTTTTGGGGGATGAGGTATTAAAAAATGAAGAGTTATTCTCTCAAAATGGATTTATTTATAGATTTGATAGATACTAGCATCAACTTGGTGATCTAAACCAATGGATTTTTAAGTAATGGAGGTCTATTAGAAAATCAAAATCTACCCTTGTGCCAAGGGTTTCCTTGTGGTTTATTTGGATTCATTCTCTGATTAGAATGTTTTCCTTGAGAATCAATTTTAGTTTTGGGGCTAGCAGGATCTTATGTTGAAACCATGGGTTTCTTCTTTCAATCCTATCATCAAATCGTTAAATATTCTATCACTTTAGATTTACCTCTCGAATCTTCTACTTCAATTTTGGTGCTATATTGGTATTGAGAACTATGTTGGTCATTTTATCAAGGTGGACCAATCTACTACATTTTTATTTCACACCACCTTTTCTTGTATCTTGGTCAATTGGACCTTTTGAATCCACTTTGTGTAGAAGTTTTTTTGTAGGTCGAGGTTCATTCTTGGAGTCGGACTTTGGATTGCAAAGGCATCCCTTTTCATTTTTAGTGTTTCTTTACATTGGAACATTTGATATTTGATTAACCACAACTTAAGCTATTGAGATCTTTCTTTTGGTGGAAGAATACTTATACTCTCACCTTACTATGGATGTGGATAATGATGGTTATGCTTTGAATGCTTATATGCATCTAGTTAATGTTGTGGATGTTTCCCTATGGTGCTTGATGATACTCTTACATCTCCTCCTTTGGTTACCATCCCCCTCTTTGTTGGTGGTGTTGGTGTGTCTCCCCAACTTGTATCATGGCTTCCACTTGGCTATCAACTTCCCCAGCTTGACACTCTCCTTCTATGTTTCCCTAGGTTGTGGAATTAGAGAAAGTTTCTGCTTCCATCTCTCTTGTTGTAATGAATATGGTTCATGAGGTCTTTTGGACTATGGTACACAAAATTAAGAACGGTCTTTCAAAACATGTTGTTCATTCACACACCCAAGTTAAGGGTTTGAGATATGGTAGTATTTATCCAAGTTTTTTTGTTTATTTTTGGTAGCTTCACTATAAATTTCTTGTTGTACATCTCTTTGTTCCACTTTGTAAAAGGGTTGCCCTTTTGAAAACCCCTTTTATCTAATTAAAAACATATAATATTATATATGAGAAAGTAAATTCTTATGATAAAGATATTTAATTATTTTATAAAATATTAATTTAGGTCTACAACATATATTTCAATCCTATAATATTAATATAAATAATTGATCATATAAAACATGCAAAAATAATAAACTTACAAGAGAAGGGAAGAAGAAAGGAATATCTATCTCATCATGATAAACTGATTGATATGCTAGTGGATAACAACTATAAAATTGAATAAAATATTGGTGTACATAAACTACTATAGATATCTTAAATACATCTATATAAATTTTTTCAAGAGATATCTATCTTGAATTTATTTTATTTTATTTTATTACTTTTTTATGTTATTTTTTCTTTGAAGAGCTATATTATCTTGTATGCAAATTTTAATTTTACTTTTGAAAAGAAATCATTTACTATTTCTTTAACTCTTTTGGCTTTTTTTTACTTTGCAAAAAGTAATAAATACGATATACCTATATCTTACTTTTTTAAAGTTTAATTTTTTAGTCATATATACTTTAAATATATGTTGGTCATGTGTTAATTTTTTATGTACATAGTAGCGACAAGTGAATCTTTATTGTCATTGTAGAATGCCTCTTAACATAGTGACTATGTCAAATTGATTTGATTGTTCTAAGCCTTTGGATAGGTTGCTACTATAATCATAGCCTATTTCTATGATTTTTTTCTTTTCTACAATTTTATATCATGTGATTAAAAACTTGTGGATGTTGTTTTCCTTCTTTGGGGCTTGTTATTGAAGAGTTGAATTTCAATATTTTTTTGTACCTTAGTCAAGAATAGCGTTCATTTTTTACAATGATAAAAAGATGAATATTGTTGAGTTTGTCTTTTGAGATGTTGATGGAAGCTATAATGATTGTCTTATACAAATCTTAATACTATAATGGTGTGTTGTTCATGTTATGATAATGATGTAAAACATACCTTAAATATGATAACCGAAACCTCAATTAACATAATTAAATATAAAAATAGGTAAATAATAATTATATTTTAAAATTAAACTAGATTAAAATTAGAAAAAAAATTAAAATATAAAATTGTATTAATAATTTTATTCGAAAGACATAACCACAATAATAATAGTATTAAAAAATCTCAAAATAAACAAGCAAATAAATAATTTACAAATTATATCAACTTTTATTTATAAATGATTCAAACTACACATCTTCAAACATAATTAGAATAAATACAAAATTTCAAAAAAGAAGAATACAAAATATTATTTCTTTTTAAAGAAAGAATAGAAGAGATTATTTCTTTAAAAAATTAGATGAGTAGCATGAATTTCAAAGGATTGAAAAACTATCCAAAATACAATTATAATATTGTGGATGCTAATTTCTTGTGAATCACTAAATTTGTAAGTCAAAATATTAACCTCACTTTAATCATTGCATCTCACTTTAATCTCACTTGCACTAATAATCATTGGTCAAACTATGGATGATGCAAATTCATAATCTCAATCATGCTCTTAAATCGAGATACAAAATGAAATAACATTAAATTAGTAACACCAAAATATAAGGGGAGGGCAACAATGAAGGCGAGAGGGAAAATTTTTGAATTTGCAGAGGATGCAGATGGAGGTAGTGAGGATGAGGGGGACCCAGATGGTATGTCTTAGCGTCGATCCTCCTTGCTTTGGGTTGTGGTGTGCTACGGAGTTGGGCTTGGTGCTGGGTGCAGACTTGTCTGGATTGGGAAGAAGGATTTGCAGGCCAATCAATGATCACTTGGATCTTGGAAGGATCCACTACAATGCCCTCACCAGATATAAAATGTCCTAAATATTTCACCTCTATCTTGAAGAACTCGCACTTCGATAAGTTAGCATACAACTAGTTTTCTCTCAAGCACTATAGTACCTATCTCAAGTGATCCTCATGCTCTCCCATAGTCCTAGAATAGAGCAATATATCATCTAGAAACACTAAGACAAACCGATCCAAGTAGGTGCAAAAAACACCATTCATCAGACTCATAAATACTGAGGGTACATTCATTAATCTAAATGACACCACTGTGAACTTGTAGTGACCATATCAAGTACAAAATGCAATTTTATGTATATCTTCCTCGAAGATGCATAGCTGGTGATAACCCTTTTTGAGATTAATCTTCAAGAATACCCTGGCACCCTTAATCTGATCAAACAAATCATCTATCCTTGGCAACAGGTATTTGTTCCTTATTGTCACCTTGTTTAACCGTCGATAATCTATACACAATTGAAGGGACCTGTCCTTCATGAAAATCACTGGTGCTCCCCAAGGAGAGACACTAGGATGAATGAATCCCTTCTCTAACAAATCCTCAAGCTGTAATTGGAGCTCCTTAAGCTCCTGAGTGGTCATATGATAAGGAGATTGTGAAATGGGCTTAGCTCTAGGCACAAGATCAATCTTAAAGTCCATGTCACACTTAGGTGGCATCCGTGGAATCTCGCTAGGAAACACATCAGCGTACTATCTATGAATTGGATGAATATCAAGCGACACCTTCTCCTAACTCTCTCCTAGCTCCAAATCATTGATTGTCATTGCAAATAACTAACAACCCTACTGCACACATCTCCTCAACTGCATGGCTGAGATCATCCTCAATGAAATAGGTCTCTGAATCCCTACTACCTCAACCTCTCTATCGAAATCATCAACACACTTCATCGACTTGTGGTGAAAATATATGACTGCTCTATGGGCCTCTAACCAGTTCATACCTAATACAATGTCGTAAGACCCCAAAGGAATGATTCACAGATCAACTGTGGCGTCAAGAGATCCAATACTCAATCTGCAACCATGGACAAGTGACTCAACTATGACCTAGCATCGAAAGCTAACTCAACCTACCACCTATCGTCCTGCTTAACTACCACCAATCCACATCGTGCTACAACAAAGGTGGAAATAAAGGAGTTTGAAGCTCTAGAATCAAAAAGTACAGAAACTATACCATCTTGTAACACACTTCATGTCTCAACTAATGTCCCTTGGTACTCAGCTTCGCGGTTGTCAACCATAGCAAAAATCCTGTGTGATCTACCAGCATCCCCAACTATCAGCTCTGAAGCTACTAGTCTCTGTGAAAATATAATAGTGCCATTTTGAGGACACTAACGAGCAATATGACCTTTTTGTCCACATGAGAAGCACCATGTACCTCTGCCAAAACCTCTACTACTAGGCGGAGCACTAGACTATTGAACACTGCCCATGTTAACTGTAGATTGTGAACTCTAGGCTAGCTGTTTAGAGTGGTAACATTTCATCTGCCTCCAGTTCATGTCTCTATCCCTCTTGGGTTGAGATCTATCATCTTAACGAGATCGATAATTCTTATGTTTAAATTGTGAAGGCTGCTATTGCTACTGTTGGCCACCCTTAGAGGGTTCTTGTTGACTCCTAGATGGACCCACTGACTGTGACTGACCACCATGTGAACTGAACCCTGTCGGAAGTGCACTGCCAATTTGAACCCTCGTCTATCCACCTAAGGCCATAGCTAGATTCTCCTCAACAATCTGAGCCTTTTCCACAGCTACCTCCATGGTCTTCAACTTGAACACCCAAACTCCACTACAAATGTAGGCATTTAATCCCTTGATGAAATGTTGTACTAGCATGCCCTTGTCATCACCAATACCCACGTACTACTTAAGTTCAGAGAATTTCCTCTCATATTGTTCCACTAACATAGCCAACTATCTAAGCTCATGAAACTCATCTACTCAGTGCTATCACTAATGGTCAGACAAAAATTGAGCTCTAAACTACTCAAGGAACATCTCCCATGACATTGAATCAATATCTAGGTGGAGCTTCTGCTCCTCAAGACGCCACCACATGGAAGTAAACCCACAAAGATGCATAATGGTGCATTTGGCTTTGGTATTACTACCATATGGGTGCATCGCAAAACATTGGTTCAGATCAATAAACCAAGTCTTTGCCTTGAGTCCACTGCCTGACCCATCAAAAGTCGAAGGACGTGCATGAAGTAAGTCCCTCATGTGACCAACTAAAACAACATCTTGATCAACAACTAACTCCCTCCTCCTGGGAGATCTCTCTCTCTCCCGAATCACTAACTGCTTTCCTTCCTACCTTAGACCAAGTCGGGCAAGAACCTCCTCTAGTAATTGGCACAACTAAGCACCCTCCATCCTAGGTTGACCCACATTCTGTCCTACACCACCCTGGTTATTCTACGAACTCTGATGCTCTTCCTAATCTAACTCATGAGAACTCTGTGGAGGTGACTCTTGGTGATTGGCCTCACAGCCACCACCACAACCTCTGCCTCGCCCTTCACCTCTACCTCGTCTCTTGGGAATGATCCTACACAGAAAAATTCAGAGTATTAGACGAGGTCAAAATATGGGAACTTAAACTTCAACTATACAACTAAGACAACTTAATGGGCTAATTGACATACCCAGAGCACCCAGTGTTTAAACTTGGCTCTGATACCATGTGTAATGCCTCGCCATAAACCCTAGAGGACAAAACTTATACAATGAAAAATGGACAATTTTTTTTAAAAGTGAATTATTGCGCAATGAAATTGAACATCACTTAAATTATCTTCCTAAGTCCCCTAGGGTGCACAACTGCATTACTTACTTTTCATTATACAATTACAAAACCAAATAACTCATTGACAATTAAATGCTAATCATCATTATGCATGTCATTAACTCAGTTACATAAGAATATAAGAGCTATGTGAAACATCCATCATATAACATAAAAGAATAATTAATCTCTCTCTCATTTCAACTAACATTTACAATGTCACTTATTACAAAGTTCCTTACATACAAGAGATACATCATTTCAGTTTACATATACATTTGTACAATGATACTTCCTAGAATCTAGTGAGGAGTACTCAACAATAGGATACATGATACATGATTGAATACAATACATATTACAAGTACATTGGTCAATCTTCCAGAAATAGGTGCAATGCTGAAGACAATGATCAAATGAGATCGCCACATCACGAACATAAGGGGAACCCAATGGAGAACATTATAGGTTTCACCCAACCGTGCGAATCCAAAGATTCAACGCCCATGCTAGGAGGTTACAAAGGCCCCACCAACTGAAAGACAAGGTCTAAACATCACAAGGTTGACAATACTCACAACACAGGACAAACAACAACAATAGGTACAACAACAACAATGACCATACTTCCAGAGGCTCATAGATACACAAAGTGAAACAATAATTAAAGAAAATCATGGTTTTCGTAGGGGAAGTTTCATCACATAATTGGACATAGGTTATCGAGGTAGTTCTTCCTAGGCCCCGACTCCCATCCTGGGTTATCCTGGTAGCCTCTACCAAAATCTGGACCCTCATACCAACTATGTGGAATCAACCTACTTCTCATGGAGATGAAGTAGTCGATTGTGTCATTCCAAGCCTTCCCATCTCACCTCAAGCCTAAATGAGCACTTGAGGTTGAGCGGGCTACATACTTATCTTGATTAATTTTTTTGAGCTACCCAATTCCCCTAGTTAATTTTAATGTTATCACTTGTTAGCAAACTTCCACATGGGTTATCCAGCGCCCCTTTGTGCACCAACCCACATTGGAAGCCACTCCCCTACTTTCAATTGAAAACCCATAGGAGAAACTAAGACCACTTGCATGACACAAAAAACAATGAATCGCAATGAGGGTATTATCCAGTCCGCTCACAAGTCCACAAGATCAATTACAAGGGTAACATAACGTGCAAGGTGAATGACCCAAGAAAATAATCAGGATAAAGTTTCCCCATAAAAAATTAAGAAAATAGAGACATCAAAAGAATAAACAATCATTTTAGCCTTTGGAAACCTCTAAGGTTCATTTCAAAGAGAATATCACAAAGACAACACCACAAGTTTTTTCTTAACTTTATCTAACCACACTTTAACTAACAAATTCCTCAGTAAGGCATGAGATCAAAAGTGGGTTCCAAGATGTGTATTACATTAAAATAAAATTTCATTTATGACTATACGATCTAGATGCTGGAATAACAACTATTTTGGTTTATTCATACTCTATATTCATTTTAGTTGGAAACCATCTCCTATAGCAATGGCATCGATCTCTATGAATATAAGCCAATTGTGAATGTCTCTTTTTTACCATACAACTACTTCTCATGTTGCCATTCATGAGGCATTTGACATTACCATTGCTCATATGTATATTTTTAAAAAGTTTATATATAATAATATAATAAAACTCGTTGATAAAATTGATAGTTAAGGTAGTGTTCACTATTTACTAACAACAAATTAAATATATATATATATATAACTAATAGTATTTTCTCTTTAACAGGGATAACTGTCAGTCAGAACTACGCCTACTACTGGAATTGTAGAGGCAATGAAAGGTGCTTATAGCACAATGTACTAGGCAAGGAACACTCCACTTGCTTCCAGATTTGCATGATGAGGATCAAAACTCTTTCTATGAGTGGAATTCCATATATCTATTGTACGTTAAACAACTCTCTGCAGTTACAGAGAGAGAGCATTGAAACCTATGGCAAGAAACAATAGAGCCATCCAGCCGATAACAAGAGAACTACAAACATCAATAAATAATCTACAGCTAGTGACAAAAATAAAGATCATTTTAAGTGAACTCATGAATTGATGCTAAATTAATTCTTGGAAAGTAAACTAGAGATCAAGTACCATTTAACCCTCACACAATCAATTATATTGAGAAGGAACTACATATTATACTAGCTTTTGTGACATGTTGAACTAGCGCACAAGGAAGCGTTCAACATGATATACAATATCTTCCATAAATGCATGTATATAAGTTTTTATATGTGACTATATTCATAAATCCTATAATACGCTATAAGAAGGTATATATACATACGTTAATAGTTATATGTATATTTATATTTTATTTAAACTTCCCATTTAAATAAGTAGTCTTAATAAAATTTACTGCCATATTAAATTAAATTAAATTTATTAATTTAATTAGACTTTTACACCATTACCCCAGCCCTCAAGTTGACACTCAAAATAAAATGAAATAATTAAACCAAACACAAGACTTAGGAATGACTCCCAAAATCATTCAACACATATCAAACGAAAGCATGACGAAGGTTAAACGACCACATGTAATCCAAATGATACCAATAGACTTACTGACAGGGTGCAACAATAGAGATTCATCCTTGAAAAGGACGATGGCTCAAAGCGGGGGACCCAGTGTAACCTCCAAAAAAATAGCTCCATTGGGCTCTGGCACGCTCAAACCTAATAAACAGGTGGAGTCGGTGCCCCGTACCTGTAGCCTATATAAAAACAAAGTATCAAGCATGTACTTATAAAATAAACACCAATCACACCGTGATGGGGAAATCACAGAGTCGCAGGGTGCTTGCAAGCGAGTGATGAGAAACTGTCCCCATCACCGACATAACAACTAATATCACTCATGAACGCATACAACTAGAATGACATAATATCCATCATAATCAAATTAACAGTTAACTAATCTGCAAAACTTGCATAAATAGAAGACATCCAATATCACAATGCCATTAACATCGTTAAACAAAACATCATAATATCATCAATATCACTAAGCTGAGCATCATAGTAATATCAAATAATCTTAACATCTACTCATCAAAATATCACCATGTCTGAATAGAATCCAATAGTGTATAATGTCTAACAAGCAGTAATAGAGAGTCAACAAAACTACATCATATAGTCCAAATGAAATCCAAAATGTTGTCTGAGCATAAACAAACTAAGGAGGCATCACACTTTATCTTACCTTGAATCTTAGAAATATTGAAATAATATCAACCCAAAACTCTTTATCTTACCTTAATTGATTAGGATTTACCAAATTACTTTATTTTTTACCTCAACTTTGTTTTTAAAACTAGTGCCTTATGCATCCTAGAAAAAATTTCATTCTCTTGCTTCACTAAAATTTGGGTAATATTGAAATATGACCTTACAATGTTGGTTTTTAATAAAAACTTTATTAATGAAAAAATAGAATATATTATGACACAATATCAAAATTTTCTCACAAGACAAGTAGACCCCCAATATAATACAACTAGAAAGAATCAACGACCATATAATAATAGATCCCAAAACAAACTCCAAATCTCTCTTGGAATCTTCTTGCACTCTACTTGCATTTGTTGACATCCATGGTCCCATCTTTGAAATAGAGGGACAAACTATGGATGTATTTGGAGTAACCTTGTAGAAGGGAATGGTATTTATGAGTTAGGAAAAATAGTCAAAGAGGACTGAAATAAAACAAGTCTTTAGGTAAATACTAAATCACTAATAAAAATGTAGGTAATTAGGAAGGAATCAATTTTGGTTTTAGTTTATCTATTTTTTCATTCAAGTTTAGATCTATGATTTGTGGTATTAATTCAAGTTAGTTATGTAATTTGTAGAATTGAATTATGAAAATTTAAAATTTAAATTCAAACTTGGATCCACTTCCTTCCTCTATTTGTTATGTATTGAATCTAACCATAAAATATTTCACTTTCCACCTTCAAAGTTGTATTTGAGGACATGCCTTAATTAATTTAAACATCTATAATCTATTGTATATTGAGCATTGAAAGAACACCTCTTGCACACATCAATGAGCATCAACGTATTATTATTGTGATATTAGAACTTCATCAACATTTTCAGACATATTGCATGATTACCTATTATTTTCAATCTTTGTTTGAAGCCACTAAATTAATATCTTAGGAGTTTGACTAAGGGAGACTATTTTTATCTTAGAAAACTCCTCTATACATACCCTAATTTTATTGTATGCTATATAAATAAAGGAAAATAGGTTAAAAGTTTATTTTTTAAGGAACATTCATATGTAGACAAGAGATCAAATTTGTAGACATGTAGGATGATTCTACAATAATGAAAGTGATCCAAATAATTAGATAAAATTATTAATATTTCATATTAGTCACTTGACATGTTCATAATTTTTGGTGTAGGGGTGAATCCATTAAAAACTTTTGGAAAAGTCAAATCAAGATTGAACCAAGTGCTAAGTACCCTTATTTATTATTGTTGGAAAATGTGCCTCAATCTTACTGACATGAAACTCCCGAAAGAGTAAAATCGGTGAGACCCTCTGATTGTCTTATCGATCAACAGTTGTGTTCAAAAGTTGAAAGTCGCTGAGACTTTTATTCTGTCTTGCTGATGGGAGTCATCGGCAAGACATGTCTATCGCTGTGAAGATTTTTATCTCTTTCCGTCTGGGCAGACCTCTTGCCGACTGGTTGGTTTCTAGTGGTTATCGGGGAGACTCGTGGCGACGAGTGACATCGAGGAGAGGCATGAACATTCAGAATGACTCATTCCAACAGAGTATGTCTCACCGACGGTTAGACACAAGAATGTCATCGAGGTGACATGAAGGCTTGATAAGAGTCTAAGCAATAGTGGAGGTCTTGCTGACAGTTTAGCTTTCAGTATGAAATCTTGGCGATAGTGTTTCTCTTGCCAACAGGCTGGTGCATTCGGTATGATCTCCTGCCAATGGTTGTAGTCTCGCCGACGGGTATGCAACTTTAGTAATAACTCTTGCTGATGGTTTTCCTCTTGCCGACGAGTATGATTTCAGTATGAGCTCTTGCCGATAGCACTTGTCTTGCCGACAGCTTTATCAGGGCTCTGTTTAGCAGACTTTGTTCTTCTAAATGTTCATGAAAAAAAGGCTGCACTTCTTTGTGGAAAAGACTGGGAGCTATTTATCAGGGCAAGTCCTTGGTGAATAAGTTGTTCTTGAGGAAGAAGCTGTACTCTTTGAAAATGCAGGAAGGAGAGTCTATTGTTGATCATTTGAATGCTTTCAACATGCTAATTGCTCAGTTAGCATCTGTGGGTGTGAAGATTGATGAGGAAGATCGTTGTATGTTGTCGCTATGTTCTTTGCCAGATTCTTGGGATCACTTGGTGATGGCGATTGGGAGTACGACATCCACTTTTAAGACGGAAGATGTTTTGCTTCTTTGTTATCAGAAGAGATGAGAAGAAAATATTCTGAGATGGCGAAGGAGGCTCTTGTTGTTAGAGGAAGATCAAAAGAAAAAGGAAAGAAGAAGGACAAGAAGTCCAAATTGAAATCAGAAGGGAGATCAAAGTCTCCTGGCAAGAATTCCAAGGTGAAGTGCTGGAATTGTGGGCAACCTGGTTATGTCTGAAAGGATTGTAAAGAGGAGAAAAAGAAGAAGAAGAAGAATTCTTCGACAATGATTCTTCTCAAAGTGATGCAGATGCTTTCATTGCAGCCTTGGCAACTCAGGCATCAGATGATGTATGGATGATTGATTCTGGAGCATCTTTCCACATGACATCTCATAGAGGCTGGTTCACTAAGTATGAAAAATACGATGGTGGAAGGGTGTATTTGGCAAGCGATTCATCTCTGGAAATAGTTGGCCATGGAAGAGTCAAAATTTAATTCCCTGATGGAAGAGTGAAGGGAATCAATGATGTAATGCATATACCAGGTCTGGCTCGAAATCTACTTTTTGTTAGTAAGCCGAACGATGTTGGAGTGCAAGTCATGTTCTCTGGAAATGGTTGCAAGATGACTAGAGGCTCAATGGTGCTAGCTAGGGGTGCTCGTATTGGTACCTTGTATAAGTTGGATGCAAATGTTGTGCAATGCAATAGTGTCTCTGTAAAGTCATAGAAGGCTACTCAGGGAGAAAAGGAGGAAAAAGTTCCTGATAGTGAAAAATTTATGGAAGTTAAACTTCCAGTAGAAAATACTATGCTCTAGCATCATAGGCTTGGCCACATTGGAGAAAAAGGTTTAAAAACCTTGAAAAATAAAAACCTGGTTGAAGGGCTTAATGACTGTAACCTTGAATTCGAGTTTTGTGAACATTGTATATATGGTAAACAACACCGTGTTTCATTTTACTCCAGTCCTCATAAATCTTCTGATTTACTTGATTACATTCATTCTGATGTTTTTGGTCCAATAAATGTTCCTTCTTTGTCTAAATCAAGATATTATGTATCATTCATTGATGATTATTCAAGAAGGGAATTTGTTTATTTTTTGAAAAGTAAATTAGAAGTGTTCAGTCGTTTTAAGGAATTTAAAAACCTTATGGAAAATTAGACTGGAAGAAAAATAAAATGTTTAAGGACTGACAATGGCAGTGAGTTTTGTTCTAATGAGTTCGAAAGGTACTATAAAGATCATGGAATTAAAAGACATAAAACTACACCCTACACTCCGCAACAAAATGGAGTTGCTAAAAGGTTCAACATGACAATGATGGAAAGAGCACAAAGTATGCTAAGCAGTGTTGGCTTGGAGGAGAAGTTTGGGCTGAGGCAGTTGCAACAACATGTAATTTAATAAACCGTTCTCTGAATTCCTCTCTTGTTGAGAAAACACCTTTGGAAGCATGGTCTGGAAAGAATCCCTCTCTAAGACACATTCGTGTCTTTGGTTGTGAGGCATATGCATATGTGCCGAATGAAAAAAAATCTAAATTGGAGAACAAGGTTGTTAAATGTATTTTTATTGGTTATAGTGTTGGCATAAAAGGATACAAGCTTTGGAATTCTGATACAGAGAAGGTTCTGTACAGCAGAAGTGTTATTTTTCGTGAGCTGAAGCCTTCTACTTTAGATCTACAGTTAGAGACAAAATCAAAAAATAAAAAGGATGTAGTTGAAATTCCTCCAACACCAGATAAAGAGGAATTCAAAATTAAAAATGTACCTGAAACTGAGGAGAGCTCAAGTAGTTCTGAGAGTTCTGAAGAAGAAGATCAACCTCAGCCTCAACGTGTGAGGAGGTCAACACATGAAAGAAAGCAACCTGATAGGTATGGGTTTTCTTTGGTAGATTCTACTTGTGCCTATGATTTAATTTCTATCACTAATGAGCCTAGGACTATGAAAGAGGCATTTAGAATGCCTGATTCAAACTCTTGGTTGAAATCCATGAATGAAGAAATGGCGTCATTAGAAAAGAATGATACTTGGAGTTGGGTGCCCTTGCTTGAAGGAAAAAAAGATGTTGGCTGCAAATGGGTATTTAAAAAGAAAATTGGTCTTGGATGGCAGTGTGGAAAAGTATAAGGCGAGGTTGGTTGCAAAGGGGTATTCCTAGGTAGAGGGAATTGATTATGGAGAAACTTTTTCTCCTCTAGCTAGCCTGACGTCTATCAGATTTCTTTTGTCACTTGCAGTAGCGTATGACTTAGATATTGAACAAATGGATGTGAAGACAACATTTCTTCATGGTGACCTTGAAGAAGAAATTTGCATGTCCCAGCTTGAGCACTTTGTGGAAAAAGGTAAAGAAAAACTAGTTTGCAAGTTAAAAAAATCTTTGTATGGATTAAAACAATCTCCTAGAATGTGGTACCAGAAGTTTGACACTTTTGTTTTGTCATTGGGGTTTGTAAGATCAAAATCTGATCATTGTGTGTACTAAAAAGCTGAAAATGATCGTGTTCTTATTATTGCTCTCTATGTTGATGATATGTTGTTCATAGGCAATAGTAAGTTAATGATTTATGATCTAAAATCTCAATTGTCTGCAAAGTTCGAAATGAAAGATCTTGGTGCAGCCAGGTATATTCTGGGAATGGAAATAACCAGGGACAAGAAGAGTAGAAAACTTTGGCTCAGTCAAAGTAAGTATATTAATACTGTTTTGGAGAGATTTTGTATGACTGATTGCAAGCAGCTAGTTGTTCCATTTTTGCAGGGAATGAAGCTATTTGTTGAAGATTGTCCAAAATCTCCTACTGAGATAGAGGACATGACCAAAGTGCCTTATGCTAGTGTAGTTGGTAGTTTAATGTATGCAATGGCCTGTACAAGGCTAGACATTGCCCAAGCAGTGGGAGTACTTAGTCGTTTTATGGAAAATCTTGGAAGGACACATTGGGATGTTGTGAAAAGAGTATTTAGATATCTGAAGGGCACTTCAGAATATGCTTTGTGTTACCATGGTAATTTGGTTGAATCACAGAGGACTCTCAGCATTCGAGGCTATGTGGATTTTGATTGGGCAGGGGACATTAACAGCAAAAGATCCACCAGTGGATATATTTTCATGATGAATGGTGGTTCAGTTAGTTGGATGAGTAAGCGGTAGGCTGTAGTCACTTTGTCCACTACAAAGGCAGACTGCATGGCAGCAACACACACATGTAAAGAAGCAATCTGGTTAAAACGTTTGTTTTCTAACATTGGGTTTGATGCAGGGAAAATTACAATTTACTATGACAGTCAGAGTGCTATTTGTTTGGTGAAAAATCCTACTTTCCATGCCAGGATGAAACATATTGATGTGCAGTATCATTTTGTATGAGATATGGTGGAGGATGGAAAGGTCTCTTTAGAAAAAGTGGATACTCTGGAAAATGTTGCAGATGCATTGACGAAGTCAGTGAGCATAGACAAGTTTAGGTGGTTTTCCAGTTCGGTGGGCCTTAGTGCCCATGAATTTTAGTAGTTTTGTTGTGCTCTGGAGGTGTCAGTAAGATCTTCGTCAAGTTGGAGATTTTTGGAAAATGTGCCTCAAGCTTATTGACATGAAACTCCTGAAAGAGAAAAATCGGTGAGACCGTTTGATTGTCTTACCGATCAACAGCTGTGTTCAAAAGTTGAAAGTTTCTAAGACTTTGATTATGTCTTGCCGACGGGAGTCATCAGCAAGACATGTCTATCACTGTGAAGATTTCTATCTCTTTCCGTCTGGGCAGACCTCTTGCCGACTGGTTGGCTTCTAGTGGTTATCGGGGAGACTCGTGGTGATGAGTGACATCGGGGAGAGGCATGAACATTCAGAATGACTCTTTCTAATAGAGTATGTCTCGCCGATGGTTATACACAAGAATGTCATCGGGGTGACATGAAGGCTCGATAAGAGTCTAAGCGACAGTGGAGGTCTCGCCAATAGTTTAGCTTTTGGTATGAACTCTTGGCGATAGTGTTTCTCTCGCTAACAGGCTGGTGCATTTGGTATGATCTCCTGCCGATGGTTGTAGTCTTGCCGATAGGTATGCAACTTCGGTAAGAACTCTTGTCGATGGTTTTCCTCTCGCCGACAGGTATGATTTCAATATGAGCTCTTGTGGATAGCACTTGTCTTACTGACAGCTCTGCATGATGAACATCGATGTAACATAGAGGATCTATAAGACTCTTAGTGATAGCGAAACTCTTGCCGATAGATATGCAAAAGATGGATTTGTGTTTGGTATGATGTCTCGCTGATAGCGGTGGTCTTGCCTATGGTTCTGCAGTGGATATCGATGTGATGTCTTAGTGATAGAGTGAGTTTGGGTGACAGGTTTGAACTTGATGACTCTTGCTGATGGTAGTGATTCTTGCCGGTAACGACAGTCGGGCATTGTAGCATCGAGGAGACACGGCCTAGTGTCTCACCGACATGCGATACAGGTTGAGCCATTTTGACCAAATGACTATGCTACGTGGTCTGTTTTCGACCAATCAGAGAAGCAAAATGTGAACCGTTAGCAGTTGGACTGTTGCAATCATTCCTGTGTGGAAGATGAACAGATTGTGAGGAAAACGATTATGCTTTGGCAATGGCAGATGACAATGTACAGTGTGAGATAATGAAATGTTTCTCGATTGAACATGAATTGATCTAAGTGAATTCATTGGATGTTTCTGAGAGAATTTTTGTACAAGATTGATCAGTGAATGTGTTGCTATAATAATTGACATCAGAAAGTGAAGTTGATCTCTGAATGTAATTTTTCTTTACTGTAATACAAAGAGGCTTTTCTTGGTGTGGTGGGTTTTTCTCCCGTAAGGGTTTTCCCACGTAAATCTGGTGTCCAAATTGTGTATGTTCATTTCTTTGTTCTGTTATTTCTTTCAAGTGTATCTTAATTGAACTGTAATTGTAAAATTTAAAGTCCTATCTGCATTCTTCCATGAGGTTTTGGCGTTAGGAGAGTTTGTTCCGCACCTAAGCTTTCCTTACAATTATGTAAATTCTAACCATTACTTTTTGTATCACAATTAGTCACAACTCTTGCTCATGAGGCTATTTATTTGGTGTGCCTAAAATTATTGTATCTCCAAGGATTTTATCCTTAGTGTTTATTCCCTACATATTAGGGTTTAAAATATGATATTTTGATTGTTTATCCTTCATTTAGATCTAATTGGGGTTGGATCCACCCTTTTTATATTTCATTCTTATATCTTGATTAGGTTTAGGTTTTCATTGTCAATATATATTTCATTGTTACCCACCCACCCTTTGGATTACATTTCATTATGATTATGATATAGACTCTCATTAGACATTGCCTCTAGATTTTGTCCATGTATGCATAGTAGATTTTAATGTGTTATATTCTTGATACTTTCATGTATTTTTATCCTATAGATGGGGATTTTTTTTTCCTATGGAGGTATTGTTTAGATATGTTTTTGATTTGTATCACTATAATTATTCATGAGTTCCAAATTTATCCTACCTTTCCCTTGTCTTGTACTAGTGATAAGCATGATGGCATGTTACCTTGGAGAAAATTTTATTTATCTGCTTTGGATCTTGTGATGTTGATATACTTAGTATGATGGAAAATCATGATAATTCCTTATCTTATGATACATTACATGTTATTATTATTGTTTTTAGTGAAGATTTATTAAGTTATGAATCCAGAATCGAGCTCGTTGGATGGTGATGGCTAGGTGTGGGTATGTGCACAACTAGTAGTAGGTTGAGGCATGCTTGGCTGTTGCATGCCCGTACATGTTGTTTTTGTGGGTGGGAGTTTGAAGCTTAAGGGTTTGTGTTGTGCATGGAATTGTTTGGTGCTTGGCGGGGTTCTATTTGTGGGTGGGTGTTCTCTTTTAGGGTTGTTTTTTTGCATGCATCTCTTTGTTGTCCATTGGTTCTTCTTTAATTAGTATTGTTGATTGATGCCTACATAAGGTGTTTGGGTTTGGGGTTGTGTAGGGAGCCAGAGGTTGCTCCTTTGGGCTCTAGTTTTTATTATTTTTGGATGTAGTAATGGGGGAAAAAATTTCCTCGTCAGGACATGCTATGACTTCTAATTTCAAGATCAATGCTTCAAATGGTGTGGTATCTTTGCATGGTGGTCTCTCACAAATTTTGAAAGTGAATGACTGCTTGCTTAAGAGTTAGACTCACCCGGTTTTGGTTATCCAACCAAAATCTATTCTGGAAGATGTTGAGTATTGGAGAAATTATGCACTAATTTGTAAGTTCATGGGAATCAGGGTTTCTCTCCCATTTCTTGAATCTTGTGCTTGTCAGACTTGGAACCCAGAGGGAGACATGGAGGTTTTGTAAGTTGCAAATGACTATTTATGGTGGTTTTTTCATGTATTATAGATCATAATAAAGCTTTTGAGGTAGGTCCCTACTTTTACAATCAAGTGGGGTGGTTCTTGAAACCTTGGTATACTAGATTTAATTCAACTGAAGAGCTTTCATTAAGGGTTCCAGTCTGGGTGTGACTTCCCTAGCTTCTGGTTGAGTTCTAGAGGAATGATATTTTGTACATGATTGCATTTTTTCTTGGTAAGCCGATGGGGCCGTCATAGTAGACATTAGAGTGGAGGGTCCTTTTTCTCGTATTTGTGTGGAGATCGATCTAAACAACCTGTTACTTGATTCATTGGAACTTCAAGTTGGGTCCACTTCATGGATCCATCAATTGGACTATGAGAGTTTACCTTTTTAGTGTTGAATTTTTCATAAATATGGTCACCTATAGTGAAAGTGTCCTAAACTTAAGGTTTTTGGTTCTTCTTCTGGTGGGGCTTCTGCTAGGATGCCTCCTCGCTTAGATCCATTGAGAGATAAAGGAAAATCCATTATGTCTAAAGGGGAAATTGATAAGGAGGGTTTTGTTTCAGTGAAGTCCCATAATAAGGGAAGAGGAAAAAAAAGAACCCTTAAGGACAGGAAAGATGATGCAAGTTTTAATCGCTTTGAGGACCTAGAAGAATTAGACTAGCAAGTGATTATCCTTGATAAAGGTACTATCCAAGAGGTAGAGAGATTGACTTCTCATATGGACATGAGTGGGAATCTCTATGTGGAGACAAGTACCAATTTGAATGCTGGTCAAGCCCCAAAATCTTCTATTTTACCAGTCATTTGAGTGGAGTTAGAGGTGGATGTTGATCCATCCATGGACCGTACTTACTAACAATATTTGGCCTCAACTTAGGATTCTGGTAAGGGCTCCTTGGTCTCTTCTTCCTTGGGGCTCCACTAGAAAAACTTTAAGAAGGGGAATTCAAAGAATCCTTCCAAGGCTGGGAGGAAGAAAGATCAGGATAAGATCAAGCTAATGGGTGAGAATTTGGTGGAGTTAGGCTTTGTTAAACCTCTTGAATCCCATTTTTTTAAGCCCCATAAATGATTGTTCTCTCTTGGAATGTGAGTGGTTTGAATAACATCCCTCGATAAAAGGCTATTTGGGAAATGATAATAGCTCTTTCACTTGATGTTGTGTTTATCCAAGAAACTAAGTTATCTATGGAGGATATGGTTAAGGTATCCTCCAAGCTTTGGTGGCATGGTCAGTGCTAATGCATTGGTGCACAAGGTAGTACTGGTGGGATTGCATGCCTTTGGGACAAGCAGAAGATCTCCCCCTTGTGGTGGATTGCGGGTTGATTTTCCTTATCCATGATTGCTTCAAGTTTTGAATCTAGAGAAATATTGTTGTTTTCTAATGTCTACACTCTGATTAATTGCTTGTCAAGGCTCATCTATGGGACCATATAAGGTATGTGAGATCCTTAGCTCCTTTATTTCTTTGGGTTGTAGCTAGGGATTGTAATTCTATTCTTAGTCTTGATGAAAAGAGGGGTGGTTTGGATCAATGGAGCCCTCCTCATCTTTATTCAGTAATAATATAACCCAACTAAATTTGATTGATATAAACCCTCTCAAATGGTTTCTTCGCTTGGAGTAATAGGAGGTGTGATGTGGATTCTATCTCTGAGAGGATGGACAAGTTTTTGGTCTCCAATTTTTGGTTAGGCAATCAATGGATATCTAGTTATGAAATCCTTGACTAGAGAGGCTTGGACCATTGACCCACAAATTTTTTTGCACATGGTCAAGAAAGTACCAAGAATCCTTCCTTCAAATTCTAGTTAATGTGGTTATGTAAGACTTCTCTGTAGGACCTTATAAAAGATTGGTGATCTGATGGATTTCCTTCACATGGGACAACCATGCACACCTTTGTTAAAAGGCTCCATTTTGTGAAATTTTAGCTAAAGAAGTGGAATAGGGAATGATTTGTAAATGTATTAAAGGAAAAATCTACAGCTCAAAATCAGATGGATATCATTTCTAGGTAGAACAAAGATCAAGCGATCACTCAATAGCCCCTTAAAGTCGAAGCAGATGCTTTGGAGAAGCTATCTGAATGGGAATTGCAGGAGGAGCTATTCTGGAAGAAAAAGTCAAGGATTGAATAACTTCAGGAGGAGACAAGAATACTTCTTCTTTAACTCCATCAAAGCCAAGGGACATGGGAATTTAATCTCCTCTATTGTGTCCTCTCAGGGTGCTTAGCTATCTTCTTTACATGATATCTCTCATGAGGCCACTTAATATTTCTATTATTTATTCTCAGAGGACTTTCTTGAGGATTTGGAGGAAGTGAATCAGGTTTTGGCTTGTATTCCCTCTATGGTTTCCTATGGAGCTAATGTTGAACTTAATTGTCCAATTTCCCTCAATGAGTTGGAGGAGGTTGTTTTCAACATGAAAAGAGGTAAGGCCCCTAGCTCAGATAGGTTTCTTGTTGTTTTTTTTTAGGAATACTGGGAGATTATCAAATGGGATATTTTGGAGGTGATGTAGGAATCACATGATAGTAAACAAATGTTGAAATTCATGAATTCTACATTCCTGGCTCTTATTCCCAAATGGGAGGGTGCTATTTTTTTGACCTTTTTCAATCAATTTCTCTCTGTAATATCATTTATAAGATCATATCAAAGTTGATCGTTGAGACACTAAAGCCCTGGTTGGTTAATATTATCTGAGAGGAGTAGGGGGTTTTGTGGTTGGCAAACATATCTAGGATGGTGTTGTGATTGTGGATGAGGCTATCCACTCCATGGAGGTTTCCAAAGAGAAGACCATGTTTGTCAAGTTAAACATGGTTAAGGCTTATGATCAGGTCAAATGGTCCTTTATTTGCAAGGTTCTTTATACTTTTCGGTTTGCTAAGGACTGGGCTAATTAGGTGATGAATTGTATCATTTTGGTGTCGTATTCGATGTTGATTAATGGTGTGCCTTCTTTTTTTGGTGATTCTAGGGGTCTTAGGCAGGGTAACCCCTTGTCTCCTTATCTTTTCATTATTATGGTTGAAGGTTTGGGAAGGCTTCTTAAATCCTATATGAATTAGGGGCTTATTCGTGGGTGGTCTTGGGGTGGAGGCTTGTCTCCTCAGACCCATCTGTAGTTTGTGGATGATACTACACTCTTGGGCATTGCTAGAATCAAGGAAGCAAGAAAATTTAGGCATGCTCTTGATATTTGTCTTGATGCTTCAAGTTAGAGGATTAATGAAGGGAAATCCTCTATCTTTTTCTTCAAAACTCCTCTACTTATTCAATCTAGGATTGCTCGTATTCTTAGATTTCAGATTGGTAATCTTTCTTTTGTGTATTTGGGTGTTCCCCTCTCTATGTCCCCTTTGCCAAGAGGAACCTAGCAGCATGTTCTGGATTAGTTTAGGGGTTATGTTAATCACTGTACTTGTCGGTGGTTGTCCTCTTTGGGAGGATTATGCTCCTAAAGGCTATGGTTCAAACACTTCCTATCTATAGTTTTATGGTTCAAGTTGCTCATGTGGGATTCATTAGAGGGATTGATGCACTCTCTAAGTAGTTTCTATGGTCTAGCAGTTTGGATACCAAGAAGTGGATTTTGGTTAAGTTGGACTCTATTTGTAGGCTTATTCAATAGGGGGCTTGGGTCTTCGATAGGTGACTATTACTGGTCAAGCTTTGGCTTCAAAGATTTACTAGTGATGGTGTACTAGTTAGGATCAGTGTTGGGCCAAAATTTGCAAAGCTAAATATTTGAGAGGTGTTGCAGATAAGGATATTCCTAGATGCTTTTTGGATGGTAAGGGGTCTATGATTTGGGATACACTCAAAAGAGGTGCAAGCTTGATCAAGCAGGGCCTACTTTGGATTTGTCACAAGGGATATGATGCTCTTTTTTTGGCTTGATTCCTAGGATGGTCACCCACCATTATTCACCTCCCATCCTCATCTACATAATTTGGGATTACATTTTTAGGTTTCCAAATGGTCAAAAGTTAGTGATTTGAAAGTTGTGGAGTGACTGGGTTAGGTGGAGGTGCTCAAATGGAAAGGGTGTCACTTGTGGCTCCCTAGGGGTTTGGATGAGGATTGTAATAAGATGACTAATATTTTAGTGGAGAGAGTCTACAACTCTTTACAATAGAGGGATGTCTTGGCTTGGGTGCCAAATCCTATAGGGGTGTATTCGGTGGCTGCTAGGTATCGTGAATTGGATAGAAGGAAGTATGGGGAGGTTGAAGCACCTTGGTGGAAATATGTGTGGAATAGGTTTGTGTGGCCTAAGTGCAACTTCTTCCTTTGCTTAGTGGCTCGTAATAGGTGTCTTACTTGGGATAATATTTTGAAGAGGGGATTTCAAGGGCCTTCCATATGTTTTTTATGTGGTAGTAGTGAGGAGTCTTCTTCACATTTCTTTCTTCTAATGCAACTTTTCTAGATCTATTTGGTATTTATGGTGGGCGATATGGAGACACTCTTGTGTGCATTCCCTTTCCCTTACTAATTTTTAGAGGACTTTAGGGAAACCCCCTGCTCTCTCCAGATGGCGTGGATTGTTGAGCCTTCATGCATTCTTTGGCATGTTTGGCTAGAGCAGAATCACAAGATTTTTCAAGATAAAAAGTTGGTGGTTGCACAATTTTGGCAACGAATTCTTGGTATGCTTCATGAGACTATTTCAGCTAAATGTGAGGTTGGAGCTCCTTTGAATTTTGATGAGGCTATGGTGTTTTTGGGTTTGGGGCTGAATGGTTTCAAGTCGAGGAGGGCTTGTTCCAAGGGGAGAAGACTAAGGAGTCAAAATGCCCTTTTTGGTATGGTACCCTAATTATTTTCTTGATGTTTTACTTTCTAAATGAGGTACCTAGAGAAAAGAATGTAGTGTGGCTAGATAATATTCATCTAGCTATTAAAATTAGAGATCATTTAAGTAGATTTCTAATTTTGAGTCTCACAAGACAATGTTGTAGAAAAGAATTCCAAGAGTAGTAGAAAAGTATAAGAATGAAATGACATTTATGGTTATCAAAGATTACTACTACCTGAAAGTAATTTAACCAAGAACTATTTGGGTTCTAGAGCTACCTTATGAGGTAGATAAATTTGAAGTCATTGGTCTTGTAGAGATTGTGCTGAGCAAACCCAGAGATACATTTGTTGAAAGTTTTTGTACTTATGAGGAAAAACGAGGTTAGGTAAACCTAGAAAAGAAGAAGAAAGATATTGAAGAAAAAGTTGAAAAGATGAAGGTTGATTTGGAGGAGTTTGGTACCCTTAAGGACCCTACAAAGAAATCTAAAGGCATATCTTCTCCTCCATCAAATACTCCACGTAAATCAAGAAGGTCAAGTAGGACCTCTGTCTCCACACCACCTATTGTAACAAATCCTTCTGAAATAAAGTCTACAAGTAGTTCTAAGAAGAAAGATACATCCAATACCTCTATGCAAAAAAAGTATGCAAAGAGAACAAAAAAGGAAAAAGCAACTAGAGAAAATTATTTCATTGTGAAGATGAAGAAGAAGAAGGACCCCAATTGGTTTGGAAAATGAAGTCAAGTGTCTCTTAGGAAGAGATTGGTACTGAGAAGAGAAAGGAGAAGGAGGAAATTCCTCTGATCTGGATGCACAGTCCTATGAAGTTAGATGCACTATTAAGTGGCATTGTAGATATTGGGATCTTGAAAGATATAGATGCAATGTATCTAGATATAAATAATGAAGATAAGGAAAAAATTGAAGAGGCTATAGTCAAATACATGGTGACATTTGATACTAGCCTAGATGAGATTGAGGATCAATTTCCAGATGATCTAAAAGGTGTGTTGAATGCAAGAAGACAAGAGGTTATTGCAGAGGATGCAAAGATGAAGACATTTTCCTTGGAGAAGATTGGTTCCTCATTGTCCCAGGAAGATAGACTTGAGTTGTCTCAGTTGTAAAGAAAGAAATTCAAGACAAAACAAAGAGTTAGTACTCTTATGAGTAGAAATAAGGATGGTATAGAAAGGCTAAGGAAAGAGACATTGCAAACAATTGAAAAAATTGCTAAAGAGTTAGGAGTTCCTTCAGGTGATGAAGATCAGATGCAAAAAGAAACACCCCTCTAGGAAAGCAATGAGCCTATTAATGAACAACATGAGTATGAGCATAAGCAGCAAGAAGAAATAATGGAAGATAACACCCCTCTAGATGTGGAGAATAAAGAAGATAAGCAAGATGCCCCAAAGAAGACTGATGCACAAAAAGAAGAAACTTTTCCTCCTCTAAAAGTTGAGAAGAATGCAGAAGAAAGCTCTAAAAGTGGTGAGAAGGAGAGGAATGATAAAAATGAAGAATAAAACACAAAAATAGGTGGTGAATCCTCTAGAACCTCTAGAGATTCATTCAAAGATCTTTGAGATATGTAATTACAATTTCAACTAGTGGTGTCTGCATAGTTGCTACAGATTCCTATGCAACAAGTTCAAGTGGACCTGCATAATATTTCCCCTCTGCATAAGTTGCGGCTTGGTGATGTTTTTCATGCTCTATGAGAAAGGAGATTCTTCAAACTCACCAGAAGAGTACTAAGTTGGTGGATGAAGCTATGAAGGTATTGCAAGGACTTTCTAGAATTTTTATTAATAATTCTTTATTCGGTGGGCAACAGTTGAAGTTATTGTTAAATTCCTTTAAGGAGTATTTTGTTGGTTTGGAAGAGAAGATAGAGAAGGAAATGACAAAGAAAGTCAATGATAAAAGGCTAGCTGATTTTTTTGATAAGTGTGGTACTGCACATGCCAAGTTGCAAGGTAAATTGAAGGAAATTCAAAGGTGGTTGAAGTGGCCAATTTCTACAAGGATCATTAAGGATCAGATGGACTCAATTGAGTCTCAAATTTCTCAAGCCTCGGGTTTTTTTGATCTGGTGAGTGATATAGATGGATCTACAAGAGTAGTCATTGAAAATCTACATATTCAATTCTTTCTACTATAGGAACATAAAGAGAATATCATAAAGCAGCACAATAAGCTTCGTGACATGGTAAGTCTCAGAATTATATATTTTAATGAGTTTTTAGCTGATGTTGAGAAGATTGTGCAAAATAATTTAATGCCTATATCTCTAAAAGAAGGAGAAGACCTCCATGTTCAGTTTGAAAGTCAATGCCATATGCTTGCCTTTTCCAAGAAGGATTGGGAGGTTGCAAATGATGTAAGGGAATCATGAGCATCATAGCATAAATGTTGTCACCTTTTGGATTTTATATTTTTTAGGGGTTTTTGGGTCTAATAAGGTCATTGTACACCATTTTTGATCATTTTGATCCATTTGGGAAAGATTAAGGTCAAGTTGTTAAAAATTGTGAAAATTGCCTTAAAAGTTGTCATGCAACTTTGACAAGTTGTCAAAAAGGCAAGAAATTGTTACCAGCAAAGAAAGAACCATTAAAAAGTAGTTATAATTGGTTGTAAATGAAGGAATACAATCTAAAAAGTTGAATGAGTGGGTGTGTTGCTTATTTTTTTAGTTTTTGGTGAAAGAAAGCAAGCTTTTTCTGTGTTTTTCTAAGTTATAGACCTATTCTTTCACATTTTATGACATGGTATAGCCTCATATGAAGGAATATTATATGGATGGAAATATATTTGTTTCTAGTTTACAATTATTTTTGTTTCATTAAATTTCATTGAGTTTTGTGTGAGATATGGCCATTTTGGTGAAGGCTTCCCTGTTCTAACAATGTTTTCCATAATTTGCAATCTAAAAATGTGCTAGTATGGCCATGCATGGTACAATATGGGCCTAAAACCAACTCTAAAAGTTGAGGGCATGAGTCTAGTTTCATATTATTTTTGTTTGATCAAATTTGATTGAGTTTTGGATGAGTTAAGCCATTTTTTCATGAGAGCAGGTTTGTGGTTGGCCTAGGGTTTCCAGCAGATGAAATAATTGCATAAATTTTTATTGCATCATTGAAATTTCATAAAATTTGGTGAATTTATTTGTTTTGATCATATCTAAAAACCCTTTAAAGGATAGTTTATATTTTTCAAATTTTATGGAGTTATTAATGTCAGTTTGCTTGCATTTGTTTGAAAAATAGTCAAAACCCCAAGTTCAATGAAGGCTTGATGAAATCTATGCACTGTGTGATGAAGGTTGGATGGGAAATCATGACGGTATGTTGTTAGAGGTCTTAACAAGTCTAAAATATCATGTTACATTTTTTCCCTTTATTTTTTGCCTTAGTGGTGTGCCATTAGGCTTGTGAGCAAGTTACCAAAGATGAATAAAGTAGCACTTTTGCATCATTTGTATTGAAACCCTATTTGAATGTGTCAAGTTAGTCTTGTTTGTAAGAATTACCTCTGCATCAGAAAATAAGGATTGGGAGGAATACCTTGCAAATTTTAAGGTGTCTTATAGGGGTATTTTACCCTCATCTAGTTAAGGTGTACATTTTTCTTTGCATATCCAATTTTCTGATTTTAATGTACATATGCAGAGTTAGTAGATGGTTTTATCATATATATTTTTTCCTTTTTGGTGATGGATAATATATAAATGGGGAGTAAAATAAAATAGGGGGAGCTACCCTCATGTAAATGTATTAGTAAGGGGGAGTAAAAATAAAGAAGTATCTTTTTGGTACCCTTTGCCCTTGATGTCAAAGGGGGAGTGTTTTAGAGAAGTGTGTTGCCATCAATGAAAAAGGGGGAGATTGTTGGTAACATGAGCATGATGGTATATGGTGTTTTCATTTATGACAACCCATTGGAGAAGTTATGGTGCATCTATATGTACATAGTCCGGAGAAGACCAAGTGTTTTGCTGAAAATTGTCTAAGTCCTAGACTAGAATAGTAAGTAATAGAGCAACAATTTTATGGTTTGCATTGCTTTGATTTACAGAATCTTGTCCTATGGTTTTAAGGTAATAATGGTACATATTGAAGGATTCTACATTCAAATTTTTAGGGTTTCATGTCTTCCATAATTGAATATATCGATGACAAAGTATTGAGCTTAGTTGAAGCAGAGTTTCAGGTGCAAAGTGCATATTGGAATTCTCTTCATTCAACTATGGATGATTATTATGTTGTGTGGTTTTGATTAAGTGTTTGAGGATGTCAAAAGTGTATGCACTCCAAGTGGAAAGTGATTTGGTACTAGTCTATGTGTCGAGTCGTGGATGAGCAATTCATTCATTTAGTTGTTTCACCAATTTTATTGTGTGGTGCTGACCTAAGGGTTTTTGGGGTTGTGTAGAGTTAAATTATGAAAGGAGTGGAATTATGAGAGTAATTATAAGTCATTTTAACCTATTTTGGTGAAGAAAACATTTTGGTTTCTTTTGCAAGGTATGTGGGTTGGAGTTTTGAGTCGATAGGTTATGGTGTTAGACGTTTCATCTTATGAAGGTTGACTTGATTGATGATATGAGTGTGTGGAATATATATATAGAAGGTTAATTCATTGTGTGTATTATGATATGTGAGATGATGAGGTAGGTAGATGAGCGAGAGAGCGAAGTGTGAAAGGTGATGGTGGTGAAGTATGAAGTGTGTAAAGTCAGTTTTTGAGCTTAATTGGAATTGTTTCTACAACATGTTGCAAATGCATTGTTAGCAATTGAAAATTTGGTAGTGAGCCATTCTTCTATTCTCTTTTCTATTCTGGACAGTGATTCCTCTAGGTAGTGAGTCTTTATTTTTTGACAGTGAGTCCTCCAATCTATAATCCATTGTAACCATTTATAATATTGCGAGCTAATCATTACCATGTTTTTTCCCTTCCAAGGATTTTCCATGTAAATCTTGTGTTCTTGTGTTTTTTGTTGTGGGGCATGCTTTAATTGTTCTTTTCAATTTCTACAAGTTTTATGAGATGCTTTGAATGAATGTTTAAATTGATGAAGTTAATGAATTTTAGTGAATATTGATTCACCCCCCATCTCAATATTCTGAGTGTTCAATAGGAATTACCATGATAAAAATATTAGCTTGAAAATACCAATAAGGTTGTGGGTCCATCTACTACTACAATTTAAACAAAAATACTATCATCCTTAGAAGTAGGATTAAAGAGAAAGCAAAGAGAAGAATAGTGATTGAAATGAGTGAATAAGAGAGTGAGGAAGAAATTACTTTGTAAATAAATAAGAGATCTCAAAGCTCTTCCTAGGCTACATCTTTTTCCATACCACTCATACCCAATTCTGATTCATCCACTCCCTCCTCTTCTCCATAACGAGTCTCCTCTTCTATCTATTTCACCTACTCCTCCATAACCTTGAGATCCTTCTTCTCCTAATACTTATACTCTTCAAATGACCACTTCCCCAATCCCTCCTCCTCAATCACCTCCCTTTCCTTCTCTACCCCTTTTTCCTCCACTAACATTCACCCTCCTCCCCAAGAGGAGGAACTACAATATGCAAAGGAGGAAGTTTTGAATAAAGATATATTGGAAGAAGAAATTGAAAGAGATAAAAAAAAAAAGCACTTAGGACAGAGCATGAAGATTCCCAAGCTTCACATGATACAAAGGTCATTCCTTCTCCTTAGCATGAAGTCTCTACCACCCTCCCAGTATGGTTAAACCATACTATTTAGAAAAGGAAATTGACATATGTCAAAGAAGAGGAGGAAGACTTTGTTATTCTCGTTGAGGCCTTCCAAGAACCTACTAGAAAGAAGAAAAGATCAAGGGGGTTGACCACCATCATTGTAGATGAATAGGGGAAAAAAGTAGTACAAATTGCTATCTGCATTATGGACAAACAAAAATTAAATATGTTGCTCGAAGATTATCAGTTGCAGTAGATAAACCTAGGAGCTCAAACTAGAAAAGGAGAACAAAAGTCATTACAAATGGTTACATTTTCTATTCTTAATAGGTTGCAAAAGGATGAGAATACTAAAGAAAAGCTCAAATCCCAAGTATCTTAGTTGACAATATATGTCAACCATCTACTTAGATCCATTAATTTTATTACCCCTACTCCAATCCTACATGTGATATTAATTAAGGATGGTTAACATCCAGATCGTGAAGGTTTACTCTTTGTTGCTAGAGACTAGAGAAATAATTTACAGGAATGAGGAAGAAGGGTTTTAAAGAAGGCAATAAAAGATTATCACTATATTAGTGATGAAGCTAATTTGGCTCATCAAATAGAGTAAAAAATAAATGAATATTTATTGGTCTGGGATGATTTTATCCTAATTTTGCAAATAATAAAGGCAACTACTACTAAAGAATTGATAAAATCAGTTGTGATAAAAGAAGAAGACTAGGATAAGCCAAATTAATGGTTGAAAGTTGGATATATGAGATTCAAGGTTCTGAATAAATGTAGACATAAACTAAGTAAGAATAAAGGCCTCGATGATCAGGCTATGGTTAAAATATAAGATTTTGTAGAAATTTTAAGATGTACATTTTGGGAAAATCCCTCCTTAGTGGCTTCATTGACCAACATGATCAAGGAGTTCAAATAAAATTTACATGGTCAACTCATTCAAGGAGTCTTTGACTAATGGTGGTACAAAAAGGAGATCTTCAAAGTTTCTAAGAGGAGCTTGCTATCTTTTATAAGTTGCAAGAAAAGCTAGAAAATTCTACATTTTCTATGAACATCAATTTAAAATATCATAAGGGACCAGATATATGAACTATGAATGAAGTTATTGATGCTTATCTACAAAGCTTCCCAAGTGATGAGTGATCCAAAAGTTAAACTTTATTATTTTGATCAATTTTGTAATAAATCAACATCCCAAGTGGCAAAGTGCCAATCTAACATTGATTTTTTAGTTAGACTTTACTTTAGGTGTTAGTTGTTAAGTTGAGTTCAATTTATTTCTAGATAAGGGTTGATTGCCCAAGTTGAACTCTTAGTTAACCTTTTTATATTCACAAGATATAGAACACATGGTTCCTATATATTTTGAGTTTTGGAAATTTCTAAGGATAAAAAGCTATTATGTATGCAAGAAACTAATATAATTTTAGCATGGATTTTCCTACTACATTTTTGTGAGAGATTTATAAAATATTGAAGGATTTCTCCTGATGCATAGATATGGGTTTTGGTCATTGGTGATGGTATGTTTATTTTATTTATCTAAGTTGAATAAATTGGTGAAATCAATTTCCTTACAATGGTGTTGAAAAAAGTCTTATCTCAATTATACATATGCTTTATGGTGATTTAATTTGATGTAGCTTGAAAATATCAATGTTAGATTTTTTCATTGATGATCAAATTTGTATTATTGGTGATTAGGTGAATACTTATTGCTTTAATACTAGTTTTCTTGATTTTTCTTAACCATTTTAGAATTGATAGATATAATTATATTTATCTTTGTCCATTTAGTCTAGTTTATTCTTAATTTCTCTCTTAACCTAAATCTTTTTCTATTTATTTGAACTCAATATTTATGATATTTCAAATCCTTAAAGAGCATAGTAATTGTGTAGATTTGCTAAGAGAATGAGACAACCTTGAATAACATGCAATTAATTTAAATTTTGAGAAGTAAATATTTTATTTGATAATGCATGATTGGAATATATTTTCTAAAATTTTGAATCACAAAGACCCCTTGTTAAATAGTTTACATAAACTGGACTAAGTTATCCACCATGGTCAAGACCTGGCCTAAAAGAAACCTTGAAGTCAGAATCCCCACATTTTAAGAATAGTTATTTTTTGTTACTCAGTAATTGGCTGTGCTAAAACCACCATTAACACATCCCATGCCTTCTACTTATAGGAAATAACAACAAGAATAGAAAAAAATAGTTTTCTAGCCACCCTTAATTAATTAACCCAAGTGACACTCCTAAGGTGGGAAATTAAGTTTTAATCTAGGACCAAGAGTCATTACAACCTCCAAGACATCCCAAATTCTCTCTAGAATACAAGCACTTGGGTTGACTAATATTCATGTCATCTTGTATTAATTTTTTCCCCCAATGTGCCTCTCACATTAAATCATTAGACTTTAAAGTGTCATGCTCACTACACCATGACTCTCAATACTAAATTAATTTCCTTAATGTTCCTAAAATGTTAATTAAATTTCCAATTTCATATAGAACAACTACTAAGTAAAATATTACACTCCCTAAGAGTGTTGCCCTTTTTGAGAAAAAAACACAATATTATAAAATATCAAATATTTTATGCAAGGTATATAACACCTTTCCAAACATTCATTGCTTTGGTAGGTAAGCAAAAAGTTTTTGTATCTAAATCCAATATCTTAACAAGGGAACTCAATATATAAAATGATAGTTATGTATTGGAAAGAGTCTTATGTATCTAAATACCACTTTTTCAATCATCTAGATCTCTATATGTGTGAGATCCAATAAATGTAACATATATATCTAAATGTTGTGATGTTACTCCTTAGTATCCAATTTGTTTTTCATCTATCAAAATAAATGTAAAATATTACTACACATCATGTTCAAATAAATGATAGTTGATGGCATCAACAATTTTTTAATAGATTGCACAATAAAAATAAATTCCACACAAAGTAGGTTATATGAGAAAATATTTTTCATGACTATTCATTAGTTTTATGGATTATTTACTCGATCCCAAGTGCACCCACTTGCAAGAACCAATTTTGATAATTAATTTATATCTTTTCCCACATAGGTTAAAAACCATAATTTACCTAATTAACCTAGGTTAGTTGCACACTTTATGAAAAAAAAGCCAAAAATTTATAAATTTAAATTCAAATTTAGATATGTTTCCTTTCCTCCATTTTGTTGTTATGTGTTGACTTAAAAGTGTAAAATATTATACCTACAAACTTGAAACTTGTATAGAGGGACATGCCTTGATTCATTTGAATATCTAAAATCTAGCACATTTGAGCATTAAAATAACACCTCTTACACATCAAAGTATTATTTATGTGACATCAACATTCTAAGGCACAATGCATGATTATATATCATCTTTGATCTTTGTTCAAAGTCATTAAATCAATATCCTAGGGGTTTGACTAGGAGAGAATATGCTTGGCCTAGGAAACTCTTTTATTCACATCACCAGTTTTATACAAGATACAAAAATAAATGCAAGCATTTTATAGACTTAAATGCATAGATGCACAAGTCAATTCCATAGTCATAGAAGTGACCAAAATGAGCAAAGAAAAAATTGATAATTCATAACCAATTGTCCAACATGTCCTAGTTTTTTAATTTAGGAGTGAATTAATTGGAAACATCTAGCATAGTTAAATCAATATGAACCAAGAGCTAAGTACCCTTATTTATTATTTAAACGAACCAAAAATTATTTCATATCATAATTAGTCCCAAATATTTTTCTTAAGTTACTTATTTATCATTGCTAATCAAGTAATTTTCCCTATGGCATAACTTAAAATTAAAATTTATAAATTATTTCCCACTAGTAACCATATTTGGTTAATGGCACTACCAAAAAATATTTGATATAAAGTTTGTAAGAAAAAGTAAGGAAAAATCATAAATAATAATTAGCAAGTTTGTCTCTAAAGTTAATTTTGAAGAAATGATCGTGAAGGTGAACATTGAGATAAAGAGTTGTATTGATGACTCTTAAGAATGTAGACTCTATGTTGGGTCATCTCTTTGAAAAATAGAGCTATACATCTTTTATCCATATAATGAATAAGACCCTCTAGAGAGCCATAATTTAATATAAAGAGATATAAAATTTTCCACATAATCCATATTACATTGGACACCTAAATACAAAATGTTCCTATGATTTTAGTTCATTATTAATTTTTTAGATGTGCTACTAATTAGTAAATTATTTCGACTCCATACAAAGCTAATAAAAACATACCGATGATTAAACAAAATGAACATATTTATGAAAAATAACATATCCATCTTTTAATATAAATACAATATTACTAATAATATATTATATTAATAATTTATTTTTTTAATAAATTAATTTTATATTGACTTAAATGAGTTTGTATTTATTTTCTTAAAAATAGAAAGGAGAACAAATGTGCATTGACAAAATCTTTCACCTAAAATCCTACTTCAAAATTGGCAAGTTTTTCTAAGTTCATACAATACTTCCTATACTTACCTTGCTTGTATAGAAATGCATGGTAAATAACTAGAGGTTGGGAGTTATCATTCTGGCACTAGATATTTATGTGAAGAATGAGAGTTTATATTAAACAAGAGTACTTTTTACAACTAGTTTCCATAATTAATTTGCTAATATTTCTCTTGTTCTATATTAATACTTTTGCTTTCCATGGACATTATTTAATAATTAAAAATTAATTTAATGATACTTTCACAACCATTGAGAACAAAGTCTGCCAATGATGAAAAAGGTTCAAAGTTCAAAGGACAAAATTTTACTAAAACTAAGAGAAGTGAGAATCTTTCCTTTAAAAGGGGAAATCTCTATTAAAAGTGATGGATTGCCAAGAACATTGGAGATTTTCTAGAATTTGACAGTGTTAGTGGTAGGGTAGCATTCATTAGGTCCCTTAAATTCCTCTATATGGCCTATCTGTCCCATAAATTTTTAGGATTTTTTATTTTTTAAATATTTCTTTAGTATTAATCTTGTGTTAAATAATTTATTTAATCATGGGTTTCTTGAGAATGAAACTTCATATATACTAAGAGGATGATTTGGTAGGTAGTGCTTGTTATTAAGGGGCCCTCAACATTACCATGCTACCGAAAACACAAGTGAAAATTAAGTTTTTTAATATGTAAAATAAATTATTTATAATATTGAGTAAGTTTTATAATTCAAGTGACTTTGATGATGAATGCATAAATAAAATGATTTATAATTGTATAGAATAAGATAGATTTCTTTTAATTTTAATTTTATAATATTTTGTGTAGATATTTCCTATGTGGTTTTTATATAATTTGATTTTTGGTGTGTTTATTTATTTTGAATGGAATCATTCTATGGTTTTGTATCAAAATTATTTTTAAATGATGGTCTTATCTTTAGTTTTTAAAATTTACTTTTCTTTATTATAAGATTGATAATCTTGGGATTTGATTGGTATTTATTTTATGTGGGTGTCAAAATGTTTAAATTGTATGTCTACATTTGTGTATAGAAATACAACATCATAGGACACTTTCACAACACACAACAAGAAACACATATTTGAAATGTTATTAGAAAAAAATATATTCTCTAAAAATATCAAAAATCAACAAAAATCAATAATTATCAACATTTGTTGTAAACTCCATAATCAAAGCTTATTGTGAAGGTATATACTTGTCATAATCACACCATATTTGCATTAATTTTTAGGAATATTCAATAAATGATAAGCTTATTGACATTCATTATTGATGCAACCAAAAATTCTAGAGATCTCTAGAGTTTCCAAGAGGAGCTTGCTATCTTTTATGAGTTCCAAGAAAAGCTAGAAAATTCTACATTTTCTTAGAAGATCAACTTAAAATATAATAAGGGATTTCCCATAAAGACACTATGAATGAAGTTATTAATGCTTTTATAGAAAGCTTCCCAAGTGATAAGTGATCAAGTAGTTAAACTTTATTATTTTGATGAATTTTGTAATAAATTAATGTCCCAAGTGACAAAGTTTCAATTTGGCATTGAGTTTTCAGTTAGACTTCAATTTAGGTGTTAGTTGTTAAGTTTAGTTTAATCTATTTCCAGATAAGGGCTGATCACCCAAGTTGAAATCTCAGTTAACCTTTTTAGATTCACAAGATATGGAACCCAACCCAAGGTTCCTATATATACATATTGATTTTCAGAAACTTTTAATGATTAAAAGCTATTGTATATATCCAAGAAACTAATACAATTTTAGCATGGATTTTCCTACAACACTTTTTGAGTGATTTATAAAATATTGAAGGATTGCTCCTATTGCATAGATATGGAGTTTGGTCATTGGTGATGGTATGTCTATTTTATTTATCTGAATTGAATAAATTGGTGAAATCAATTTCTTTACAGTGGTGTTGAATAGAGCCGTCTCAAATCTACACATGCTTTATGGTGATTTGATTTGATGTGACTTGAAAATATCAAGGTTGAAATTTTCCTTTGATGATCACATTGCTATTTTTGGTGATTGGGTGAATACTTATTGCTTTAATACTAGTTTTCCATTTAGTCTAGTTTATTCTTAATTTCTCTCTTAACCTAAATCTTTTTCTATTTATTTGAACTCAATCTTTATGATATTTTGAATCCTTAAAGAACATAGTAATTGTATAGAAATGATAATAGAATGAGACAATATTTAATGACATGCAATTAATTTGAATTTTGAGAAGTATATATTTGATTTTATATTGCATGACTAAAATATATTTTTTGGAAGTTTGAATCACAAACACCCCTTGTTAAATAGTTTACATAAACCACTAAGCTATCTGTCATGGCCAAGACCTACCCTAAAAGGAACCTTGAAGTTGGAATCCTTGCTTTTCAAGAGGAGTAGTGATTTATTGTTACTCAATAGTTGGTTGTGCTAAAACCACCATCAACACATCCCAATCCTTCTACTTATAGATAAGACCAATAAGAATAGAAAAAAAACTATTTTTTCTAGCCACCATTAATTAATGAACCCAAGTGACACTATTAAGGAGGGAACCTAAGTTTGAATCTAGTACCAAGAGTTATTACAACCTCCAATACATCCTAAATTCTCTCTAGAATACAAGCACCTGGGATGACTAATATTCATGCCATCTTGTATTATTTTTTCCCCCCAATGTGTCTCTCACATTAAATCATTAGAATTTAAAATGTCGTGCTCACTACACCATGACTCTCAATACTAAATTAATTTCCTTAATGTTCCTAAAATGTTAATTACATTTCCAATGTCATATACAACTACTAAGGAAAAAACTAAACTCCCTAAGTGTGTTTTCCCTTTTTAAAATTAAATACAATATTACAAAATATCAAATATTTTATACAAGGTATATAACACCTTTCCAAACATTCATTTCTTTGGTAGGTAAGCGAAAAAAATTGTATCTAAATTTAATATCTTAAAAAGGGAACTCAACATATAAACATGATCGTTATGTATTGGCAATTGTTGTATGTATCTAAATACTACTTTTTCAATCATCTAGATCTCTATAGGCGTGAGATCCAATAAATTTAACATATCTATCTAAAGGTTGTGATGTTACTCCTTAATATCCAATACATTTTTCATCTATTGAAATAAATCTAAAATATTAGTACACAATGTTTAAATAAATGATAGTTAATGATGTTAATAGTTTTTAATAGATTGCAAGATAAAAATCAATTATGGACACAAAGTAGGTTAGATGAGAAAATCATTTCCATGACTATTTATTAGTTTTATGGATGATTTACTTGATCCCATTTGTACTCACTTGCAAGAACCAATTTTGATCATTAATTTATCTCTTTTCCCACCTAGGTTAAGAGCCATAATTTACTTGATTAACTTAGGTTAGTTGCACACTTTGTAAAAATAAACTCAAAATTTCTAATTAAATTCAAATTTAGATATGTTTCCTTTCCTCCATTTTTTTGTTATGTGTTGACTTAAAAGTGTAAAATATTATACCTACCAACTTGAAACTTGTATGGAGTGGCATGTCCTAATTCATTTGAACATCTAAAATCTAGCATATTTAAGCATTAAAAGAACACCTCTTACACACATCAAGGATCATCAAAGTATTATTTATGTGACATCAACATTCTAAGGCACAATGCATGATTGTATATCATCTTCGATATTTGTTTAAATTCATTAAATCAATATCCTAGGGGTTTGACTAGGAGAGAATATGCTTGGCCTAGGAAACTCCTTTATTCACATCACCATTTTATGCAAGATACAAAAGTCAATGCAAGCATGTTATAGACCTAAATGCATAGATGCACAAGTCAATTCCATAGTCATAGAAGTGGCCAAAATGAGCAAAAAAAATGTTAATTCATAACCAGTTGTCCAACATGTCCTAGTTTTTTTAGTTTAGGAGTGAATCAATTGGAAACATCTAGCATAGTTAAATCAACATGAACCAAGAGCTAAGTACCCTTATTTATTATTTAAATGAACCAAAATTTTATTTCATATCATAATTAGTCCCAAATATTTTTCTTAAGTTACTTATTTATCAATGTTGATCAACTAATTTTCCCTATGACATATATTAAAATTAAAATTTATAAATTATTGCCCACTAGTAACCATATTTGGTTAATGGCACTACCAAAAAACTATATGATAAAAAAGTTTGTATGAAAAACTAAAGAAATAATAAATGACAATTAACATTTTTGTCTCTAAAACTGATTTTGAAGAAAGGAATGTGAAGGTGATCATTGAGATAAAGAGTTGTATTGATAACTCTTAAGAATGCAGACTCTATGCTAGGTTATATGTTTGACAAATAGATTTATACATCTTTGATCCATTTAATAAATAAGACCCTATAGAGAGCCATGATTTTATTTGAAGAGATATAATTTTTTTCACATAATTTATAATAAAATGAACACCCAAATACAAAATGTTCCTATGATTGTGGTTCATTATTTTTTTTTTTGTAGATGTGCTAGTTAATTAGGATAATTTATTCCGACTCCATGCAAAGATAATTAAAACATAACCACAATTAAAAAATAAATCTTAAACTAAAATAAAATGAATATACTTATGAAGGTGTTGGGCAGGAGTGCAAATTTGAATTTGGGAGAAGGCGTGGCTGAGGAAGATGTTGATTCTGATGTAGAGGATGAGGTGGATGAGGTTTCTAGTTTGCGTGAGGAGTCCTTTCCTTCTATGAACCAAGACTGATGTGGTCTTTTAGCTACTTGTGTTGTGTTCAGTATGCTGGAGAGTTTTCAATCTAGGGTTCTATCCCAAGCGTATGGTGTGAGGCTTGGATCTCTTGCAGAGGTTTTGTTTATAGAGTTTGTGGTCATTCTTTGGCTCTGACTGACATGTTGGGCAGTTGTTGTGCTTCTTATTTTGGCCTACTCCTTGAATTCTTCATGTTTAGTTCCCCCTTGCCTATGTGGGCTCTCTCTATTGTTGTTTTATTTGGGCTTGGGTGTGGTAGATATGGTTGCTAGTTTGTGTGAGGAGTCCTTTCCCCTCTATGAACCAATATTTTTGTGGTATGTTGGCTACTTGTGTTGTTTTTGGTACTAGAGAGTTTTTATCCTGGGTTTTCTCCCTAGTGTATGGTGTGAGGCTTGCATATCTTGTAGGGGTTTTATCTGTGGAGAATTTGTAGTCATTCTCTCGATTTGACCGACATGTTGGGGCAACTATTGTGCTTCTTGTTCTAGCCTTCTCCATGAATTCTTCCTGTGTGGTTCCCCCTTGCCTTTATGGGTTCTCTTTGTTGTGCTATTCACTTTGGGATTGGGTGTGGAAGATGTGGATGTTGGTTTGCATGAGTCATTTCTCTCTATGGATCATGATTTTTGTGGTCTATTGGCTGATTGTGTTGCATTCAGTATGTTGGAGATTTCTTAACCTAGGGTTTTCTCCCTAGCATATGGTGTGAGGATTGGTTCTCTTGCGAGGGTTTTATTTGTGGATACTTTGTGTTCATTCACTAGATCTAACCGACATATTGGGATAGTTGTTGTGCTTCTTGTTACGACTTTCTCCTTGACTTCTTCCTATGTGGTTCTCCCTTTCCTATGTGGGTTCTCTCTAATTTTGTTTGTTTTGGGCTTGGGTCTCAGCTCGCGTTGTGCTCTAGGCCCTGGTGTTTAGATTTCTCTAGATCATCCTCCTAGATTTTTTTCTTTTGGAGCTCGGTGGTTGTTACACTGTGGTTGAGCTTCCTATTGGAAGATCTTTGTTTGGCTTATCTTGACTTCCTCGTTTATGCTTGATGGAGCTTTTGGTCTAGTTTTAACATAGTGGTGTCCTATTTTTAGAAGATGGGAGACTTCTATTCTTCCTTACTATTAGGAATTGCATGCAAAAAATATCAATTAAATGCAAATAAAGATTAAACAGAGGAATAAAAACACAGAAATAATAAAGTGAGAGACAATTTTTAATGTGGTTCACCCAAACTCGGGCTACATCCTCCAACAGAGAGTCCAATACTATTATCCAACAAATCGAACTAATTACAACCAACAATCCTTGCAACTCAATACCGCTGCAAATGCTACAATACAATATCAATGGAAACCCTAACCCTTATCCATTTTATCAAGACTTATGTCGATTACAAAATAGGATTTTTTTATGTCGACCAATAGAAAAATAACTCCCGATGCCTTTATAAAATAATAAAACTCGTCTTGGGGGCGCTGCCCCAAACCCCCATTAAATAATTTAGGGGGAAACCGCACCGATAAAAGTGGGGAAAATTTAACCTCTAAGTCTGATTAGGCTCCATATAACAACACTTACTAAGTTCTATAGTCATCTTTCAGAACCCCTTATGGTATGTAAAGTACTTTATGGTGTTGGGGTTTGCTTTATTTCTTCTATCTAGAGATGTTTATGCTTGTTCTTTTCTTTCTTTTGGTGGCGTTTCTCGAAAGATTTTATGGTTTCCTTGCTTTCAAGATATATTTGGGAGTGGTGATTTCCCCTGTCATTGTTATTTGGCTATTGGCTAGGTTGTATCTTATGTTTGTTTTGAAGACCTAGAATTTTATGATTCTAAAGGGAGCTAAGTTTTCCCTTTTTCTATTGAATAGGATGTATTTTGTGTTCTTCTTGATGTTCTTGATTCCTAGGCTACCAAAGTATGATGTGATTACCCTTTTTGCTGGAGTATTGGCTTTCTTTTGGGTTCTACATTCGGTGTCTTCTATTGAGGTGGAATCCTCTCCTTTTGAGGTGGAGATGGGTGTTGTGGATGTGGTGGGAATCTTTCTTTTTCGGTATCCTCTTATGTTGTTCCTTTTGAGGTGGAAGCCACTCCTTTTGAGGTGGAGTTTGAGGGTGCTAGAGATTTTTGACTCTAGTGTAAAGGATATTCATGTCATCCTCTCCAATAGAGGGGACCTCTCTCCTTTAGAGGTGGAGTTGGTGTTGGTCCGTTGGGTTGGAAGGTGCTTCATGAGGATTCTTGTTTCCCTATTTCGTGTGATATTCTTTGGAGATCCTATTTGGGTGATGTGGATGTTCTACATCATGAAGGTTCTTGTTTTTTCTTGGCTCAATGCTAACTATTTTGAGTGGATGGTTTGTTGCGGTTTGGTTGTTGCAGGTTGTGTTGTTGCCTGGCTCACTCAGGTAGTTTATATTAATAGTTAGGGTTCTTGGTCACTGTTAAAACCTAGTTGTAGAGGGTTTTAGGTTCCCTTCAAAATATGATTTTTTCAGCATGAGTAGTCTAGTCTATATTTTAGTGGCTATTGTTGTTGGATTGTTATTTGTTTGAGTTTTATCTATTTGCAACGTTCTTTGAAAAGGATTTCGGGTCCCTTCAAAACCCATTTGTATTGGATTTTGGATCCCTCCAAAACTTGGTTTTACCTAATAAATCAAAATCAATATTCTAGTTTATATCTCACAGCTCGATCTCACAGCTCTTGATGCATTTTCGATATGAGCTTCGCTGGTTTTGGCTTCTCGAGATGCTATGAGAGATTTTGGGTTGTTTGATGCATGAACATTTAATGTATCTTTTCTTCAAAGCTCTGAATTGTAATCTTGTAGTGATTATTGAAAGTTTTTGTATTATGCCTCTAATTTTGCAAGGCTTTTTCTCTGCTCCTAAAGAGCTTCAAATTGTAAACTCGAGTTGTAATCCTTTTTTATTAATAAAGTTCAGTGACAATGCCACTTTTATGAATATATATGTATATATATATATAATATTTATAATAATTCTTTTATTTTTTCATAAATTAATTTTATATTGAATTAAATGAATTTGAATTTATTTTCTTAAAAATAAAAAGAAGAACAAATATGCATTGACAAAATCTTTCACCTAAAAGCCTACTTCAAATATGGCAATTTGTTTTAGTTCATACAACATTTCCTATACTTACCTTGCTTGTATAGAAATACATGATAAAAAATTGTAGGGTGGGAGTTATCATTCTAGCACTAGATATTTATGTGAAGAATGAGAGTTTAACTTTTATATTAAACAAGAGTACTTTACAATTAGTTTTCATAATAAATTTGCTAATATTTCTTTTGTTCTAAATTAATACTTTTGCTTTTCATAGCTTTTGTAACTATTGTTTAATTGTAATTTCAACATTATTTAATAATTAAAAAATAATTTAATGATACTTTAACAACCATTGAAAAGAGAATCCACCAATAATGAAAAAGGTTCAGAGTTCCAAGATGGTGATCTTACCATGAGTCATTAAGGACAAAATTTATACTAAAATTAAGAGAAGTAAGAGAATCTTTCCTTGAAAAAGGGAAATCTCTATTTAAATTGATGGCGTGCCAAGAACATTGGAGATTTGCTAGTGTTAGTGGTAGGGTAGCATTCATTAGGTCCCCTAAATTCCTCTATATGGCCCATCTATCCCATAAATTTTTAGGCTTTTTTATTTTTTAAATATTTCTTCAAGTATTAATCATGTGTTAAATAATTTATTTAATCATGGGTTTCTTGAGAATGAAACTTCATACATATTAAGAGGATGATTTAGTAGGTAGTGTTTGTAAGGGGCCCTTGACATTACCATGCTAATGAAAACACAAATCAAATTTAAGTCTTTTTATATGTAAAATGATTTTTTTATAATATTAAGGAGTAAGTTTAATAATTCAAGTGACTTTCATGATGAATGCATAAATAAAATGATTTATAATGTATAGAATAAGATAAATTTATTTTATCTTTTATTTTATAATATTTTGTGTAGATATTTTCTATGTGATTTTAATATATAATTTGATTTTTTGGTGTGTTCATTGATCTTATATTTAGTTTATGCAATATTTTTTAATTTAAATGTGTCTTAGTTTCATTTTTATTAGTTTATTTATTTTGAATCAGATATTTATGGTTTTGTCATAATTATATTTAAAAGATAGTCTTATCTTTTGTTTTTAAAATTTATTTATTTTTATTCTAATATTGATAATATTGGGATTTCATTATTTATTTGTGTGGGTGTCAATATTTAAATTGTATGTCTACATTTGTGTATAGAAAGACTTCACAGGACACTTTCACAACACACAACAAGAAACATATATTTGAAAGAATATTAGAACAAAAAAAAAATTCTCAAAACATAAACATCAACAAAAATAAATAATTATCAACATTTATTGTAAACTCCATAATTAATGCTTATTGTGAAGGTATATACCTATCATAATCACACACATATTTGCATTAATTTTTAAAAATATTCAACAAATGATAAGCTTAGTGACATTCATTATTGATGCAACCAAATATTCATATTATAATATTTGTCTATATTATTGATAGTAAAACCATTCAATTAACAAAAGGATTTTCTTTTCATCCACATTCTATCTTATCCAACTAAAAAAATCCTTAACTACTAAAAATTCCTCCTAAAAATCTATCTATTTTCAATAATATTACATGATTACTCATTTTTTTGTGAAACTCACAAATTATTTGAGTCTAACTTAAGTAAGACCAATTGTGAACTAAAAAATCTAATTACATAAAAAAATCTTGAAAAAAACTCAAATTTCAAAATTGTTGGAAAAACATGAAAACACCATTTTGAGGCCTTAGACAATTGGAAAAGGTCTAAACAAAATTTAAGATGTGCTCTCGAATCAAACAATTTCGATTGGGATTGGACTCAACTCTTTGAAACACTTCTTCTCATGAAATTTCAAATAAAACGAACTCTTGGATCAAAAGTTATGATCTTTGGAAGTCCCTACATCAATTATCACTACTTACATGAACATTTATTGCCATCTCTTTATTATTGTTAACTTAGCTAAAAACCTTTTTTGTGGACAAAATTGTTGCAAGTATGAAGGTATTTTCGTTGATGTCAACAGGATGTCAACAAGCTGGTGTTGTCATTGATGTCAACTATGTGTTAAGGAAGATTGTTGCATGATGAAGATGCTGAGGATATTGAGAAAATTGTGAAAAAGAGGATAATAGGTTGTTGCAAGTTGTGTTCATGTATATTTGAGATATTGAGGACATGTGAGTACATGGGACTATCTTTATGTTGCATTGTCTGGACATGTGTTGGAATGAAGTAATGTGTTGAAATGATGTCTCTGATACTTGGTTCCCAAGTGATTTTGAGAAAATATGATAAACAAAGAAAACAATGTTGTGCAAGTGTTCAGAATGTGCTCCGGGATGTGCTTTGTGTTTCTTTTGTGTTGATGCTATGCTTGTGTGGATCTGATATGTTGCTCAAGGTTTTTCAGTAGTTGCTATATCTAGAATTTAGGTTTTTGGATCGTTGTGAAGAGTGGGATATTTTCACCAATGTGTGAACTATTTTTTTAGTGGTGTTTTTTGTGATCTGGGAGAAATGTATTTGCTTCGCGTTTCACCACAATTTGGCTTTAGGTTGCACGGATTTGGGAAGTTACTTACAATGTTATTTTATCTTTCAGAATTCAAGGTTTCACTTGATTTGGTACAATACAGTGTGTGAATAAGGTTAATCGAATATTCTAGGTTGAAGTATTTATATGATGCAAATTTGGATGAAGTATTTGTTGGATCTCAAGTGGTTCATGGATTATTCTAGATTGTGTTCAAGTGAATTTTGTTGTTTGAAAGTTTCAGATTGGTTTAAGGAAGCATGTACTTAATGTTTTATGGTGTTTAGCATGGGCATTGGCCGACCTTGTGTTAGCACTACATGCATAGTTTATGAAAGCATGTTGAGGTGTGTTAGGATTAATTTGGGTCCTAACTAAGGATTTATATGGGTCACCTTCATTCCTATCCACCATGGGAATGTTTAGGTGTCGACCTAATTTTAAATTTTAAATGTAACAGATAGTTGTTGACCTTGGAGAAGGTTTCAAGGTTGAGGTTGATGTAAATAAGAGTGGTGTTGTAAGATGCAAGAGAGAGGCAAGATAGATGTGAGATAGATGTTCAAGTGATGGATGTGATGTGAATTGTAAAATTATAGAGGTGAATTTGAGTAGAGCAGTGTGAATTTCAAAGTGTTAGATTCCTAAATGCAGTGAGCTGAAAGTGCTTGCAATATTTCATACAAGGTTGTGAAAGTGTTAGAGAATTTTTGGAGGATTTCCTATTGCATTGATAAGTTGTTATCTATGTAACATTTCTCTTCCATCTTCTTTGTTTCTTTCTATGGCAGTGAGCCCTAGTTGTGTGCCTTTTTGGACAGTGTGTCCTATTCCGACAGTGATCCCTTGTACTATTTTTGCAATTACTTATATTGTGAGCTAATCCTTAGTGTGTTTTTTCTCTCATTGGTTTTTTCACATAAATCTGGTGTTCACTTGTGTATGGTGTTGTTATTTCAATTTTTGTTATCTACATTTCATGATTAATCACATTAACAAAACAAGGGTTTAATGAAAGCTTATGAATCTAATTATTGTTGAGGGTTTTGATGTTTTAATTTTCTACAATTGATTCACCCCCCCTCTCAGTTGTGTTGTTCATTCAACAAACATGACCCAATTTTTCATTTCACAAAATTAAGGGTCCCCTTAATTTAAAACATTTTAATATATTTACTTCTCAAATTCTCCAACAACTAAATAAATCTTGTGTTAAATCAAATTATTTAAGGTAACAATAGAATGATGGAGAAACATTATGAATTTGATGTAGGAGCACTCAGGCACAGGTGCAATCAACATCACCCAAAAATATTTCCAGTTGGTTGTTTCAGTTTTGGTTTTCTTAGGCTTTGTTTTGGCATCTATTAGCATAAAGAACTATGTTGTGCAGTCAAACTGTCAATTTGAAATTTTCACCAAAATGTCATTTTAGGCTCCACAAGCAGTTTTTAAAAATTATTTTTGGAAAACCTATAAGGCCTCAATTAAAACCCTTTTGCAAGGGAATTCTTGGAGGTAACATGTGAAATGTGCAAAAAAAACCAAAGTTATATCTTTCCTAGTTTGGGATATTTTAAAGTCAGAATTTTGTTAAAAAATATCAACAGTTTATGAAAAATTAAAAATATCAAGATTTTGGAGGGCTAAAATGAAATCGTTTTGCAGGGAACTTGGGGGACATCATTCCAAGCCTACTCACCAATTTTCTTTCAATTCAGAGATGTTTGAATTTTTTGTCTTTCGACACCTGATTATGTCAAATTGGCATTATTTAGTTTTTCTCCAAATTGTTGAAGCAACATCAATTTATGTTTATTAATTAATTGTTCAGATTGAAATAAAAAGAGTAAAAATATTCATGTTGGAAACAATATAAAAAAAAAGAGACCAAGTTGATAGAATGCCAAGAGCCATGGTAAGTGTGGGATCATAAGAATTAATAAACAATAAAATGTAAAGAAGGAAAATGGTCTCGCTAGAAGGAGAAAGGGTAGATTGAAAAGGATAAAATGAAATTCAGATGAGAGAAGTGAGGGAGCAGCAAGGGAAAAATTAAGGGGTTGCACAAAGATTAAAGAGAGGTTGTGAAGGAAGAATAGGAGCAGTTGCAGCCATTTGAATAACATTTTTGAATTGAAAATAGGCAGGTTTGGAGCAGTAGTGATTAAGAGAAGAATTTTGGGAGTGTTTAGATATTTGAACCAAAATTTATAATCGTGAATTGTAACCATCAGTGGCCTATGAATAAATTGGATTATAGAATTTCTTTTTTAAATTGCATTTAAGTTTGTTTGGATTATTTTAATTGACATATGAAGTTGTCAATTTAAATGGTAATGGTTGTGAATTTGAAGATTGATTTGTGAATTTTGAGAGTTGTAATCTTGTCTGCATCAATTGGTATCAAAGCAAGAGATCTTGAGAGGAGAGAATCCACTAGGACCTGTGGGTAGAGTAGAGGATAAAAGGCGATAAAGAAGAGCTCATGTGAGGATTGTTGTAGGTAGAGAGAATCCTTGAGCAATCGAGAGCCAGGGAGCCGCAAAATGAAGTGTGAGAGTTGTGAAAGATTGCAGCAGATGAAATGGGTATAGTCATAAGGAAGATGCCTGTGATTTGGGAAGCATGGAGATGGTATGAAGAAACCAAAACATGGAGGATGATCAAAAATATAAATAAGTGATTGGATAAGCTATAAAAATACATGAGAAAAGAAGAAGATGGAGTGAAAAATGAAGAGCTTATAGTAGAGGTAGTCGAAGAGGAGAAAAATGAAGATGTAGCGATGGAATACAAAGAAGTTGCAGCGAAGAAATGCCATGAGGAAAGCATGGAGAAAGAAGAATAAAGGAATGAGGTGAGTAGCGAAGAGGTTGGAATGAATGGAAAAGATGATGATTTATTAACGCAAATTTTGGCAATAGAAGAAGAGTGGCTTGAGAAGACCGTTGATGAAGATGAAAAGATGCATGTTGCAACAAAAGATGAGGAAATAGAAGTTGTAGTTGTGAAAAAAGATGAGGTAAATGTGTTTTATGATAATATTTTTTTTCAAATAAGATGTTAGAAGAAGAGATGGTTAGAGAATAAAATCATGTAGAGAAAATGGAGAATGTTGTAGATGCAAATTGGTGTCTAGATGTGATTTTGTGCATAGAAATTGTAAAGGATATTGTAGGATTTTGGTGGAGGTGGTCAGTCTGTGGTGGGATTGATCCCACAAATAAGGAGCCAAGAGAAGGAATAATTTGGCGGAGGAGGATGATACATGGCAGGTATGAATCCATAAGAGGAGAGAAGGGTAGTGAATGGAGTTGTGGAAAGAGGATGGTGCTTGTACCAATGAAGTGCTGGAAAAAGAGAAAGAAGAAATAACCCTGTGCACATTTCACAATGATGGAGTTCTTTGTAAATTGCTTGCAATCTAAAAGAATGGTTCTACCATTCAACTCCACTTTTGTGAGCCTATGCTCACAAACTTTCTACTCGACATGTTTGATGCAGGAGCACCCAAGCACACATGCAATCAACATCACCCAAAAATATTATTAGTTGGTTACTTCAATTTTGGTTTTCTTAGGCTTTGTTTTGGTATCTCTCAGGATAAAGAACTCTATTGTGCAGTCAAACTGTCAATTTGAAGTTTTCACCAAAAATGTCATTTTTAGGCTCCACAAGCAGTTTTTTAAAATTATTTCTAGAAAACCTATAAGGCCTCGACTAAAATCCATTTTCAAGGGAATTCTTGGAGGTACGACATGAAATGTGCAAAAAAGAATCAAAGTTATATCTTTCCTAATTTGAGTTATTTTAAAGTTGGAAGTTTGATAAAAAATATCGGCAATTTATGAAAAATTAAAAAATCTCAAGATTTTGGAAGGCTAAAGTGAAATCATTTTGTAGCGAACCTAGGGATATCATCCAAGCCTACACATCAATTTTCGTTCAATTTGGAGATGTCTGAATTTTTTGTCTTTTGACACCTAATTATTTCAAATTGGCATATTTACTCTTTCTCCAAATTGTTGAGGCAACATCAATTCATGTTTATTAATTAACTTTCTAGATTGAAATAAAAAGAGTAAAAATATTCATGTTGGAAACAATATAAAGAAAAGAGAGACCAAGTTGATAGAATTCCAAGAGCCATGGTAAGTATGGGATGCCAAGAATTAATAAACAATCAAATGCAAAGGAAAATGGTCTCATTGGAAGGAGAAAGGGCGGATTGAAAAGGATAAAATGAAATGCAAATGTGAGAAGTGAGGGAGAAACATGGGAAAAATTAGGGGGCTGCACAAAGATTAGAGAGAGGTTGTGAAGGGAGAATAGGGGAAGTTGCAACCATTTGAATAACATATTTGAATTGCAAACGGGCAGGTTTGGAGCAGCAGTGAGGGAGAGAAGAATTTTGGGAGTGTTTAGATATTTGAACCAAAATTTGTAATCGTGAATTGTAACCATTAGTGGGCTATGAATAAATTGGATTATAGATTCTTTTTTTAATTGCATTTAAGTTTGTTTGGATTTGAAACAATAGAAAATAGGGCAAGAGATTTCTATCCTTAAAGAGATAAGGCTCCTCCTATTTCACCCAAGTTTCACTAAAGGAAACCCTAGAGATCTTAATCCAAGGATGGAATGAAGGAAAGAGATCTGTTAAAGGTTGTCCTAGGGTATGAATAATGACTAAAGAGGGGTTCACCACCAAGCTAAGGCTTGGAAAGACTAATGAAATGCAAGACCTAATGTTTAAACCTAGAGTGCAATGCAAAACTTCACTAAATGGCCTAGAAATGAATGCAAAATAGACTAGAAGACTGAGAGATCAGATGTGTGCACTTGGAAACCTGTAGGAGCTTGAATGAAGACTTGAAATGCTAAAAAACCCTAAAATTAATGAAGACTAGGACTCATATGCTAGTTTGGGTGATTTAGTCCTAGATTAGGGTTTCTAGGAAGGAACAAAAATTTGGTAGAGACAAATCTAGAACTCCTAAAAAATACAAATTTCACTATACTGGGACTCATACGCCAGAAGTGGCATATCAGTCTAGTTTGAATTTTCTAGAAAATCAAAACCTGAATATGCTCTTCAATCCTTGATTTTCCTTCTTGACTTGGTTTCTGGATCTGAATGTGAATTTTTTTCTCTGTAGGTGTTCTCCAATGATCTTCTAAGTAAGGTGACAACTTGAATGACTTTGCAATTTGACAACTTCTTTCCAATCTTTCTCCTTAGAAATTCTTCAACCTAGATCTACAAATCACACACTAAAGAGGGGGAAAAATGTTGTTTTGTTAGTGGAAAGGGGTTTGCCTTGGTCAAACCCCATTATGGTAATCAAACCTTGTAATGAAATCAAATGAGATAAAGAAATGATGAATTAAAAAAATGTAATGTTGCAACCCACCAAACCGTAGAAATAAAGTGTTGCAAACATGTATGAAGTGGCTCCAATAGATGTAGATCTTGACTCTTGCTTGAATGTGATAGATCTTGAATTGAATGCTAGCTTGAATCCTGAACCCCTACATCACAAATGTTATCTCAAGAAGAAAAATGATGCATGATGACTTTGACATGATGCTCGATGCTTGATTGATGCTCCAAAACACTTGATAATCAACCCTTAAATGCTCTTGAATGCTCTTGTAAACACTTGAATTCTCTTGAATGCTCTTGTGAACTCTTGAATTCTCAAATTTTCTATAATGCATGAATACTCAAGTTTCTAGGTCACTTGATTTCTTTTTAGGAGAAAAATGAATGAAATAACCTTGTATTTATACTTGTTTATGCCAAATTTCTTGAAATTACAATACTACAAGCCGACATTAGATCTAGGAGGGTAAAATCCTGCCAATATTTGAATAAAATTTAATTTTGGGCCATGCATGACTCATACACCAAAAGTGGTGTATAAGTCCCATTAGGCTAGGCTATGGGATACATTTTTCAAAAATGCTTTGATTCATGTGAAATCGAGATCGGGGGCCCTAAAACCTAGGTGGGACCCATATGAGTCCCAGATCACTAAATCTGGTCCACACAACCTAAAAAGACATGAATTATGATTAGATGTTGATTTATGTCAAGATTGTCCTCGGAAAGATGCATTAATTAAGGCTTGTGGATATAAGATAAGGCCAAATAAGGCATAAAGAAGCCCATTAATTAATGAAACCCTATATAAGTGTGAAATTGTAATACAACACTTTACAACACCTTAAAAAAGGTACAACTAGGTTCATTTAGCTTACAAGGTCCCAAGACCTAATGTGAATGTGTTAAACACATTACAACACTAAATCAAGGCAACATTATGCTTAATTTAACAAGGAGGGCCCAAACAAGATAGGAAAAGTAGAGGGATACTTTTTCAGTTGCCACATTTAGCCCCCACTTAGTGAGAGGAGGAACTTGCTTCAAACTCACACTAAAGTAGACAAACCGTGTCAAGAGGGGTCCACGTGGACCAATGCCGGTAAGAGAGGATAACAATGATCAAGAGGGATGATCAAGTTCCTAGGATCAAGATCCCATGACAAACCAACATAAGCACAAAATAACACGCATGAGAATGATTAAGGAGAAACAACAATGCCCAAGCATACACTGCCAAAGACAAAGAGAGAAGAAAAGAAAACAAAAGGGGTGGATCAAGCTTCGACTGTTTGTCCCACATGTTGTGGATCAGATCTAAGTTGTTTGTCCAAATAAATGCATGTGCACTCTGAGGCAATTAAACTCTAGGCTATCTGTTGGTTGATTATCCAAAGAGGTGAGACACATACACACACGACTGGTATGCGCTCACACACACAAGTAAGTGGCTATGGGAAATTCATGCTTCGGTTTCGGCTTCCTATCCAACCAGACCAAAGTTATACGTCCTGATAACTTTGATAAGGTGCCACAAAAAAATGAACTTCAAGCTTCATGAGGCAAGCAAAGCTTTGTATGCTCGATACTATGAACAAACAAGATGGCTCCACAGGCATGCAAAGTGTGTTATGCAAGATGGTCATATAACAAAAATTGTAAATGCATCATAGTGAACTTTCAAAGGATTCTTGCTTAATCCATGTAAGGTCTTAGCTTAGGGAACATTGTGCCTAATGTATCCAAGAGAGGACCAATCAAAGAATAGAAGATTCACAACTTAGGGGATGCAGTGTGTTGCATCAAGCCACTAAGAGGAATATAATATGCTAAGAGAGATTACGCTCTTGAGGGACATCACACCAAATGTCACCACAAAGTGAAAGAAACATCGCATGAAGTAAGAAGACTACACCATGAAACATGAAATGCAAAAGAATAATGTCAATGTATGCCCCTACTTTAAAGAAAATTCTAAACACCATGTTGTGAACAATTACTTTAAAGTAGCAAATGAAAAATTCTAACAATAAAGAAGACATGAGAGCTAACTTGGAAAGCCCTATACCAAGTCATATGTTTCCAAATAAAGCTACGTCATGAAAGAAAAGAAGGGGTTGTCCCCAAAAATAAAATTCCAAACACATGAGGGATTAGTGGATTTGGGGTTAGTATGTGTGGACGTCAAATTCTGCATTTTCTCAAAAAAAAAAACTATTAACATCGTTAGTAGACTTTAAGAAAACCGAATAAGGCATCCCTGTGAAATAATACATCAATGCTTCCAAATGCAAACAAATGATAAGATAACCGAAGCAAGCTAAATAAGCATATGAAAAACATGAATTATATTTATCTCATAGTGGATTGGTGCTTCTTTGATGTGGAAAGAAGCCCTTTCCCAATCCTTTGCTAAGCTCCATGATGAAGATGATATGAAATGCGATGAAGATGATATGGATTCAAATGAAAATGATGTATTTGTTCATAATATTGTGGAGGATTTTTTGAAGAATGAAGCTTCCATTTATAGACTCTCAAGTTGAAAGAGTGTTCAAAAGAGGATAAAGATTTGACCAATGAGATGAAGCCACTTGTCACCTTGTGATAGGTTGAGGAATGAGCACATTTTGGTCAATGTGCCAAAGAGGGGGAGATTCAAATTTGAATTTGAGAGTTAAATTCTAAGTGGGGGACATGTAAGAGAGAAGTTATTGCCATGTTGGAAGGGACAAGTCAACTTGCCTTGAAATTAAAACTTGAGGAATATTCCCAATAGATGCTTTGTTGAGGGAAAATGAGGATTTTAATAAATCAATAAATTGATTTATTTGTGCAAGTGGGAAAAGCTAGAGGATGTGATGGGTGGTTAGATTATAGTAATCATAGTTTGATTAACTTAAGATGATGATTAGGGGTTTTGACCCATTTGACTTAAATATTTTGATTTATTTAAATCAAGAGGGAGAAATATGAATTTTGAGATTTAATTAAATAAAGTTTGGTTTATTTAATTAAAAGGATGATGCAAGATAAAGGTTAATAAATTTGAAGGAGATGAACTTAGGAGATGATTTATAAAAGATGGAATGTTAGGATTTGATTAAAATTGATTTATTTAATCAAATGAGGTAATGATAGGTTTAAATTAAATAAAGTTAATTTATTCAATTTAAATGGATGATCCTTAGAGAACTAAATGAACCTGATTTACCTGATGAAATTGATTTATTTAATGAGTGGATGAATGTGATGCCAATTAAGTGCACAATGCTAATTTCACGTGTCTATAGTATGTTCTTGCTACAATGTTTTTAAGAGAGCTTGAAATTGTCACCATTCCCCAAATACTCATAGAACTAGAAGAATGACACAAAGAGAGTGAAAATAAAGAAAAACCTTTTGGGTCAACATGGAAGAGACATGAATGTCTCAATGCCTTGTTTCATCCCCAAAAGGAAAACACAAGACAAATGAAAAGATAAAGAAAAATATTTTGGGTCAACATGGAAGAGACATGAATGTCTCGATGCCTTGCGTCATCCCCAAAAGGAAAACACAAGACAAATGAAAAATAAAGGAAAAGGTAAAATATTTTACGACATAGAGAAGAATGTAGGTAGAAATAGAGGAATATCACAAAAAGGGAGAGAGATACATCAAACAGAACAGCACAGGGAATCACATTATGCGCATGCAATTACACAAAGAATATGCAAAAGAAAATAATGTAAAATACTAGTTAGGCACATGCAAGTCAACCTATTAGCAGATCATCCACATCCCAATCGTGTGCATCACATACAAAAGGCAGACAACTAGCTAAAGGGACAACGACAGATGATTTACTAGGACAAGGCTATCTAATTCTTGCCTCCACTGAGTGGAAGACAAGAATGAGCTGAGGTATGTGAAGAGAAAGAGCTCCTTGCATTTTGAGATGATTTGCAATAAGTGTATAACATATAATAGTAAGAATAGGAATACTCTGCAGCTAGTACATGGCAAGGAGCGAAAGGATATTTCTCAAGGAACTATTTCTATGATATCCAACTTTTTAAATATGTTATGTAAAGTACAACACTCATCAATACTATGTCCAAGAGCTCTATGATATCGACAATGCAATGTGTTTGTATTCTTAGGATTTGGAGATCGATCTTGTCTTATGGGTGGTAATGTTATAAGTCCTCGGTGTAGAAGTATCAAGTAAATTCCTTTCAATATTAGTTCGTGGGTAAGAGAATTGTAATTTATTTAGTTTGTAAGGTCTTTTGAGCTTGCTAGTTTCACCAACTTCTCTAGTTGAATGTGGAGGAGGAGGACCTACGAAAATCTTGTCATCCTTATAATCATTAGGAGGCATTGGTTGTTCTTTAGGAAGGAGGGTACTTATGTCAGGAGGAGGATCTTGATATCCTAACCCTTTAGTATCTTTAGTTGGAATTTTCTCTAAAAGTTGATGAATTTCATGTTCACTTGTTGTATCACATCCTTGTTTGCTTAAGATCGCGAATCCTTTTCCATATGTCTCTTCTAGATTGATGGGAGTGTTGGTTACTTTGTTTATGTAGAAGGGTTGATTGTCTGCTTGGTTAGAAGAACTAGTTTCACCTATTGTAGGGAACTTGGGTTTAGTTTGCATTCCAGTTTCAGGATGTAGGTAACCAAACATCTCAAGTGGTGGTATTATAGGGGGTGTCGATTGTTTCATAGAGGGATAAAAGGATGCATAGGTTATTAAGGCAATCATTTAGGAATTTATTCATGTTTTCATCATCTTCTCCAATGATTTCAACATCATGAGGAGGACATGCATTAGGAGTTGAGTGAGCACGAGTAAGTTCAATGTCATTAGGGTCATTTCCAAAAGCACAACTTGACACATCCACTAAGGACTTCAAGGACATCCACAACTTACTAAAGCACATATCCATGATGAAATGCAATGCAAGAACTTAGAATAAATGATCTAAATGCAATTATGAGATTATGCAATGTATGTAATGAAGCTAAATGCAATGAAATGAAGGAAGCATAAACTCAAGAAATTAAAACAAAGAACTAATGACTACAAACAGAAACACAAAAACAAAGAATTCAATGTTGGAAAAAATACAGTTTAAAATTTGAAATAGGACTAAATTTCCCAAAGGGGCGTACAAGTCCCAAATAGGGTTTTTCAGAGGTTTGAATGTTGAATGGAAATTACAATAGAATACCCAGAAACTAGGAAAAAACACCTATACTGGGACGAAATCGCCCAGAGGGGTGTATGAGTCCCAAATGAGGATTTTTGCACAAATTTCAAAAAATTCTAAGTGAAAGTTATGCTTTTTGGTTTTAAGTCAATTTCAGTGATGCAAGAGACAAAAATGCAACCTATATGCACTTTCACTAATGCAAGATATATAAAAAGATATAGAAACCCTAGATGCCAATTAACTAATGCAAACCTTAATGCAATGTTAATGCAAGCTAGATCTAGGATGATGATGCACTCCAAATCAAAATTAAGATGTTCTAAATGAAGTTTCACCAAAATGAAAAAATGGATAATAGGGGGCAAGAGATTTCTATCCTTGAAGAGATAGGGATCCTCCTATTTCACCCAAGTTTCACTCAAGGAAACCCTAGAGATCTCAATCCAAGGATGAAATGAAGGAAAGAGATCTACTAAAGGTTGTCATAGGGTATGAATAATGATTAAAGAGGGGTTCACCACCAATCTAAGGATTGGAAAGACTAATGAAATGCAAGACCTAATGTATAAACCTAGTGCAATGCAAAACTTCACTAAATGACCTAGAAATAAATGCAAAATAGAATAGAAGATTGAGAGATCATATGTGTGCACCCAGAAACCTATAGGAGCTTGAATGAAGACTTGAAATGTTGAAAACACTAAAACTAATGTAGAATGGGACTCATATGCTAGTTTGGGTGATTTACTCCCAGATTAGGGTTTTTGGGCAAGAACAAAAATTTGGCAGAGACAAATCTAGAACTCTTAAAAACTGCAAATTTGACTATATTGGGACTCATACGCCAAAAGTGGCATATCAATCTAGTTTGGATTTTTTGAAAAATAGGGACCTAAATTTGTTCTTTAATCCCTTTATTGTCTTCTTGACTTGGTTTCTGGATCTAAATGTGAAGTTTCTGCTTTGTAGGTCTTCTCCAATGATCTTCTAAGTAAGGTGACAACTTGAATAACTTTGCAATTTGACAACTTCTTTCCAATCTTGCTCCTTAGAAAGTATTTAACCTAAATCTACAAATCACACACTAAAGAGAGGGGAAAAGGTTGTTTCGTTAGTGGAAAGGGGTTTTCCTTGGTCAAACCTCGTTATGGTAATCAAACCTTGTAATGAAATCAAATGAGATAAAGGAATGATGAATGAACAAAATGTAATGTTACAACTCACCAAACCCTAGAAATAAAATGTTACAAACATGATGCTTGATGCTTGAATGATGCTCAAAAAAACCTGATAATCAACCCTTGAATTCTCCTGAATGCTCTTGTAAACTCTTGAATGCTCTTGTGAACTCTTGAATGCTCAAATTTGATACAATGCATGAATAATCAAGTTGCTAGGTCACTTGATTGCTTGTTAGAAGAAAAATGAATGAAATAACCTTGTATTTATACTTGTTTATGCCAAATTTCTCAAAATTACAACACTACAAGACGACATTAGATCTAGGAGGATAAAATCCCACAAATAATTTGAATTAAATTTAATTTTGGGACACATGGGACTCATATGCCAGAAGTGGCGTATGAGTCCCATTAAGCTAGGCTATGGGACACATTTTTCAAAAATGCTTAGATTCATGTGAAATCAAGATTGGGGCCACAATACCTAGGTGTGACCCATATGCCCAAGGTGGCGTATGAGTCCCATATCACTAAATCTAGTCCACACAACCTAAAAAGACATGAATTATGATTGGATGATGATTTATGTCATGATTATCCCTGGAAATATGCATTAATTAAGGCTTGTGGATGTAAAATAAGGCCAAATAAGGCATAAAGAAGCCCAATTAATTAATGAAACCCTAGATAAGTGTGAAAGTGTAATACAACACTTTACAACACCTTAAATAAGGCACAACTAGGTTCATTTAACTTACAAGGGCCCAAGACCTAATGTGAATGTGTTAAAGACATTACAACACTAAATCAAGACAAATTATGCTTAATTTAACAAGGAGGGCCCAAACAAGCAAGGAAAAGTAGAGGGATACCTTTTCTGTTGCCACAAGATTATTTTAATTGACATCTGAAGTTGTTAATTTAAATGGTAATGGTTGTGAATTTGTAGATTGATTTGTGAATATTGGGAGTTGTAATATTGTCTGCATCAAAATTTAAAACTTGGGAATTTTATTTTCTATTGCTTCATTTGAACCTAATCATGCTTTTCATCATGGTATATAATTGAGACCACATCTAAGATTATTTTGTGTTTCTTTCACAAAATTTTCCCTAATACCTTTTCTTATATGATCTAGGTTATATATCATGTTTAATCTTTGTATCATGTCCATATTTTTTCAAACATATATTATTTATGCTTCAATTGGAGGGTGCTTTAATTTGTAATTCTTTCATAGACCTGATCTCCTTGTGATTAATTGATAGTTTTGTTGCTTTTATCTTGAGGCAGCGAATTTAATTATAAAAAAATATTTTATGACCCACAACATGTATTAGAGATAATCAATCCTCAATTCTTTCCTTCAACATTTTTTCCCTTCAATTTTCTAGTGGACCCAATCATATTTCAAATAAGATGATTAATTTGAAGGGATTAGACTTGAAATTGATCAAAATATGCTTATAGGATTACAATCTTTATTTGAATACTTTTATTGTTCTATTTATTTATTATAGAGTGTATTAAAGTTCTTTATGTAATTTTTTGATGATTTTACTTTAATTCTTTCCTAGATCCAACATATTTTTAAAAATGAGAATAACTAAGGTTCATGTTTAGATTAGTGAATTGAGTGACATTATTTTCCAATTAAATTTAGTTAAGTTAAAAGGATATAAGGTGAGTTACCTACACATTATATAAATTTAATTATTTAATCATATTTTGGATTACATCAGAGATGCCATTGGGGATTAATATGCTTGAGAATCTATTAGGGAATGAATTGGCCCCCTTTGATAAAGATGATGATAATATAACTCCTCCACCCGATAAGCACTAGAGCTTATTCACTAACAGCTTTGGAAAGGCCACAATTGCATTTGTGGCTTTCCTCTAAATTCAGAGGTACAACTCCCTTGTGTGAATTAAATAAAAGATGAGTATATTTTAACCAGAAAGTGATAAGGCTACTAACATTAATACATAAAAATGCAATCAATGCGAAAGTGAATCCTAAATATCATCAATGACACATCTCATAGACTGTATTCAACTAATGGCAAAAGATAATCTAAGCATGGATGAAAGATTTCATAATTGCAATATAGGAAATAATTGCATCAAAATAAATCTTACATAGAAAATATTTTCATATATCATACATGACTCACAGGTTAGTACAATCAACATTACATCCCACTAATAACACATAAATGATCAGCTATTGCAATCAAAAAAATAATTAACTAAAAATAAAATCAAGTGTTCCTTCCCTCACTACAACACCATGTAATTCTAGAGATTGGACCCTTGCCAAATAGTGTTCTTGTCTAGATATATGAGCTGAATTATCTTCTTTATGGTTACTGATTGGTTGCAGCAACACTTTCTTGTTGTGTAACTGTTTATCTTGAAATTGGTGGTTGGGAATAATAAATAACTATCATGATTACATTGCCAATGAAAAGACTGCAAACAATTCCCAAGAACTTCTTGATCTAACTCTCACCTTGTGGCCATTGATCACAAAACGGTTTGTATACCTCATCAATTGAGGATCAAACAACTGTCACACGTGCATGATGTCCTTCCATGAAATCAATTGGGAATGTAACTTAAATTCCCATCATATCACCATTAATTCAAACCACATCACCTTCCTATCATCTTAATTGTTCTTAATTAGCATGTCTCACCAATCCTCTATAAATTCCATAGGAGTAACCTCACTTTTCCATCTTGTAGTGTCAAACATGTCTAGCGCTCAAAGTGATGGTATTTCCATGAATGATTTCAACACCATTGAAGAGATTGAGTGTAGTCCTCTTTTTAGGAGACCGATTGACTAGTTAAAAGAAGTCTTCACGTTGGAAAGTGAGATAAAGGAGGAACTGCTGCACAATATATTAGGAGATACTTTTCTGAATCAATTTCATGTACACAATGCAACACTCCTAGAGAGTTTCGTGTACACCATAATCCGCACTTCCGGTCATTGTGATTGGGGAATGAGGGCAGCAGAGCATTTAGTGCGACCAAAATTCCTTCACCAGGTGAACCTAGCTTACGCCATCCTTAGCATCTATCCACATAGTGGTCTGATAGGCAATGCCATTTGGATTACTTCATTTCCTCAAAATGAAGCCCTGGAGGATGCAATGACTCTTTTGCGCATAAGACTTGTGAGGGAAAACATGGAGTTGTTCGCTCAATTTTTACAAGCGCACGAGAACCTACTCTCACCTACTCAGATAGAGTATCTTCAAGTAGTTACAAAAGCACTTCGTGTGTTATTGTTCACCCTTTACGCCTGAGAAGAAGTTTCCATTTTGATATTATGTAGCTCCTCTATTTATATGTAATCAATAGAAAATTTGTATTTCCAGCAATACCCATATTATATATATATAATAAAATATAGTGTTTTAGTACTCCTAGCATTGATTTTTTGTATTGTGATTCTTTTTGTATTGCTTCAAGTTTCAATTCTGATTCATGTGAATGACTTTCTCTTCATTTAGTTTGGCATAATGGATTTTATTCATGCTTTTGAATGATACTCTACATGATGACCACTTAATTCCCCTTGAAAATATGTTATGGGGGTAATATGGGAACTTCGTGAAACTATACAAATCACCGCCATAGTTATAAGGAGTGCTTAGGTTTGCACTTGGCTTTGAAAAGATGTTGAAAATATTATCAATGACCTTTTTGGTAAGTTCATGAACCTTGGATATGAACCACTCAAACTTGAAAAGAGGGAGTTTGGGGACAACAACGAGTTGCAAAAAAACATAAAATACCGCTCAACGATAAAGGAAAGAACTATGGTGATTTAGCAAGGAATTAGACTAAGTAACCAAAACACCGCCCAAGTTATAACCACTTGGAAAAACCTCGCTCAATAAAGACTTAGCCAAACTTACCATAGGGTGTCGATAAAAAAGTGGGGGTGTCCCAAAATTTGACAACAGGGGCACTCAATAGGGACAAAGACTGAAAGGACGCAGATAGGAACCTAGAAGTAATTGACCAATCCTATTCCATGCAACAACCAACCAGAAAAACAAAGAAAGAACACCCAAAACGACACACCAGAAGGCTATATACAAGGTAGGATGACACCTACCAAAAAGGGGGAAATAGAAAGAAGATTTATACAAAGCCATTAACGAGTTGAGAGAAAAATGACCCCGACTTGAAAAAACCCATCAATGTATGCAACTTTTGAATCAAGGCAAGAATTTGAATAGTCCAAGCATAACCTGTGCAACTAATCAGGAGATCAATTGAATTATGTCTAAATAACTACTTCTCATCATAGATTTCCTCCTGATGTAGGGGAGGGTATACAAGAATCTTAGAGATTCTCATTATTGTTTCCTGTGCTTTTTTTGGAAATATTTCTTGCCTTTGAGGCAAATAGAAACTTTCCTCACCCCCTGCATCAATGCAACTCTCTGTTTCAAGAATTGTCCCCTGTTTAGTATAGCTACTTGATGACTTTATAACATCTTGATCCTTTACCCTCACAATTTCCTTTTCTTGATAATCAACAAAACAATGAGTGACATCAACCATTATTGATTCTAACGAATTAGAGTCAGCCCCTTCAAATAAAACATTATCATAGACTTCAAATTCTTCAAAAAGAAAGAGAGGGTTTGAATTGACCGACCACTCCACACCAATTTCATCAAGAGGATCTTTAACAATATTCTTAGTGACACAGATGTCCTTATCTTGATGATATTCAAATTTGAAGGTTTCATATTCTGGGACAAAAAGGTCACTAAGCTCCTGGCCCTCATTGTTCAACATTAAAGGAAGTGTATTGTTTATAGAAACTGGCGAGGAACTAGATTTAAAGATTGAATTACACTTTCCTTGTGGAGTATAATCTTCATCATCATCAAATGAACTAAGCTCATCTTCCAACTCCATTGTAGTAGTTAGACTATAGGCTTGGGCATGCCAGTACTGATCTCTTTCCTTCACAAACTTTCCCTGGTCAAGCAAGGGTTGAACATCACCAAATATGGTCAAGTTAATTTGTTCAATGGTAGGATGGGAAGTAATTGTAATTATCTAAAAACTAGAGGAGGCGGGGATGGGGGATCGGTGGTGATCGATAGGCGAAGCAACTTGGTTAGGTTTCCACTTACCAACTGCAATCGGGTCATTTTCCTCAATTTTGGTGACCTTATCTCTTTTAAGCATGAGTTGGATATCAAGGTTGTGGGAAAAAACAAAAACATGAAACTGAATTACCTTGCTAGGTTGTTCAAGTGAAGGAATTAGCTGGAGAGACTGGTTAAACTGATAAATGAAATCCTTCATAGATTCATGACCTTCCTTTACAATCTTGAAGAAACCGCTAAGTAGTGCAACCATATCAATAGGGACCTGAAAATGCCTGAGGAACTATTTTTGCAAGATAACCCACCTGGTTATACAACCTTTGTCTAGCCCTCTGAACCACTCAACAACCTTATTGACAGACTTTCTATAAAATTTCTGACAAAAAAATCTTCATTTTGGATGCCCAGGATTCCACTCATAGTGGTCATGGCTAGGATGTGTTCTTCAAGATCCTGAACACCATTGCCAGAGAATTTTGGAAACCTCTTCCTTGAGCTACGTGGAAGATTGTTACACTAAGATAGGGTGAGATGCCCAATATAATTACCCTAGGAAACTAAGGTCATGATGTTCAGAGTCACCAACTCCTGAAGAAGTAATGGGGAGGAACTGTAGGTCACCCTGAGGTGGCGGTTGAGCTGGAGGATGATTTGTTGGCTGACCAGGATGCTGATTCAGATGTTGATTAGGAGGTTGGTTCTGATGTGGATCAATATGGTGGGTTGGGTCGTCGTAGTATTCAAAGATCAACCTTGGGGGTTCGTTCCACTACTGGTGGTGGTGGATGTAGGGCCCACTCCTCTTCTTCCTCCAAGATGAAATTAACTCAAGTATGATCACTAGCATTTCTTCTGTACCTCCAAGCAAGTGTATTTAATTGTGATATAATATCTTCTTGTTCCTATTTGGTGTGGAGCCTGACCAGTCTCCAAGTGGGAGATTATTGGTATGTGGCGATTGATCATGCTATACTGTACACTCTTCATGTATCCTTGCTGAGGTCTGGGGCTGGGTTGGGCCCTAGGCGGGGGTTCGGGGGTGGAAGCCCTGGAAAAGTAGGGGTTTGGGGGCAACAGCCCCCGGGAAAAAAAATTTCCCATTTTTTTTCGCATCGTCGCCGAAAAAGAAAAAATAACTGACTTTGTAAAACCCTAAATATGGAAGCTTCTAAGCTTGTTATAAGGGGTTGGGATGGGAGTCACAGTAGGTAGAAAAAGGTGATTATTCACGAGATTGTAATAAGTTTTGCACTGGATAATAAAATCATTGGATGGTTGTGGTTTTGTGGATGTAGCCCAGATTGGGTGAACCACGTTAAATTCTTTGTGTTGTCTTGTTTCTACTATAATTTTCTGTGTTTTTATTTCTCTGTTTTATTGATCAAATCTGCATTTAACTATTAGATATCTACCTTCTAACCCTAACATTTTTCCTACATCCAATCAAGGTTAGGTTGAAGTACAGGGAACACGTCATTGTGGGGAAGTACCATCATGCTACATGACACAGGATAAATTGTCAAAAAAATCAAAGTTTTCCCCAGTAGAGTCGCCAAAAATATGTTAGCGAATGAATTGGCCCCCTTTGATAAAGATGGTGATAATGTAACTCCTCTACCCGATAAACACTAGAGTCTATTTGCTAACAGCTCTGGAAAGGCCACAATTGCATTTGTGGCTTTCCTCTGAATTGAGAGGTACAACTCCCTCATGTGAATTAAATAAAATATGAGTAGCTTTTAACCAGAAAGCAATAAGGAAACTAACATTAATACATAAAAATGTAATCAATACGAAAGTGAATACTAAAGATGATTAGCAGGACAGCTCATAGACTGTATTCAACTAATGACGAAAGATAATCTAAGCATGGATGAAATATTTCATAATTGCAATATAGGAAATAATTGCAGCAAAATAAATCTTACATAGAAAATATATTCATATATTATACGTGACTCATAGGTTAGTACAATCAACATTACATCCCACCAATAACACACATATTATTGACTATTGCAATAAAAAAACTAACTAAAAATAAAATCAAGCGTTCCTTCCCTCACTACAACACCATGTAATTCCAGAGATCGGACCCTTGCCAAATAGTGTTCTTATCTAGATATAGGAACCAAATTCCCTTCTTGACGATTACCGATTGGTTGTGGCAACAATTTCTTACCGCATAACTGTTTATCTTGAAATCAGTGGCTGAGAATAATAATTAACTATCATGATTACATTGCCAGTGAAAAGACTGCGAACAATTCCTAAGCACTTCTTGATCTAACTCTTGCCTCGTGGCCATTGATCACAAAATGGTTTGTGTACATCATCAATTGAGGATTGAACAATTGTCACACGTGCATGTTGTCCTTCCATGAAATTAATTAGGAATGTAACTTAAATTCCTGTCATATCATCATTTATTTAGACCACATCACCATCCTATCTTAATTGTTCTCAATTAGCATGTCTCGCCAACCCTCTATAAATTCCACAACAATAACCTCACTTCATCATCTTGCAGTATCAAACATGGCTAGTGCTCAAAGTGATGGTGTGTGAACAATTTCATCACCATTGAATAGATTGAGTGTAGTCCTCTTTTTAGGAGATTGACTGACCAGTTAAAAGAAGTCTTCATGGTGGAAAGTGAGATAGAGGAGGAAGTGTTGCGTAATATATTAGGATATATTTTTCTGAATCGAGTTCACGTACACAATGCAACACTCTTCGAGCATTTGGTGTACACCATAATCCGTACTTCCGGTCACCGCGATTGGGGAATATGGGCAGCGAAGCATTTAGTGAGATCAGAGTTCCTTGACCGAGTGAACGCAACTATCACCAGCCACAATAGCGATCCACAAAGTGGTTTGATAGGCAATGCCATTTGCATTGCTTCAATTTCTTAGAATGAAGCTCTAGAGGAGGTGGTGACTCTTTTGTGCATAAGACTTGTGAGGAACAACATGGAGTTGTTCGCTCAATTTCTGCAAACACACGAGAACCTACTCTCACCTACTCAGATAGAGCGTCTTCAAGCAATTACAAAAGCACTTCGTGTGCTAGTGTTCACCCTTTTCTCCTGAGAAGAAGTTTCCATTTTGATATTATGTAGCTCCTTCATTTATATGTAATCAATATAAATTTTGTATTTCTAGCAGTACCCATATTATATATATATAATAAAATATAGTGTTTTAGTACTCCTGGCATTGATTTTATGTATCATGATTCTTTATGTATTGCTTCAAGTTTCAATTTTGATTCATGTGAATGAATTTCTCTTCATTTAGTTTTTCATAATGGATTTTATTCACGCTTTTGAATGATACTTTGCGTGATGACCACTTAATTCCCCTTGAAAATACGTTTTGGCAATAAAATGGGAACTTCATGAAACTATACAAATCACCACCATAGTTATAAGGAGTGCTTAGGTTCACGCTTAGCTTTGAAAAGAAGTTGAAAAGTTTATCGGTAGCCTTTTTGGTAAGTTCATGAACCCTTGGTACAGACCGCCCCAACTTGAAAAGAGGGAGTTTGGGGCATGTGACGAGTTGCGACAAAACATAAAATACCGCCCGACGATAAAGGAAAGAACTGTGGTGGTTCAATGAGGAATTAGACTATGTAACCAAAACACCGCCCAAGTTATAACCACTTATCAAAACCCTGCCCAATAAAGACAACCAAATTTACCATGGGGTGCTGATAAAAAAGGGGGGGTCCCAAAATTTGACAATAGGATCTAACCCATCATTGTGGATGGATAATTGAATGAATAATATTAACAACAAACAATTTAGTATAAGTATCATTAGGTCCTAACTAAAATATTCTCGAGGAAGTGTCGAAATTGAAGTAAAACAACATAAACACTACAATTAACCACTTAAAAAAGGAATTAGAAGATTTTATCATCGAAAGAAAAGGATTTTAATTAATGTTGTCGATAGACAACTGCAATCTAAAAGACAGAAAGTTGAAAAAATAAAGACAACAATGGAAGGTGTTGCTTATGAAGAAGGGCACATGGACACGTTACAAAGTGAGTGTTTGCAAGAATCTAAGGCAGTTCAGAAGTTGAAGGTTGATATCAAGCACCTCGAGGCTTAATTAGGAAATGTTCAATTTATCTATAATGATCATGTAAAGCATTTTGATAGATCAAAATTCAAAGGTGCAGTTGTACAACTTATAAAAGATAAAGATGGCTTGACAAGCACAATCATATCACTAACAACCCACATTGTGTTTTCCAATTTACAATTATTTTGTGCATTTCTTTTTCAATCATATGAGGAAATTTAAATGCAATTTTTACTCTAATTAAGAATGCTTATAAATTTTGAAGGGGTGTTTCATTACATTCACACTAACAACAAAAGGTTTCCAAGGCATTCATACTATTTTGTAAAATTCCACAATGCAAAACCCTAGGTGTTAAGAAACTTTCAACCCACATAGTGTTGTAAAACCCTCTAGACATAACAACTGAATTGGTTAGTCACCCCTCGGCACAATTTGATTAGTTTTATGTATTCACCACTTGCAACTCCTCCTCGTTAGACAACCCTTTACATTTAAACATGGAGAATCAAATAATTGACAACTCACATTGGGTTTTCCAAATTGCAATTATTTTGTGCCATCTTTTTTAATCATATGTGGAAATTTCAATGCAATTTTTACTCTAATTAAGAGTTATAAATTTTGAAGGGGCCTTTCACTACATTCAACATTAATATTGTCTAAACAATAAAAGGTTTTCAAGACATTCATACTGTTTTGTAAAATTCCATGTTGCAAAACCTTAGGTGTTAAGAAACAACAACCCACATAGTGTTGTAAAACCTTCTACACATAACAACCCAATTGGTTAGTTGCCTCTTAGCTCAATTTGGTTAGTTTTATGTATCCCCCACCTGCAACTCCTCCTTGTGAGACAACCCTTTACATTTAAACATGTAGATTCAAATAACTGACAACCCACATTGTGTTTTCCAATTTACAATTATTTTGTGCACTTTTTTTTTCAATCTTAAGGAAATTTAAATGCAATTTTTACTCAAATTAAGAGTCCTTATAAATTTTGAAGGGGCCTTTAATTACATTCATATTGTTAAATTACAAAAAAAATTCAAGACATTTGTTTAGTTTTGTAAAATTCCATGTTGGAAAACCCTAGGTGTTAAGAAATAAGCAATCCACATAGTGTTGTAAAACCCTCTACACATAACAACCCAATTGGTTAGTCACCCCTCACCTCAATTTGGTCAGTTTTCACCTCCAACTCCTCCCAATGTACTCTAACCTTCAGCTTTCAACGTGCAGATTGAAAACACTTACAACATAGAGTGTTTTATGCCTTCTTTAAAAACAATTCTTCTTACAATTTTCAATGCAGGTCTTACTCACGTCAGTCCACCTCCAATTCCCATAGCTGCACAAAATTCACTAAAAATGATAGCTTCTCGTGCAAGCCACGGGGCCCGTGAGTTTTATGGTCCAACTACCGCCCCAACATCACAACCGGCAAAAGGCGAGAAAACTGACCCGATGACACTGTTATCTCCTCACTTCCCTCGTTGTAACATTTACTCTTGTCTGTCGATTTCATCACTTTTATCCCCTGTCTAATGTGGGCCCCACACTACACCGTCCCATCATGTTATTTATGTTTGTTTTTATGTGTTTTTTTTGGTATGTTACATGCCTATGGGAGATGGTCTCTCAAAATAAACCCAAAACAAAAATGTAAGTTTACTCTCTTCATGGAGAAATTTTGCAATAAAGGCCAAGGGGAGGGAATCTTACTTTGTACGATTTGGGAAATTATGTACTACAACTTCTCAAGTCGTACATGTTTGGGCAAAATATGCCAATTAGCATCTTATAGACAAATACCACAAGTTTACATAGAAAGTGAATTTGGATGCTTAGCCAATGTCCACCTTACAAAGTGATGTATTGTGATTCCTTAAATAATCACGTCAATGTTCAATAATATCCTTTATTCTTTCCTTGCTCAACCCACATGGAATTATATCATTTATTTGCTTCTTTTTATGAAAATAATAATATTAAATACAAAATTCATAACAAAGGGCATTACCAACACAAGGTGACAAAATACAAAAACTAATGCTTGGGCATGCTAACCATAACATCAACTATATGTATTATACACTATTGAAGAGAAATAAAAACATAAGGTAATAAATAATCAATCAATTTAGATAAACTATTAAGATGTTTATTAAATTTAATAAAGGAAAGATGTATTTAATTATGCATGTGATGATGAATATTTTTATTGAGATGCGTTTTTTTTTAATTTATTTATTTTTATTAGATTTATAATAATAGAGTTTGATATAATGAAAATTGATATGTGTTTTGTTAGGATTTCAAAGGATATAAGTAATCTTGATTCAAATATTTTTGGTCTCGAATTTATAATGGTGGTCTTGAATTGTCTCTCTTTAGTCTTGAAAAATTTATTTGTTTATTTGTATTGGAACTAGTTAGTGCTTAAAAACATTAATACAAATTTTTATCAACTAAGAGAATCTGTGTTTTGTCTTCATTATAGTCAAACCTTGTATATTGGTTCAATGATGTTTGAAATCAAAGATATACCAAAAAAATGCATATTTATGTCCTTATGAATGTAGTTGTTGATGCAATGTTTCCTACATGTTAAAGTATATTATGCATTATGAGAATAAATAATTAAAAGTAAATTAATGCAAATGGGAAAGATGAAAATAGGCTAAGGAAACAAACATTCTAATGTATAATCGCCCTTTGTTGTTATATATCACTTTAACCAAGGGATATGCTTATTCCATGTATGATAGTGGGTGACAATTTATTGTATTGCATGATCAAATACCTCATGGCTTGGTATAAGTTGTTTGGTCCACTTTCTAATAGGATGAGATACATGGAATACTATTTCCATGGCACAATTAACATTGAATGTGTGGAATGATTGTTAGGGTGCTTTCACTAGCATTCACATAGGAAAATTAGCTTTGAATATAATTTATACATGGAAGGAGATTCCTTAATAGATGCTAAGGTATGAAATGCTAGAAATAATATGTTGTAGATTAAGTTAACGTATGGCCTCAATTGATTTATAAAATCATAAGTGAATGAGTAAGAAGGGGATAATTATTTGAATGTACACATATACCTTGTTCACTAATGTCTTGAAATTTAGAGAAATATTAAACCATGATGTGTTTGTCAATAAGACAAGATACTAATCATTATCTAGTTTAATCAAGAGAAAAAGGTTAGTGTTATATTTTACAAATAAGGAAGAAACTATCTAAGACCTAGTGCATGATATGACACAATAGAAATTTTTAACATACGGCCCCATAATCAAATTAACAAAAAAATTGTTATAACAATGATAAAAGACATGTACATATACAACATAAAGGAAGCTTAATTGCAATCATTAGAAATGAGTGATGAGTGGAGTATATAAATAGAAGTGAGGAAAACACAACCAATAGGAGCAAATCCAATTACCAAAAATAGATAGGAGTTACACCTACTTTGTAAAAGACAAATTAAAGGTTAAGATTGGTAGCATATACATCAAAGAGAACAAGTAACTCCAACTACTAAGAATAGATGGGATTTATACACATATGTTTTATAGAATATTCCATCTGTCATAATAAATACCATTTATAATAACCTAAGAAAGATTAAATATATGCATAGAAAAAAGAAATAAGCCCAAATATAAAGGAAAATAATAAACTATACTAAAGTCCTTACTAAAAGCATAGGTGAATATACGAGTCTCAATGGATGAAGCTTGATGAGGCACCCATATATAGAGAAATCTCCCCCAAAAAAATTTGAAAGGAATATTATAATAGTTGAAACACTTCCTATATTACTCAATGAGGAGAGAAATGTATACAATAATTGAATCTAGTAGTTTTAAAAAGGAAAATATACTCACAAAAATTAAACCACAATTACATTGTGTTTTATCCTAGGAAAACTATTTTGGGAAAAAACCTATCCCCCAAATTATCTCAAACCAATATATTCATACTACCAATTTGGTTACAATAATATTCATACTAGACCAGTTTGGTTACAATATATTAACAATATCAAGTCTTCTTAGGAGAACAACCAAAATAATTCTAAAAAATTTTGCAACACAACTCCTTGCAAAAATCACACCAAACTACATCTTCATTCTAAGAACCAATATATATAAGATATACATATGGAAACCATAAATGGTAAATTGTAAACAATTAGATAATACCACTCCCAAAAATGGAACCTAAATACCCATTACAAATTTTGATAACCAACTCCCTGTTGACCCACAGTTGTCGTTGCACCAAAAGATCGACCTGTTAATGCCCAATACAACTGCCAGAGTTAATAGATCCACAGGAGGTGGTTAGTCCATGTCGTGAATCCCAAGGGGAGCGTTGACCATCTGCCAACAAACTCCCCCTGAGCATTACCCGAGGGGATTCGAACCCGACACCTTTGGCTCTAATACCACTTGTTGGCCCACAATTGTCATTGCACCAAAAGATCGACCTGTTAATGCCCGATACAACTGCCAAAGTTAACGGATCCACAAGAGGCGGTTAGTCCATGTCGTGAATCCTGAGGGGAACGCTGACCATCTGCCAACACTCCCATTATGAGTCAACATGTTAATCCTAGAAGATTCTCTCATGTTGTCATAAACCATTATAGCCAACTCACCAGCTTTAGTTCTCTATTTTGAATCCATTAACCCATTCAAATATGCCTTATTATTCATCATAACATGCATCATAGAGTTGGTCAAAATTCAAGTCTACTGTGTAACTCCCTATAATCATGCTCTTACATGTATCATCGAATGTCATTATCTTATAATGCTATAATAATATTAGATTCTCTTAAACTTCTTACACACATTACAAATTATCTTGACATGTGACCAAAGTTCCACCTCAAGGTGGGGTTCATTATTTTCCATGTCAGGATAAAATAATAAATAAGTAAATATGAATAATTGAGATGCAATTTTGGGACACATTTCCCAATCTAGAACCCCCAACTAGAGAGATATTGGGGAATACAAGCTAGTCTTGCATGCAGTATCTTCTTTCACCCTTTGTAAATCTTATAAATAAAGAAAGATTATTTTTGTAAAGGGTTTGCTGAATATTTTGGCTACCTCCTCAATAGTTAAGCAATAACAAAGATCTTCATCTATCCATAAATGACATTTTGATGTAGTACATGTGAAACTCAACTTTTTTGGTTTGATAATGATGGACTAGGCTCCAAGAGATCAAGATAAAAATAAAATTGTCTCATAATATGACATATGGCTTGAAAAAGTGGATACAAAACTTGTGAGAGTATGTTGAAGCTAGAGGGCCTCAATTGTGGCATTCATAGCACCTTGATACTCAACCTTTGTGGATGAAAGATAAATAACACTACTTGCTCAATTAATATATAGGAGTAGAACCAAGTGAGAATTCATAACTAGGAGAATACTAGTAATCATGATATCACTTACCAAATCAAAACTAATGTAATAGATCATTTAGAATGAGCCAAATAAAATGTTCCAATATAAAGAAGAAAAACTAGAACTGGAGGTTTAGAAAGCTCCAAAAGAGTGAAACAAATCCACATTGGATGTTGAGGTTAAAGATTACTTAAAATTAATTTAATTTTTAAGTGTTTTCTAATAAGTTCACACACTTAGATATAATTTTTTTCATGAAGACAATGAGGAGTCAACACTACATACTATAGGTAATATTTAATATCAAAATAATATATTCTATTAATTTCAAATGTTGTCCAAAAATGAATATTGATTACAATCATTGAAAAGGATCCATAGTCATATGAAATTTATTTACAAAGTAATTATGTTAAGAGTATGAATGTGTGAAGGATGTTGGATCACATTCTACTTATATGAATTTTGTAAATTTGAGTTACAAGAAGGGTAGTGTTGCATATCTCAAAAATCTCTAAATCAACTCATGAAGGTAATTTATTTGATTGTGTCTTTGTTTATAGCTCGAGAAAGAAAGAGGATAGTAGTGGTAAATATTTATTTCATTCACCCATTTTATAACTTATCATTACAAATTTCTTGTTATCATGGGAAGAATTTCAATAATGGTGAAAAGGTGAAGGATATAACTTATACTAAATCACACAACTATCCTTTCCCTCCCTCACATCCAAGATTGTGTAGGATCCTAGTGTTACAACCAAAGAAATTTGAATAGAGGCCAATGTGAGACATCCAAAGGTTAAATTTTTATATGGGATCAATTTTATTATTGCTAACATATTTATCATATCATGCACTTGGATAAGCCAACAACTCAATTTAGCCCTAGATAACCATTGAGGTTATGGGTGTGCAAGGGATACATTCTCTTTGTATATATATATATGGTGTTTAAAATATCTCCAATTGATATTTGATAATAGTCACACTAAGGGTTAAACTACTTGAGTAGTAAGGTACTTGGTGATATGTGACATGTATGGAATTTCACTTTTTTTAAGAAACACATTCTTTATTTTGATATTCAAACTTTTTTGATCCAACATAGTATGGTTTTCAATAATATGCCTCAAAAATTTCCACCCTATAAAGGATTCCAAAATTTCATATAATTGGAACCATGCTCTAAGCATGCCATGATCATTCTTCACTACCACTAGAGGATTTATGAAAAGGAGGTGTAGAATTATATTATAGAGTTGCTTAAAATAGGCCACATTAATTCTCACCCATATTATTTACCATTGGACCTTATGAAGTAAAACTATGGCACTATGAGGGTGTATGTATCAAATATAAAGCATTAAACAAGAAGCTAATTAGATGCCCCATCCCCAAGATTGATGAATTATTAACTAAATTACATGGGGTTATCTACTACTCAAAGATTGATTTGAGCTAATCTACTATCATATCAATATGTACAGTGAGGATATACACAAGATATATTTTAGGTGATACTTGAGTAACTTTGAGTTCTTGGTCATGCCAATTGGCTTGACTAATGAATTTTCAACTTCCAAATCTACAATGAATTAAGTACTTAGAAATTAATTGTTAATTTTTTATTTTTTATTTATTGATGCCTTGATTTACAATAATATTTTGGAAAAAAACTTGAAAAAATTATATATAGTCCTTGGAATTCTAGAGAAACATGCGATATATCTACAAAAATTTAAGGATGAGGTAATATATATCTTATACTTGATCCTTTCTTTAGTTTTTAAGGTATGCATGGGTATAAAACACATAATTTTTTTGATGAGATTAGGAAGGTAATCAACTCATGCCCTAAACTTGATATTTAAAATTCCTCAAAACCTATTTATGCAACATATAATATTTCAAGAAAGAGAGTTGTAACTATTATAGCATAAAATGGGTACCACATAGCAATTGAAAGCAACAAGTTGAGAGATTCAAAAAATGATTTCTCCATATATGGCAAGGAGAGATTTTCTATCAAATATGTTTGGGTCAAATTATGATAGAAATTGGGTTTTGGATGAATTATGATGGAAAAAATCATAACAATTTGAAGTTCTCTCTTGGCCAACATGATTGGTATGATCAAAAATAACAATAGGTGAGTAAACTCTAAGTTTGTGATTTTGAGTATATGTCATTACACTTTCTAAGATTCCTACCCTATATTGTACATCTACTTTCTCTACCTGTTGGTATGTTTCTATCATGGAATAATGTGCTAAGAATAATTTTGTTCCTAACATATTAGATGGATATGCGAGGGATTACACATATGTGATAGTATATAGTTTCATTTGGTTTAAGAATATAATTTTTTTTATGCATAAATCTAATAAGAAATACAATATTCTAAGATATTTGCATGGTGCACTTATGATGGAATTTTAGATCCTACAAGACTCATAGGAAAGTAAGAGAGAGACTATTATGGAAGAGTTTTAATGATGAAAATATTGAACATAATAAGGATTACATCACCTAATAACAAAATAAAGGAGAAAATGTATTTCCTACAAGTCCGCTACAAGCATTAGCTATCCCTAAGAAAGATTGAGAAAGTGTGTGCCTAGACCTTATCATAATTATTCCCAAGGTACATGATAAATATGGCATTTATGTTGTTGTAAATAGGCTAAATGTGGGCATTATTCTTTGTCATTCCTTCAAATTAAAAAAAAATCATGTCAAAGAACTATTTTCTAGAGAGATGGATAGGATACATCCAGTTTACATTAAAAAAATCAATGACAAGGATAGAAGATCTTTTAGCTCCTTCTATTAGGATTTATGTTTCTTAACTAGTGTAAAACTCATTTTCAATACTAGTTATCACACTTAAGTAGGTGGATAGGATAAATCAATGAATATGTGAATAGCATGGATCAAATCATTGCAACTTGAAGACTGCTACAATAATGCCACTCATTATATGATTATTGGTATGTCTCCACTTATGATATTATATTTTTTATGTACTAACTTTTATTGATTTAAGGTTTCATAATAGGGTGTCATTCATATGGTCAACAAATGACACTAATGTCAAAAGGGTAAGAAGTTAGGAAATAGTTTCATCATAAAGTATATGACTCATTGGAAGAACTTGCATACAAAGGACACCATTTGGGAAGGATAAAAAAACCTAAGAGCATTTAAGTGTGTAATTGCTTGATGACAATTTATTTTGAGAAGGGAAACTTGTAATTCATTAGGGGTGTTTGGATCACTTTCTAGCCCTAGGTGATATTTTAGAATTTCTCACATTGTCATGCCTTCCCTTCATTTCCCACCTTGCTTTCCCTTGATCCCCACTCCTTACATTAAGTATCTTAGTAGCTAAATCTTTGATCCTTCTTATATCATGTATCCTCAAATCCCAATCCTCACCCCTTCTAGTATCAATTATCTATGAATCTCTATCCCTAATCATTTCTACATTGGGTATATTCAAATATTGATCCTTTCTATTTCCTATATTTTATATCTTCAAATCTTAATCACTACTCCTTATATTAGTTATCTCTAAATCTTGATCATTTCTCATTTGTACATTAGGTATCTTTGAATCTCATTGCTCACTCCTTCCTATATTAGGTAAATCTAAAGTCTAATGCTCACTTCTTGCATCAAGTATCTTCAAAACCTAATATTTTATCCTTCCTATATCAAGTATATCTAAAGCCTAATCCTCACACTTAGTAATTCTTCTCTCTTTTGATACTTTGGGGCTCTCTCTACCATCATCCCTCTTACAAAATTTGTTAGCAATAATCCTCAAACATACTATTAGTATACCAAATAAAAATACTTCTAAACAATAGCTTGACTCTTGATTCCACTATCCCCCTTTCTATTGCATTTTTCAAATATGTATTTCCTTAGATTCTCCCCTTTAGGAATTATTTTCCCTAGACCCCCACCATCTAAACAAAGAGTCTCACCTATTATCATGGTTAACCAAAAATACCATTAATGGCCTCAAATTTGAATGTGATAAAATAGTAGAAAAAATTCATACACCTCTCAACGCATGTGGGCCCACACGAGGCCTTCAACCTCTATATAAGGTGGACCAATTCATCTATTTTAAATCTTTGACCATTTTTCAAAATAAATCCTAATTTGCAGAGTCAAACACTTGTGTTCCCATATTGGATATGAGGACAAAACCCCTTGGATTCTAGAGATTAAAAGATGAAATCCATTGATTTATTTGAGATTGAAGGACAAAACCCCTATAGTTTCTTGAGGGCAAAAATATACAAAGATTGCATATACACTTTAAGTAGATGATTTTAGTGTCATGAGTATTTCAACATCTTGGGTGCTTTTAGAAAATATTTAAAATTGTTGTAATATCTATTATCAACAAATGTTTATAAAAATTTGAAGTGGTAACATATTTGAAATATTTAGTTTCAACCCATTTTATAGGTGTAAATTTATTTTATTCATTGTGTGCATATCATATTTGAACATTTTACATAAATATTTGTTGTGGTTCTTTTAGATATAAATTTATAGGAAATTATGCAATTTTTCTAACAATGATATTTGATGTGAAAGTTTTATCATAATTTCTCCACATTAAATATGCACTTCTATATTGTTCTATGTTTAATTTTATTATATATTTGTGTTTACTATATAATAATATTAATTAAATAACTACATGAAATATTGATCATTTAAACAAAAGTTAAACATATATCAATAACAAAGGAATTAATAGACTCGAAAACATTGAAATAAATACAAGCCCTCGTAATATAAACTTTACAAATAATTGATTATTAATATTATATTTAACATCTAAGATAGAAAATACAACTCCTTTTCCATTAAAATGCAACCCTAACCCTAACCAACTTTAAGCATTAGGAATCAAATTTACCTCAAGTTAATCACTTACCTAGTTCCTTACAAATAATTTTATTTTCACACTTGATTTATACTAAGATGATAACACATAGATATTGCATGAATGGGAACTTCATAGTCTAATTTTTTGCCAATAACATTGATAAGGCAATATTGTCAAAGTGACAACATTTGTCATGTTCTTGCTTGCTTAATACTATTTAGAAGAATTAATCTAGTGTCTTTGATGATAATTGTAACAAATTAAATGGTTTAAAATGTGACACGTATCATGATTGTTTGGAATGGTGACACTTATTATGATTTCACACAATTCGATAAGACACGTGGAAAAATATCATGGTATTGAGGTTTTTTCGCAAACAATAATTTTTGAAATGTCACTCAAAAGTAAAGAACAAGTAGGGGAGAGGGGCCTATAGTCGCACCCTAACTTCGCGTTTCTCAAAATCCTACGTGGAAATTTCAAATCACTCCCAATTTTGTACAACAATTTATTTGGCAACTCATGTGCTTCTATATTTCATTTTAGAGTCACATCATCAAATATGATGCCACATCAGTGTGCTTTTTGTTGAGGTGTCCAAAGCGGCCCAAAAAATAAGCGAGACCAATAGTGGTGCACTAAGTCATGTTTTATTGGTGAGTTGATGTGGCATCACATGATTTGTCACTTTGCGTACTTTATGGATAAAAAGTGTTTTGCAATTGGATATTAAAGTGTTCCACTATGGAGCCTACTGAGGACTACTTCTATCCCCACTATTGGACCCTGCTCCATTATGGGCCCCTCTCCCCTAATAAGGTAGGGAATCACCTATCTAAATTGGTTTTATCTTTTTTCTCATAATTTATATTTTCATACATGTGGGTAAATTTAAATGAATTTTCTATTTGTGACTCTATTTGTAACCCTAATAATGTAAAGAAAATCATTTGCTTAAATATTAATTAAGGATTAATCAAAATGTTTTGCAAGTTAAAGCACTATCATTTTAATTACCCAGTCTAGACTTGTCACAAGCCAATAAAGCTTTTTGACAATCCAAAGGTAAGCCATAGATTTCATTTTAATATACAAAGAAAAAATAGAAATATTAACACTCTCCAAGATGTTTGCATGAGCTTTAACACTTACACAATATTTATACATGAGTATGTCACAAGATCTATCACACCTCTTATCAAAGAATTATATATGAGTAGGAAGGTCAAGTCTTAGGTAACTCCCATATATACTCAAGTCTAGTGTAAACTAGTCCATGCTTTGTTTTCTTTTTTTGCATGGTTCCAATGACTAATGATGTTACATTTTTCTTTTTTTAAAAGACTACAGGAATTGGGTAGCACGACCCCATATAAATTGCAGTGCGCCTGGTAAACTTTTTTAACGTGACCGGCGGCGCTGGCGCGACATGCCCTCCAATACCACGGGGATGGGGGAGGATGTTACATTTTTCTTAACTATTAGTATAGGTTTTTATTTTCCTTCATATTTAGGTTAAATTATATTTCTTACATATACACTTAAGTTTTTTTGGGTTATTATAAATGATATTTATAAGAGTAGATGACATATCCTATAAGAGATAGAGTATAATGTTCATTTATTCTTGGTACTTGGATTTACTTGTTCTCTTGGATGTATATGTCACCTCGCTTAAGCATTTGGTTGGAATCTTCTTAGTAGATTTAACTCCCACCTATTTTTAGTAGTTTGAGTTAATCTTATTGCTTGTATTTTTCTTAGTTTTATTTGTATATACTTCATTCATCACCCATTTTTTATGATGGAGAGTGAGATTCATCAATGTTGTTTGTGTATCTCTTGTATTGTTGGTAACTACCTTTGTTTTTTCTATTTTGATTCTAAGACCACATGTTAAATAGCTCTTGGATAGTTTCTTACTTGTTTGTAGAGTCTAACTTGGTATCAAATCAATCGGTGTTAATAAATGTCATTTCATTTTTAAATTTTGAGAGATAGTGGGTTTTATGATTTTGGTTGTGGAATAAGTTTTGGTACACTTTGCATCATTTCTAGTTGGATGATTGTGTTTATAAGGCTTGAAAAAGTCAAATTAGGCTTCATTTTTGCAAAATAAGACTCTAGGGAAGTTGATCTACAATTGGGTTTTGTTTGTGTTTAAATTATTTGGTTTTGCAAATAGCTATTTTTTGGGGCATTGTTGTGCCAAATATATCCTATTGTTTATCAATGCATAGACCCATAATAAACATTATGCTCTAACAATCCCCCTTAATTTTTCTAGGGGGCATATGCTGTCAATTTCTTCGGAAAAGAAAAAATAAGGTTCTTTTATAACACGATTTCTTTTACAAACATACAATAAGGATAAAATATAGGCCAATACAAAGATCACTTATTTTGAACTACTTCTTATCATAATTTAGATCCTTCTAAGAGGTCTTATTGGATCTTGGGACTCATCAAAATAGCCTCTCCCTAGGTTCTTTACATAATACTAGTAGGTCTTATGCACAATACAATGCAACCGTCATTATAAAGTGTACCTCCATGAACAAGAGTGGAATGTAGGAATACCAAGTGTGATGTTATGGAAGTTGATGATCTACAATGATTAGTTTATGCTCAAATGATAATGTTATGTGATACATAAATGGATCATATTAGATGATTGATAAATTAATTAGGGTTTTTCTATTTATAGAAGATCCTAAATTTTATTTGATCTTTTTCTTGATCAAGTTAGTAAATAATGACTTATTGGGAAGGGATTGACTTGAACTCAATTTAAAGTTTAAGGGTTAAATCAACATATACAAATTTAAACCAGGTTCATCTCTACACTCATAAAATAAACCCAAAATAAATAATAGATAAAATGCAAATCAAGATTATGCATTTGAAATATGTGCATATAAAATAAAATAAAATTTTAACAATTTACCTTGACAACTTTTCTTTTGGATGCTATGGATATGACACATGTGTACTTAACTCTCGAGATAACTATTCGTCTCGTTGTTCTTATTTAAATGTATTTCCAACAAAACGGATCTTTTTTCTATTGATTATTTCTCTATCAACTTTCATACAAAAATATATCACCTATACAATAATTATTATATAAAATACACCACTCAAAATAAACCCACAAGAAAGTGTTAAGTTATAAGGGCCAAGGGGAGGGAATCTTACTTTTTAAGATTTGGGACATGATATATTGTACATGTTTGGGCAATTATCATCTTATCAAAACTTGAAGTGCATGCACCAAGTTTTGCCATCACGTCGTGAGATCTATGAGTGCAATGTTTTGTCTTCCTTGAGAAAAAAAAATCGCATATTTGAGTGGCAAACGAATGTCCACCTTACAAAGTGTTGTACTGTGATTCCTTAAATAGTAGGCTTTATTCTTTCCTTGCTCAACCCACATGGAATAATACCATTTATTTGCTTCTTTTTATAATTATAATAATATTAAATACAAATTTCATAACAAAGGGCATAAAAGTTCACACATAAGGAGACAAAATGAAAAACACAATGCTTGGGGATGCTCACCATAACATCAACTATATGTATTGTACACATTGACATAAAAACACATCCTTACAATAAAGTAATTAGTAATCAATTAATTTAGATAAACTATTAAAATGTGTATGGAATTTAATAAAGAAGGAAAGATGTATTTAATTATGCATGTGATAATGAATAATAGTCGAGTTTGATAAAAATGAAAATTGATATGTGTTTTTGTTAGGATTCAAAATGATACAAAGTAATTTTAATTAAAAATTCTCAACCATGAATCTATAATGTGGGTCTTGAATTGTTTCTATCTAGGTTTGAGAAATTTATTTGTTTGTGTACTTGAACTTTGTGGTGTTTTTTTTCAATAGTGGCACAGTGTGATGGTTGAGTTGTTGTGTTGTTATTCTTACCATCAAAGTTCAAACCCCATTGGGGTGTAATTTTTGAGAATTTATATTGGAGATGAAGTCCCCCATTTGTGACCTCACTTGTTCATAGCTTTGGGTCAAAAGTGTTTGCCCCTCTTTAGAATAAAACTATGTGGTCCTTAAAATAATATGTAGGACTTTCTATCAACTAAGCTAATTTGTGGTTTTCCTTCATTATAATCAAACCTTGTGTATTTGCTCAATGATGTTTGAAATTAAATACATGTCAACAAAATACATATTTATGTCCTTATGAATGTAGTTGTTGATGCAATACTCCCTATGTGTTAAATTATATTATGAACCATGGGAGTAAATAATTAAAATTAAATTAATACAAATGAGAAAGATGAAAACTGACTAAGGGAACAAACATTTTAATGTGTAATATGTCTTTGTTGCTATATATAACTTAAACCAAGGGATATGCTTATTCCATGTATGATAGTAGGTGATATTTTATTGTATTGCACAATCAAATAACTCATGACTTGGTATGAGATGTTCGACCACTTTGCGATAGGGTGAAAGTCAATTACTATTTCCATGACATAATTAGCATTGAATATGTGGAATGAATGTTAGGGTTTGTTCACTAGAATTCACTTAGGAAACTCAACATTGAATATAATTCATACATGGAAGGAGATTCCTTAATAGACACTAAGGTATGTATTTCTAGAAATATTATGTTCTAGATTAATTTAATGTATGGTCTCAATTGATTTATGAAAGCATAAGTGAATGAGTAAGAAGGGGATAATTATTTGAGTGTACGCATATGCCTTTTTTACCAACATCTTGAAATTTAGAGCGAGATTAAACTATGAGGTGTTTGTCAATAAGAAAAGAGATTGATCATTATCTAGTGTGGTCAAGTAAAAAATGTGTTAGATTTTGTGAATAAGTAAGAAACTATCACAAAACTAGTGCAAGATATGATACAATATAAATTAACTTATGATCCTAGTATTAAAATAACAAAATAAGGCTAGTCAATTATCAACAATACAAGACACATATATAAAACGTAAAGGAAACTTAATCTCCAACATTATAAATGAGTAACGAGTGGATTATATAAATAGAAGTGAGGTAAATGCAACCAATACAAGGAGTAACTCCAATTACCAAAAATAGTAGGAGTTACATCTACTAGAGGGATGTCAAACATTTGGCTACACCTACTTGGTAAAATAAAAATGCATGGTTAAGAGAGGTAGCATATACATCTGAGAGAACAAGTAACTTCAACTACTAAGAATAGGTGAGAACTTTATACACATGTATGTTATAGAATATTCCATATTACCTCATAAATATAATTTATATTAACCTCAAAAAGCTTATATATCTATATGAAAAATAAATAAATCTAAATATACAAAAAAGTAAAAACCTACACTAACACCCAATTAAAATTGTATCTTAGGTGCTTGAAAATATGGGTCCTAATAGATGAACTTGATGAGGTACCCACATTATAGAAAAATATCCCCTGAAATAAGTTGAAAGGAAGCTAATAGTGGACACATTTCCTACATTAATCAATGAGAGAAATAATTGTAAAGTATATTTATCAATTTTAAAAGGAAAATATGCACACAAATTATATCATAATGATACAATGTTTCATCCTATGAAAACCTTTTTGGGGAAAATATCAACCTCCAAACGTTAAACCAATGCATTCATAGTACCAACTTGGTTACAATATACAAATATAAGCAAGACTTCATAAGAGAAAAACCAATAAAATTCTAGAAATTTTTTGATAGCATAGCTCCTTACCAAATTACATGAAACTACATCTCCAATATAGGAACTGATACATAAAAGATACAAAACTAGAATCCATAAATCATAAAAAAGAAACCACGGAATAATACCACTCCCAAAAATGGCACTCAAATTTTCATGGCGAATTCCAATACCTAACTCCCATGATGGATAAACATATTAATGTTAGAAGAGACACTTATGTTGGCATAGCCATCATAGCCAACTCACCAATTTTAGTGCTCTATTTTAGCGTCATTATTCTTATTCAAATATGCCTTATAATGTGTCATAACATAATTCATAGAGTTGGTCAAAATTCAAGTCTACTATGTAACTCCGTATAATCATTCTCTTACATACATCATAGAATCCATCATAAGCAACTCCAACATCTTACAATTTCATAATGGCATTAGATGCTCTTGCAAATTCCTACACACATTACAAGGTATCTTGACATGTGGTATAAGTTCCACCTCAAAGTAGGATTCCCTCTTTCACATGTAAGGATAATATAAAAAATAATTAAAGACAAATAAATAGGATGCAAGGTTGGAACACATTTCCCACAATAAAGCCCCCAAAGAAGAGAGAGAATACACCCCCAAATAGTGAGAGATAAGAGATGACTACCTACCCTCGAAGAAGTAGCTTCCTACACCCCTAGTAAAATTCATAAAGCAAATTAATTTTTGTAAAGGATTATGCTAAGATTTTGGCTACCTAATCAATAGTCAAGCAATAGTGAGGATTGATGACCTATCCAAGAATGATATCTTTAATTCAGTACATGTGGAGCTCAATGAGCTTGGTCTACTAATGACAGAATATGTTTTGAGAGATTGAGATAGAATTATAACTATCCTAAAATATGAAAAATGGTCTACAAAACTAGATACCAAACTTGTGAGAATATGTTGAAGCCAAAGGGCCTCAATAATGGCATTCCTTGCACCTTGATACTCAACCTTTATGGAAGAAATAGAAATAGAACTCTACTTATTTCTCAACTAATATATAGGACTAGAACCAAGTAAGAATTTTTTACCATAAATGAACTTTCAATCTTGAGAATCACCTACCCAACCAAAATTAATGTACCTAACCAAGTCCATATCAATCCCAAAGTTGTGAATTCCCTAAAGTAAAGTGGAAGATCTACTCAACTACCTTCTAGTGTAATTCACAAGGTTCTTGCATAAACTCAAAGAAATTCCAATTGTGTATGGAATATTAGGCCTATTATGAGTCAAATGAATGAGGCTAGTTCAACAAGTTATTGATATAAGGTAGCATCAATTGAAGGTAAAGAGCACTTTTCCTCAAGTTTAATTCTAAAGAGAAATGGAGCTACTCCTAAAAGAGAAAATTGAGTTACTTGGAATATGCAATGCTAATCCTAAAAGTCAATTGATGCATTTCAATCCAAGAAAATAGTATAGACAATCTAAGTCACTAATAAAAAATTATCATGTAGGGTAGTTTTCACTACTAGAATTAAGGATGAAGAGCTCATTATTATTAGTAATTCATCAATATAAAAACCCAAAATAGGAGAGACTCATCCTAACATAAAATATGTATATTTGGATCCAAATTACATTGAATGAATCTAATAGATAGAATAAAATAATCGATCTTGGAATAACAATATTGAGGGGCTTCTTTGAGGGCATAAATAGATTTATTAATTCTATAGACCAATTAAGAGTCATGTTGGAAATCATGTGGCTACTCCATGTACATCTCTTCTTCAATATCCTTGTGGATAAGACACTTTTTATGTCCATGTGATGAACCTCCCAATGATTTTAAATGGTGTTAGTAAAATTCTCAATATATTTAATACCAAGAACCTATGAGTATGATTAAATATAATCATTTATAGTTTAGATTGAGGATGCATGCAACTTGAAGTTCACTTTAAAGCAAGTCTAAAATTGATAAGTGGATTATTTGTGAACTTATATGTAACTTAGGTGGTGATAAATTACAAATTTCTATATAATATACCATATTAATACAAAACACGTGTGTGTGTGTGTGTGCGTGTGTGTGCGTGTGTGCGCGCGCGCGCGCGTGTGTGTTTAGAGGATGCATACATATTCTTGATATGGAAGAGAACAATATAGAGGTGTTGATTATTTTTTAGTAGAAAATTATAAACTAATAATTATCTATTAATAAATTATGAACTAACTATGTGTCTAATATTGAACATAGAAGAAACCCCATGAGTCTAATATAGAACATAGAAAAATACTATTGAACATGTTTAAATGTTAAGCCACATAACCAACATCATCAATTCTCAACCTGTACAACTTCTTTCTCAAGAAATTTATTTTAACCAAGGATTTAGCCTAATACAAGTCTCCCAACTTCTTTCAAAGAGCTTGTGCAATGATTTCTTTTTGTATATTCAACAAAATAAAATCCACCAAGCAAAGCCTAATGAGGTTTGTCTTTTTGGCAAATAGATCCCAATTATCTTGTGGCATTATAGTGAATTTGGATTTGGATATAGTAGCCCATATATACCTATCTACAAGTATTTCCTCTATATTGAGATTTCATAGCTCATAATTAGTGTTGGTGAACCTCTCCATCTCTATCCTTGATGAGCTTTCTGTTTTCCTACAACAAGATCTTATTTTACATAAGTTCCCACTCAAACCAAGATTAAAAAAGGCCTTGTCCCTAACACTTAGGACCCAAGGAGATCAAGCTCTAATACCAAATGAAAGGAAGCAAATATGTAGAATATGCTTCCTACACTTATTCATGAGAGGAGGTATGCGTAGATATTAAATTGATCATATGGTTACAAGGAAATAAACACACATTATGCACTATAACATGGTGATTTACTTGAACAACGATGGCGAGTGCGGGAGAACGCGTGAGAGCGGGAGAACGAGCGCGCGCAGGGATTTTGAAATCCACTGTTGGAGAGGAGGAATCAGATGAGGATGACAGCGATCTAAAGAATGGCGATGGCTTCAGGGCTCTACTTTGGGTTGGTTTGGAGCCGTTGGCTACAGATGAGTTAGCGAGGTTTGGCTCAGCTCTGTTGGTGGTGGCTGGGAGTTTGAGGTCTGGAGCTGTTGGTTGGGGCTTCATAGCCTCTGCTGGGGATGGCTTCGGGTTCAGTGTGGAAAAATATGTTGCTAGGGACTTTGTTTCTACTATTCCCCCCTTTTTTGTTGGATGGAGGCATCAGTGGTATGTGATTTTCTGGCCTGCGGGGTTCGGTGGAGCTCGTTTGCCTGTTGGTGGTTTTCGTTCTCTGTCGTCTCTTGGCTTGTGGGCCTCGATGGTGCTTGGATGTCTGCTGGAGGGTTTTGAACCCATGAGGGTTTGTTTTGTTCTCTCTCTTTGGCCCATGTTCCTCTCTAGCTCCATTTTCCTGTTAGGGGGTTTTGTTGTGAGTTTTTTTTCTGCAGGGATGTGTGGAAGTTGTTTCTGCCCTGACTGGGAGAGCTCATCGTTGGTTTATCTGAGAGCTTTATTGATTGTCTCAGCTTCTTCTCTATCCCTTTGGTAGAAAAATGGTTGTCTCACTGTTTTTCTTCTCTCCCTGTACCCTAAACTATTTTCTGATTTTCTAGGAGAGGCTCTTTTGCTTGGGATTCCTCTAGAATCTCATTGGTTTGTGATCTTCCTTTCGTTGGGGTCTAATTTCCAATGTTTACTTCTTCTGACCTATGTTTTTCATTGCGGTGAGGGTTTTATTGTCCTTCGCCTTCTTGGTTCCACAGCGCTGCTCTTTGTGTTTCCTGTTGTGCATCTTTGGGTTACTTTGGCCTTTCCTATCGAGGTGGTCCTATCTTCTATTGAGGGGGAGATGGATGTGGCTGGTTGTGACCTCTCTCCTATAGAGGTGGAGCGGGATGTGTTTGGTTACGCCTAGAAGAATTTTTGGGGGCTGATGATGCCCTATTTTGTGGCTGCAAGGGAGTTGATGCTGGCCTACATGTTGTCTTCTTTTCTTTATCTTCTATAAAGGTGGAGATCTTGAAAAGAAAGTTGATCTTTATGGTGTTCACTCTCAAGGATAAGGGGTGTTGCAGTCAAGATGGTATGGTTGAGCTTGGGTTTCTCTCCTATAGAGGTGGAGAGAACATATGGTTTTTGAAGGCCACTGTTGTTGCCTTGTGCACTTGTGGTTAACATTCCTATAGAGGTGGAAAGGGTGGTTTATTGGGCTCTGAAACTTCTATTGTTGGAGCTTTGTTCCAGATCTATGCTATGCAAGTTATATTCTTGGGTTCAAGGTCCCTGTCAAAACCTGGATGTACAAGGTTGTGGATCCCTTCAAAATCCATAGTTTTGGGTTTAAGGTTCGATCAAAACCTTGTTTTAGTGGGTTGTTGGTCCCGTCAAAACCAATGAGTGCAAGATTCATATAAAATCTTGGTTCTTGTTTGGGCAGCCCGCTGGCTTTTGGTTGGGTGTTGGCTTGTTGTTTCCCTGTGGCACTGCTGGTTGCTTTTGTATCTATCTTTCGAGCAACTTGTTCATCTTGGTGTGGGTTTTGGGTCCCCTCAAAACCTAAAGGTTTCGGGTCCTTTCAAAATCTATTGTAAATGGTTTCGGGTCCATTCAAAACCTGTTTTTTTCTCTAATAAAAAAACATGGTGATTTACTTGGGAAAAACCTTTTTGGGAGAAAAACCCTACATGCCAAAGCAACCTAATATATCATCTAGTAATCAAAATGGTAACAATACAAAATTCTAGAGTTTAAACCTTTATAGGAGTATCACTAACAAAAGATCTAGAGTGATTTTGATATCATAACAATACCTACAAAACTCACTATATAACGTCCATCTCAAACACCCAATAAATAAAAGTAATACATGAAACCATGAATTGCTAATTAGGAAACCATGACCTTAAACCACCCAAAAAGTGGCATCCAAATCAATAGTCAAAATCCAAACCCAAATCCCAAGATAAGTCCACAAGCTAAAAGTAACATATTATTTACATCTACTAGAAGCTTGTCATACTCCACTCCCCAACTTGGGTGTTTTGTTTTGGCTCCATTACCTCTATTCAAATACGCTTTATAATATATCATAATATGCATCATAATTTGGTCGAGAAGTGTAACTCCCTCTTACATCTCTCTTATTCATCATAGATGCCCTTACATTTCCAATGTGAAAGAGCCAACTTAAAATTCAAGAAGTTGGTTGAACCCCATTTTTTCAAATTATAGATCTTGGAGAGATCCATGTTATAACTAGCTTACTCAAGTTAAGATTCATTTCAGCATTTTTTTGAAGCCAAAATCAACTTATAGAGTCTTAAAAATCTCTTTTTGTGTTCTACAACCCAAAAATTACATTTTTTTGGTCTTAAAACTAAGATGCAAGGTTGAAGACACCTTTCCTAACATAGAATATTAAACTTGCAACAATAGAGGTTTTCTACATCAAAAAAATACTAGAATATCTAAGGATGTTGGGAGTAAAAGATTTGTGAGAAGAGTTTTGAATAACTTCGATGAGCGCAATGGGTATGCCCATGAATGTAGAGGTGGAGTTGTTTCATGATGTAAAAAAGGGATAATCAACTAGGAAGAAGAAACATGACAAAAGAAGTTGTTAAAGCAAAGAAAAGACAAGCAAAAGAAGTTACAAAAATTGCTGCTTGAGTTGGAGAAGTGGTGGTGGATGTTGGAATAGAGTGAAACAAGTAATAATGAGAACACAAAAAAAGCACTAAAACAAAGGCATTCAAGGGTTGTAAGAAGGTGAAAAGAATTTATGAGAATAAATACTCACCTAATGAGAAAGAGTTTTTCTCATAGAGGAAAGCTATAGAGATTAGAATTAGCCAATAGATAAAACTATTTGAATAGGGAAAGATTAAATCCCTTGAAGAGCTAACAAAATTAGTAATGGATGGAAGACCCTTAATGTGATTTGCAAATAGTTTAAGAGAGAAGAGATAGATGAATGGGATGAAGATGTTATGTTACCCTAAGGAAGGGGAAAGCATTGATGATCTCACCTTAGAGTTAGAAGATTGCAACCTATCACTAGAGGTGACCCAACATGTTGCAATTGTGGAAGCAATCCACATTAGAGATAAGTAGTAATAGAGATGGAGATCTTTGGAGGCCCCCTATTTGATGGCAGAAAAGAAGTACTCATAAAAATGGACACTGAAGAATGAAGAGGAGCATGATATTGTGAACTTACCAGAAGTTGATATGGTAGAAAAAATAGATGAATTGGAAAATAGACTCGAAATAGTCCATGAGAAGGTAACAAGCCATGGAAAAGATACAAATTGCAAAGGAAAATTAGAAAGCATGATTGAATGGCATGATACAGAGAAAGAAAAAGTACCTATGGAAATTTTTGATTCCCTTAACTTGATTTCTTTTTTGAAATATTTATGTGAAGGCACAACATAAGGTTGGACAAATAAAGAGAAGAACCGTACTAGTTTTCAGTGGAGGACCACTAGAGTTGGATCTAAGCCTCCAAGAATTTGAGAAAATAGAAAGAACAATTTGGTAGAAGAGGATTATTTATGGTCCAACAAGAGGCTGGAAGTAGAAGAAAAAATCATGTGAAAATTTGCAGAAATACGTAAAATGGTAAAATGGTGGAAAGGCAGGCTGTGGCAACTGAGTTCTTGAGTTCTTTGAACCGGGAGGTTCAAAACTTCTAAAAAGAATGGGAGGATGATGTAACCGACCATTAATGCTGATTAATTCCTCTTCCCATCAGTTATTTGGTGCTCAAATATTTTTAAGAGATTTTGTTGTGACTGCAGTTTGTGGATTTGTAACTCTATGGTGGGGTATTGAGTAGTTTTTCTTTTTTCAGGATAGCAGTTTTTGTTTATTAGAGGGAGTGTGTTGCTGGGATGAGAATAATGTTCTGGAGACTGGGCTGGTATAGCGATAATGAAGGTGAATTTGCTGTTGTATTCAAGTTCAGGAACAAAAGGATTTCTTTTTCTGCTGCTATCTTTTCTGTATACTGCATTTGTTTCTTTGTCCATTGTGAGTCAACAGAGTATAGGGTAGAGAATACTTGAGTATTTGCATTATTTGCAAAGCTGTGCTTTTTTCTGTTCTGTTTAGAGCCATTATCAGTGAGAGCAAAGTATTGAACTTGCAACGACAGAGGTTGAAAAATACGATAGTTCTTAATGGTTTCTATGTCCACTATAGTGTGTTGAGTGATGTGTCTGTAACTATCCTCCCTCTAATACCAATTCAAGGTAGTCCAAAACCATAAAATGTATTCTGTAGTATAATGATAACAACAAATAATAATCATGAGGAGTCCAGGAAACAATCCTATGCTTGATTGATTTAGTTAAATACCTCCACAAATGGTTTCTAGAATGCCATATGCACATGTTCAAAAACAATAGTATCCATGTCATTATTGTATGAAATGTTCCCAAGAACCTTTTAGTTAGAATATTCCCACCCTTAAACTATTGAGAGAAAAAACTGAAAAGCTTAGGGAAACAACAATTGCAATGCCATTCCAATGTTTTATTGTGCTAATGATATATCCATCATTAACTAAATCTAGAATACATGCTGGGAAAATCTTTATAAGTCAAAATTAAAACTAGAAGAGTTTATAGTTAAACTGTATACAGTAACTTGTCTAACATTTAAGTTGGTTTCTGAATTTTATTGTTATTTTTTGGTAACATTCCCTCACATCTGAACTCTGAGAAAACTTTTGTATTTGTAGATTGTGAACTATAGTTCACAGCTTCAAATTTCATCATTTAAATGAAAGATTTTTTCCCCAATCAGAAGAATATTGGCATGGGATACATTCAGTGTTATTTATTTGTTCACTGTTCACAATCCCTAACAGTACATGTCACTGCTCTTCGAACTAAAAAATCGATACACTAAAAATATATTTGCAATGCACAATTAGTGAAGAACAGTAAAACATGTGATATGGATTTGAGAATGAGGAAGGTTCCATGGCAATGATGCAGGCTTTATCTTTTGATACCAACTGCGACATCCTGATTCCTAACACAGAACAAAGCAAATCTCATTCCAACATGGATGAGAAACAGGATGGGAAGAAAATTTGCTGTTTCTGGCTGTCCCATCTCATTTGAGCCCTTTTCAAATTGTCAAGGAACAAATTTTTTTACCAGGGTCTTTTCTTGGGAAAACAGTTGTAACAATAGCTACATCTTCTGCTGCTATTTCAGGTTTGCCTGTAAATCCTCAAGTTATGTTCCAGTTAATTCCAAGGCTGCAAATTTTTGCATCTGCCACATTCACTTGTTGCAGTTCATCTATTGCTTCTACAAGTCTTTCTTCAGCTTTAGCTGATTTTGCTATATTTTTTTTTAATGAATAGTGCACTTCTATATTAAATTACATAAAAATATAATACACCAGTTCACATAAAAGATGGGTGGAATTGAATCACACACACAAAAGTTGATGCAAGAACCCACAAACAAAATAAGCAGTCACACTGCTATGCAGCTAAAATTATACCAGCAGGAGGACGAGGAGGGCCGCAATCAAGAGGATTGCCCCAGCCATCAGGGAGATCCTGACCATCAAGAATGGGCTCCCAACCTATAACGGTATCTTTGTGTTTTTCTTCTTCTTTTGGCATTTGCTACAGAAAATTGTTGGTCCTCTACCTCCTCTGAGATGTCTTTGATTGTATTAACTATTAAGCTCTAGATTGAGTTCAACAACATTTCTCCTAATTTTTGCATATGCACACCTTTATAATGCCTTCATTCCTGTTATACATCAAGTGTATGAGTGTCTAAGAGAGTGTTACTCCTGCTGAAATACTTGTCTTTAGAGATTCTCCCACTGATTCACTTTCAGGTTTCTGTTGTTAAAGATTAATGATATGGATACAATATTAAGAATTGTGTGGCTTTTCTTACGATTTATGAATATGATATAAACTTTGTATTTGTATAAAGCTAAAAGATCTGTAACAACTCTTTGCAAGATGATAGTTACAAACTTAATTATTCTTTCGATTGTATCAGACTTGTAACATTTCTTATCCCTGAAACTTCAGAAAAACAGTTTATCAGTTCACCCCTTTTTCCCTGTTTTGTTTCCATCTCTGAAATCATAGTAGAAAAACATGAACAAACTATGAAACCTAGAGAGAGATTCCAAGATTGCACACCCCAACATACCAGCCCATCTGGAGAAAACCATGAATAAACGGAAGCTTAGAAAGAGATTCCAGGATTGCACACCCCAACATATCAGTCCTATGGGGGAAAACTGAGACATATTTTAGGTAACTTAAAGTAAAATACACCACGAACATGCCATTATAAACCTATCCCTCCCTACCAAAGCAAAGAGAGATAGCTTATCCAACTGTTCCCCAAAGTCGAAATCCACTAAACGTTTCCCAGGAAATAAAAGCTTAGCATGGAATGTCTATCTTGTAAAATATGTTATGTAACCATGATAAGAATCTCACGTCTCACATCAAAGATGTTAAAAAAAGTGAGATTAAAGACTAAAGGATCTACACGATCTGTCAAAAAAACTAAGCAATACTCAATACAACCATGTTCCAATGAATATGCATAACAAATGATGCTTAGAGGCCAAAAATAGAAGCATCAGGTTTGTGACTGTCTTTCATTACCAACGCTGCAAGCCCTAGGTTGTAACACACAGATACCTGCACTCAACACATGTCCTCCCAAATTCTAATTATCTTTACAGAGTAGCAATTCCATGTATAAATAAATTAAAGAAAAGCAGGTACCTCCATGAAGATCTTGGTTTGATCTCTTTCTCACCAATTTGTGGTATCTTAGCACAATAAGTGTAAGTTCATGGGTGCACGGGTGGAAACTAACATGGGAAGTGGATAGTGGGTAGGGGAGAGGGGTCTATAGTGGAGCACCCTAACTTCGCTTTTCTCAAAATCCTATGTGGAAATTTCAAATCACTCCCAATTTTGTGCAATAGTTTATTTGGCAACTCACATGCTTCTATATTTCATTTTAGTGCCACATCATCAAATATGATGCCACATCAACATGCTTTTTGTTGAGGTATCCAAAAAGGCCCAAAAAAAAGTGAGACCAATAGTGGTGCACTAAGTCATGTTTTATTGGTGCACTGATGTGGCATCACATGATTTGTCAATTTGTGTACTTTATGGATAAAAAGTGTTTTGTAATTGGATATTAAGGTGTTCCACTATGGGACCCACTAAGGACTACTTCTATCTCTACTATTGGACCCCGCTCCACTATAGACCCCTCTCCCCTACCTTGCTGAAGACCAAATTCGACCTTATATGGAAGATCTGAGTTTAATCTATTGGTTAAGGACCCATATCCACAGCCATGAAGCAACGAATCCCATCATGTGTTGAGATACATTCCCATAGAGAGAAACTACCAGGAGCAAAGCCCAATATTACTGCATTAATAAATATCCCTCAAATGATTCTTCATCTAAGATAACTTGCATCCAAACAAGCTAGCATAAATAATACAAGTACTGAAACCCAGAAACAGAATGTACGGCATAGCACACTGCACGTGATGTTTACAAGTGACAGGCAGTCCTTTATGAAAAAAATCAAGCCTACATCATATCAAGTCAATTCCAAGTCTATGAGAGCACGTATGAGTAAATATTAAGAAAAGTGATTACCTTTCTGAAGATCAGTTTGGCTTCTGTTTTCAAGTAACCCAATTGATCACTTGGTCAAGGACCCGTATCCAGAAGTAAAAAGTTATGAATTTCGTCATTAATTCCAAAATCCCACAAAGCGAAACCACCAAGAGCTGAGAACATTATCATTTCACTACTAATTATCCCTCAAATGATCCTTTGTCACAAACAATTTTCAAGAAAACAACTTTGGCATAATTTACAGAAGAATTGAAACCTAGATCTAGCACAGCCGAGTACACCATATGTTTACAAATGACTCTGTCCCGTCAGGGATTCTCCAATTCAGGCAGTGGCAACAAAACAAGACCTAAAAAATGATTATCCTACAAAAATTTAATTGCTCAAACCCTCCTCTTATGTACCCTCTTCTATTATTTTGCCTAGTGAATGGGTGCTCAAACAAATCAATCCTCTTGTCTTAAAGAATGGGACTCAAACAAATCAGACAGTTGAAAACGGACAATGAAAAGAACTATTTAAGTACCAAGTGAATCTCAGGCTTCTTGGGCTTGCTTGTAGCAGCAGTACTAGTGGCAGCAGCAGTGTTAGCAGCTGACTTGGCAACAAAGTTGGCCCTTTCTCTTGCAGCAATATCCAGCCTTATAAGACTCCTGGTGGCCAAAATTGCTTCAGGGACCAGGTCATGCGATACTCTGGCAAACAGTATCCGGGTGGCAACGGAGGCGGCATCCCTCACTTCTGGAGAATTCACAGGCGACATAAGGCAGTGCCCAAGAATTCTCAGTATGGGCTGCAACAGCTCCCATGGAAGGGGAATTCTCGCTCCCCTGGCCCTGCCTAGCCTGCCTTCGTAAATAACCAAAGAAGAGGAGGCATCAGAAGTAGCACCGCCCAAAATTTTGCTGTTGCCTTTGAATGCCATTTCACCGGTGCTCAAATTTGTTCCATCATCAATTTGTGATTTGTCACTGCTGTTGTATGTCATGTCACCAGAATCAAATGTTGTCCTGCCTTTAGAAGAAGAGGCAGCAGGACTCTTCAAAGGCTGGCTGCCATTGTTGTATACGATTTCACTGGTGCTCCCTTTAGTTACATCATCAATTTGTGATTTGTTGCTACTGTCAAATGCCGCACCACCACCAAAAGATCGGCTGCCCTTGCTGTAAGCCACGTCACCGGTGCTCAATTTTGACACATCATCAATTTCCGATTCGTTACTACTGTAATAAGCCACGTCGCCACTACTAATTGTTGTCCTGCCTCGGTCGATTCCCAAAGAACAGGAAGGACCAACGCCACCGACAGTACCCTTGCTTCTGTATGCCACGTCATCGATGTTTAATTTTGCCACGTCATCGATGCTCAAGTTATTACTGGCATCATATGCCACGTCATCGGTGCCTAATTTTGTCAGTGTCCTGCATTTCCCGTTTGGACTACGAATTTCGTCCACTACAGATGTGGACAACCCTGCCTGAGACACATCATCCGCCCGGTCAAGCTTGTGTACACATGTACAGTTTTGGCCGGCCCAGCCCTGCACAAACTCGCAGGCCTCAATCTTGGCAGCGGTCGGCATGACAGCAATCTTTTGGTAAAAGAGCTCCAGCGTGACCCCTACGATGGAAGCTCTTTTCATTGACATGACTGCCACCTGGGGTTCCAACGGGGCGTAAAGCTGGCCGACGGTGTGACGTAGGGACCCCTCATGGCAGGGGTTGCGAGGCTCATGGTACAGGCTGGGCTGGTTCAGATCAGGCACAGTGATCACTACTGGCCGGCCGCCTCGCACTTTGACCTCCGCCATGTAAAGTGTCAACAGCACTGCTTCAAAACCAGCTAAGTGCTGCTGATGCTGTTGCTGAATGCCAGCCTTTACTTGATCAAAGAGGCGGGACATGTAAAGACCGGCAATCAGCGGAACATAGCGCAACACAACCAAGTGTAAATCTTGATTGGAGCTTTGGAAGGTATCATAAAACCATCGGCAGAGGGCGTCGGAGGCGGAACCAGAGGTGGGATTGTGGAGCCTGGCGGAGATCGATCTGGCCACGTCGCGACTTTCGAGGAGGGCTTTAGCTGGGTTTTCGGAATCGAGAAGGGCATCCAAAGATTTGCCATTGCCAAGAATAGAAATTAGGGTTTGAATTGCAGACCGCGCGCTGGCGATGGATTCCCACCAGGCCGGCACGTCATTTTTGCGGACGGAAGAGACTCTTTCAACTTCTTGATCTCGCGCAGATCCATTGCTATTGCTGGCGACTGATATTGCTGTCATTTCTAACGCCATCGCTGCTGTTTCTCTTCTCCTGCGCTTCTGTTTTACTTCCCTGAAAATACAGATCTTTCAGATAAAATTGGTTGCGATGGGAACATTCAAACTGGTTTCCTAGTGTGGTAGCAATAATTTACTACCCGGATCCAAAGTGTACAGAGAAGTTGATTCCAATCTTGTCCGGCTGTAGCCTTAGTTGTCGCGAGATTATTTGATTGATTTTTTATTTTATTTTATTATTTGATGGGACAAATTTGAACTGTTGGAAAGGAAAATAGATCGATGATATCCACCTCAGCGGAAAACAACTTTTCTAACCTTTTTGGTTTGAAAGACCACACGAAAAAGTCTTATAAACTACCTTAGTTTCCTTTTTTTATTTGTTATTTAATTAATTCACCCTTTGACATCTAGAAAAGATAACGTTCTTAAATGATTAAAATTAGTTAAGGAGATTGAAAAAGTATAATGATATGGAGAGGGGCCCATAGTAGGGCGAAGACCAAAAGTAGTGATAGCAGTAGTCCTTAGTGGGTCTCATAGTGGAGCACCTTTTATTCAATTGTGAAACACTATTTTTCATAAAGTACATAATTGACAAATCATGTGATGCCACTTCAACGTAACATATTCACATGACTTAGTGCCCTACTATTGGATTGTATGTGGTTTAACAATAAAATGTTGATGTGGCATCAGATTTGATGATGTGAACCTAAAAATAATTTTTTTATGGTGATGAGTTGGGAAATAAATTTTTGTACAAAATTGGGACTTTTTTGAAATCATATGCTATGAATTTCAAAAACCCAAAGGTAGGGTGCCCTACTATGGGCCCCTCTACCCTAGTATGTGTATGGGTAATTCAAACAAATCTAAAAGAGAAGTAAATAAATAAAAGGTGGGTATTAAAGATAAAGTATATAAACACGATGTTTCATATATCTTGTCATATTTATTAAAAAAATCATGAAGTCTCTTCTTACTTAGTCTTAAAGAAGAAACAAGGTGAACGAAAAAAAATATGTCAATTATAGAGCATTGTAAGTGTTGGTGAAGATTAAATATGTTAGACACATAGGACAACTGAGAGGTGGGCACGACACTTGGGGGGGAGGTGGGTGAATTAGTCGTACATTAAAACCTTAAACCCTCATTAACCATCAAACCCCTATTAATCATCAACAGAATGTAAACATATTAAAAATAAACACATTCAACACCATACACAAGAGAACACTAAATTTACGTGGGAAACCCTAATTAGGAAAAACCATGGTGAGGATTAACTCACATATATATGAATAGCAACACCAAATACAATAGGCTCACTGCCTAAAGGACTCACTGTCTGAAAGAAAGAAGAATAGAAGAAGACTGTTATAGAGAGATTCACTATCTCAGAGCAACAAGAAAAATCCACCATTGCAACTCTGCACCATTTGCAACCTTTGACTCACTGCCTCCAGCAGCTTCAAGCACACTAAAAATATAAACACCTTATGCTCACTACATATGGTAGCCTTGGGCGTTTAAGCTCACACTCAGATCACCACACTTGATCACATTTGCATCTTTTGCACACCACACAACATCTCTAACAATTAACCTTGCTTATATACCGTTCATGACTTAACAATCTTAATTAGGTCGGTGTTAATGAAACGTATACACCTCAAATGTGCAACCCCAAAATAGGTCAGCACCAAACACTTCCACAATGGAAATAAGTGAAGGCGAACCATATAAAGGGTTAACTAGGAACCAAATCTACACCAACAGGCTTCACCATGCTTCCACAAACAACAAACAACCTCCACAATTATCGCTACCCCTAGGTTGCCCAAACATGTACTAACAAGCGACCACATACATGCCTCCAAGTTCAAAAATAAAATGTGGACCACAAAGCAACACTTTACAGTGTCCACACAACATCCCAAAATATTCTAGCATCATCAAAATATTTTGCAACACTACCACAACCACCTGAAACTGAGAACATCATCTTGTGCAACCAACAACATTATCATATGCATACAACTCACTCACCAACCTTGTGGAACACTTCAACACACAAAACTCCAAGGGAAGGTAGATATAAATGATATTAGCACGTTCCCAAATTCGCAAGACAAGAAACCAAAACACAGAGAAATGCAAAGAAATCTCATTTCTCCTAGACAACCTTCTTCATAGGCAACACATTGTCAAACACAACTTCCAATGCCGCATGATCCAGAGCCTAAATTTTTGGATATAGAACCTCTAAACATATCTAATCATCACATTCAAACCACACAAAGCATATCTTCAACCATGAAAAAATGCAAAGCACAATACTAAACACACCTTTGTCACACTCCACACTCTTTTATTCAATTTTTTCTCAAAAGCACATGGAAACAAAGTGAACCAGTTGCATAAACAACACCACAGACACCTGCTCACATGTCTACATCATCTGCAACACTTGCTCAATACCACAACCACTTCTCAACATGACCACACTAGAGATTGCAATAATCTCCCCATCTACAACACCAACAATCTTCCCATCTATAATACCTGCTCAACACCACACTAGAGGTTGACATCAATGACAACACTAAAGGCAACATAATGCAACACACTCATTGTTGAAAAAAATGACAACATTGTAATAATTTTCTTGACCATACTAGAGGTTGACATCAATGTGACATCAAATCACAATACATCCACACTAAGCATTAACCCATAACTCTTCAACAACTTCAATAATTTTCACACACTAAGGGTTGACATCAATGACAACACTAATGACAACACCAACAAATCTCCAACAATATCCCCCTTTGTCATCAATGGCAACACCAACTCTGAAAAACCATCAATCAGCAAAGGCAACTCTACAAATCCAACACTCAAACAACTCTCCCCCTTACTTTAGTCTCTCCCCCAAACTAGGACATTTCTTATACTTTTACCACTTTCTCAGACTTCACTCTCTCTTTCCTTTCCTTTATTTTTCTCCAATCACTCTCCACGTTTTTCAGACTTTATTTCTCCCCCTTTGACATTAATGGGAAAGGGCAACAGTCTCTCCCTTTGACATCACATGAAAGCATCACTTTAGGAAACACCAAGACACTAGTTTTTATCACACTTACTTCTACTCTCTCTCCATAAATTTCTCTCTACTGCTCTCTCCCCCTTAGGGGCACAAGATTGCTCCACCTAATTGAACCAACAAAAATACTGCACTACCTACTCCCCTTAAGAGGTATCCTTCATCAGTCCAGGACCAAGAATGTATCTTGAAATTTCCTCTTGGAAAAATGCATAATCTTATGCATCTAATTGAAAGGAGGGGCATTAAACCCTAACTTATGCCAAAGATACTCAAATGTATCTTTGGAAGATCCTTTGTGAAAATATATATAACTTGATCCTTTGTAGGCACATACTCCAGCTATACCTCATTATCTGCAACTTTATCTCTTAGAAAGTGATACTGATAGAGATACGATTTGTCCTTGAATGCATTACTGGGTTTTTTGAAATATTGATAACACTTGTATTATCACATAAGATAGAAATATATTCATCATATGATACCCTAATATCTTTCAATGTTTGCTTCATCTAGAACACATGTATGCAACATGATGTTGCAATATATTATGCCTCTATAGTAGATAATAACAATGAATCCTGCTTCTTACTCAACCAAGAAAATAACCTGCTTCCAAGAAAGAAAGCACCTCCACTTGTACTTCTTTCTTCATCTATAAAACCTACCCAATTTGCATCTATATATGCACTCAAAGAGAAATCAGTATCCTTAGGATACCATAGACCAAAATCCAAAGTGCCCTTCAAGTATCTGAATATCCTTTTAACTATTGTCACATGTGATTCTCTAGGATATTCTTGAAATCTTTCCACAAGACAAACTACATGCATGATATATGGTCTAGCAGCAGTAAGATATAGCAATCCACCAATCATTGATATATACTTGCTCTGATTTTTCTTAGGAGTCATCATTTTTTTCTCAACTTGCAACCAGTAACCATGGGAGTACACACAAGTTTAGAATCCTCCATTCCAAATTTCTTCAACATTTCCTTTACATACTTTGACTGTAAAATGAATGTAATTTTTTGATTGACTGATTTGTAACCCAAGGAAGAAATTCATCTCCCCAAATATTGACATCTCAAACTCTTTTTGCATGTGTTCTACAAATCTCTTACACATACCTTCATATCCCCCAAAGATTATGTCATCAACATACACAACCACAATTAGGATCTGATCTCCCTCAACCTTGAAGTAGAGGTTGCTATTTGTAGTACCCTTTTTGAATCCTTATTGCAACAAGTATCTATCCAATCTTGCATACCAAGCTTTGGGAGCTTGTTTGATTCCATACAATTCTTTCTTCAACCTATAGAGCATATCAGCATCTTCTAACAATGAAAATCCTTTCGGTTGTTCAATGTAAACCTCTTCTTCTAACTCACCATTCAAAAAGGCGGACTTAACATCCATCTGATACACCTTGAAGTCTTTATGCGTTGCAAAAGATAAAAACATTCTAATGGCTTACATCCTTTCCACCAAAGCAAAAGTCTCTTTAAAATATATTCCTTCTACTTGTGAGTAGCCCTTACACACAAGTCTAGCCTTATTTCTAACAACCTTTCCATCCTCCTTCAGTTTGTTCTTGAAAACCCATTTAGTTCCTATCACATTCTTGTTTGTTGGTCTTAGGACCAATTCCCAAGTCTAATTCTTCTTAATGTGTCTCAACTCTTCTTCCATATCTTTGATCCAATTCACATCCTTGCATATTTTAGTTACTATTTTAGGTTCTACTTCTGAAAGTAAACAAAATTTTACCTATTCCTCTGTCATGGCAGCTTTTCTCCTTGTAAACACACCTTTGCTCTTATCTCCAATTATTTGATCTTCAAAATTATTCTTCTGCACATACTTAGGAGTCTTAGGGATATTTTTTCGGAGCTTCTTCCTCTTCAACTATCATCTCCTTTTCTTTCTCATCTTTTTCTTCTTCACTGCAAGGGGATTCATCATATTCATATCCTTCTATCAACACAGAACTTTGATGTGGTTCTTCATCTACTTTGACTCTTGCACTTTCAACAATCTTCTTCAACCTTTTGTTAAAACATTTGTATGTCTTGATCTTTGTAGAGTATCCAAGGAAGATTCCTTCATCAAATCTTGCATCAAAATTTTCTAAGTTTTCTTCATATCTTTTGATATAACATTTTCTTCCAAACACTCTGAAATATTTTATGTGGAGGTTTTCCATACCATAGCTCATAAGCAGTCTCTGAACTATTCACTCTCGCTTTCCCTCTATTAATAATGTACATTGTAGTATGAATTGTGTCTCTCCAATAGACATCCGATAGATTTGCTTCCTTCATCATGGTTCTTGTTGCTTCCTGAACTATCTTGTTCTTCCTCTTTGCAACTCCATTTTGCTGAGGAGTACTAGGAATTGATAACTGTCTTTTTATTCCATGATCTTCACAAAAATTGTTAAACTCATTGGAGGTGAACTCCCCACCTCTGTTAGACCTCAAGCACTTGATTTTCAAATCCATTTCATTCACAACCATAGATTTAAAGGCTTTAAACTTATCTAGAGCTTCTAATTTTTCTTTGAGCAATGTCACCCAAGTCATTCTAGAATAATCATCTATTAATAAAATGAAATATTTGTCACCTTGAGAGCTTCTTATTCTATTAGGTCCACATAGGTTTATATGCACCAACTCCAAAGGTCATGTGGTAGAATTTTCTTTAGTTTTGAACCTCTTCTTTTTTTGATTTCCAAACTAACACTCCTTGTAGATTGCATTGATAGGCTTTGTAATCTTTGGAAGATCTCTCACAACATCAGTAGAACTGATATTTACTAGGCCATCAAAGTTAATGTGACTCATTCTTCTACGTCATAACTAGATTTAATTGATTTGAGACATAAATCACTTAACACCACCACCTTTGAGTTGATAAACATTTCTTTATGTCCTTGTACCTATAGCAACCAAAGTTTCAGAGCTTCCTTTTTCTAATTTCACAACCATCATCGTGAAACACCAAATTGTATCACTACACATTTTTCCTACACTGAGAATATTATTATAGAGACCCTTGACATAAAGAACATCATTTGTTTCATTCTTGACATCAAAACTAATTGAACCTTTTCCACAAATCTTAGCAGATGTATCATCACCAAACTTAACAAGACTGCCATCATACTTCTAAAGTTTAAAAAACTTACTCTTGTCATCTATCATATGATTTGAGAATCCACTATCAATTATCCAATAATTCCTCTCCTCTCTTGTATGAAAAGAAGTTAACATAGTTCCTTCAATATTGTGACCTATTTTCGGAGAACTTTCCTTCACAAATCTTTCAAGATTAGTAGAATTAGTTCCAACATTTAGAGCCACGAACAAGCATTCATCACTGTTCTCATTAGGATAGTTTGAATCCTCATCATTAGATACACCATTGTCCTCTTCAACATAATAACTCTTCTTGAAAAATTTACCTTTATGATCCTTATGTTTTTCATTTGCAACTTTGATTGGACATTTAGAAGCATAATGACCTATCTTTCCATAATTGAAACATTTAAAGGGTAACTTACCTCTGTATTTTTCAATGCCCTTTTTCAATCTCCTTACAAAATTTACTTCCACCTCATCAAGATCATCAGGATCTGATTCATCATCCTTCTTTGCCTTGCTAACTTTTAAAGGTAGTTTCTTTCTTTGTATCATCTTGACAAAACTCTTTCAATTCATAATAAATTAAAACACCAAACATCTGATCTCTAGAATATTGATCTGAATTTTGAGCTTCCTTAATAGCAGAAACTTTAGAATTATAAGTTTTAGGAAGAGTTCTCAATACCTTTTTTACAACTTCACTTTCTTCCAACGTACCACCAAGACCATTAATGGCATTAACAACTTCATCCACTTTGAGCATGTAGGCTATAATGTCTTTATCTTCTGACATCCTTAGGTTTTCAAATTTGGCTTTGAAATTCTTCATCTTTCCTTGCTTGACCTTATCATATCCTTCATAAATGCTCAACAACTTCACCCAGACCTCTTTAGCAATTTTCAAACTTATCACCTTTCCAAGTTTAGAATAAAAAAGACTGCTCAGAATAGCATTCCTTGCTTTTCCATTATTCTCATAATCCTTTACCTCATCATCGCTTGTCAGACCATTAGCGTGCATAGTATATCTAGTTTCAATTGACTTCCAGACTCCAAACCCTAGAGAGACAAGAAAAATTTCCATCTTGGCTTTCTAGTAAGCATAATTCATTCCATCAAACATAAGAACTTTGACACCCTTCCTGTACACCATCTGGATCAACCTCAAGTAGTTAAGCTTCTTCCAAGGAACCATAGCTCTAATACCAATTGTTAGACACACAGGCCACTTGAGAGGGGGGTGAATTATTTGTACATTAAAACCTTAAAACCTCATTAACCATCAAACCCTTATTAATCATAAGTGGAATGTAAACATATGAAACATTAACACATTCAACACCATACACAAGAGAACACCAAATTTATGTGGAAAAATCTAATAAGGGAAAAACCATAGTGAGGATTAACTCACATATATATGAATAGCAACACTAAATACAATAGGCTCACTACCCAAAAGAGAAGAATGGCTCACTGCCCAAAGGACTCACTATTTGGAAGAAGGAAGAATAAAAGAAGACTATTATAGAGAGATTTGACTATCTCAGAGAAACAAGAAAAATCCACCATTGCAACTCTGCACCATCTACAACCTTCATCTCACTACCTCCAACAACTTCAAGCACACTAAAAATATAGGCATACCACTTCTTCTCACTACATATAATGGCCTTATGTGTTTAACCTCACACTCAAATCACCACACTTGATCACATTCACATCTTTCACACACCACACAACACATCCAACAATTAACCTTGATTATATATCGTCTGTGACCTAAACAATCTTAATTAGGTTAACCTCAATAAAATGTATGCACCTCAAACATGCAACCCCAAAATATGGCAATGCCAAACACTTCCATGAAGGAAAGAAGTGAATTAAAACCATACAAAGGGTTAAATATGACCCAAACCTATGCTGACACACATCACTATGCTTCCACAAACAATAAACAACCTCTGCAATTAGAGATAGCACCCAGGTCGGCAAGCCTATAACACTAACACTAACAAGCAACCACATGCATGCCTCTCTAGGTCTAAAAACAAAATGCAAACCAAAAATTAACACTTTACAACATCCACACAACATCTAAGAAATTTTTCAGCATCATCAGAATAATTTGCAACATTGCCACAACCACATAAAATTGAGAAAACCATCATCCCATACAACCAACAACACTGCCATAAGCATAAAACTCACTCAACAACCTTGTGAAACACTTGAACACACAAAACTCCAAGGGGAGGTAGATACAAATAATATTATCACATTCCCAAATCTGCAAGATAGGAAACCACAAAATGGAGAAATTCAAATCAATCTCATTTCTCCCAAACAACCTTCTTCACATGCAACACACTACCAAACACAACTTCCACTACCTCACACTCTAGAAGCTGAATCTATGGATATAGAACCTCTAAACATCTTAGACCATCACATCCAAACTGCACAAGCATATCTTCAACCATGAATAAATATGGAGCACAACACTTAACACACCTCTATCACATTGCACACTCTTTTATTCAAATTTTCTCAAAAGCACTTGGAAACCATGTGAACCAGCTACATCAACAACACCACAAACACCTACTCACATATCTACAATATCTACAATACTTTCTCAATACCACAACCACTTCTCAACATGACCACTCTAGAGATTGCAACAATCTCCCCATTTGCAACACCAACAATATCCCCATCTACAATACTCGTTCAACACCACACTAGAGGTGACATCAATGACAATACTAAAGGCAACATAGTGCAACACACTCACTGCTAACAATAATGACAACTACAACAATCTTCTTGACCATACTAGAGGTTGACATCAATGTGACATCAAACCACAACACATCCACACAAGGGGTTGACCCATAACTCTTCAACAACTCCAACAATATTCACACACTAAGGGTTGAAATCAATGACAACACTAATGACAACACCAACAAATGTCCAACAAAATATCTCTTAGAAAAAATATCTAAGCATATCTAATCCTTGTAAGTCATTAAGGTCTAAAGAGAGTTATCAAGTATTTGAAAAGGTAAAATAATTTCCCCCTAATCTCAGAGTAAGAAGAGCATCATAAAATAAAATGATCCTCAATTTTAATATTTATGAGCATACTTTCAACTGTGCTACAAACATTCTCAAATCATAGGGGAGCAAGAGCTTAGTGTAACTTGGAGGCTAGATGATCCCATCCTCATATTGAATATATGTATTTTAATAAGGTTAAATCTTTAAGGAAAGAGAATCCCAAGACACTAACCATTTTTACTATAAGGAGGCTTAATAGATCTCATCTTTGATACAACATATCATTATGTGTCCTATAAGGAGGCTCAATAGATCTCATCTTTGATACCCCCAAGAATTATGTGTACTATAAGGAGGCTCAATAGATATTATCTTTGATACCCCCAAGCATTATGTGTACTATAAGGAAGTTCAATAGAGCTCAATATATGTACAATAACTAACCATCTATGCCCAAGCAACTAGAAAAAAAATCCTCAATATTTTCTTTGTACATACCAAAAAGAGTATAAAGGAGTGGACAATCCTACTTAACCCCAATAGTTCTTTGATCTTCCTTTCTCAAAAACACTTATGTGTACTATAGGAAACAATGGACTCCTAGAGTGTCATTACTAATTGTAATATAACCAATTATTGAAGATTTGAAGTCTTAAGCTTGTTAATGAGAATGTCAAGGAATATTGTTTAAGGATTTGTGAAAGTCTATGAAGCAATAATACACTTTCACAATTTTATCTTAGCCTCATCAATTATAGAGGTCAATGTGAAAATATGATCACTTGTGTAATGATTCAGACTTAAACTTTCTTGGCCTTTAGTTCTCAATTTTCTAGTACCAAACTTACAAGAGATATGGATATCTAAAATTATAGCAAAGGCATTTGCAAAGGTATTCGACCAATCATGATGATGTGATAATTATTGAGGTCAATTTAGTTTCTATATTTATATATAAGATGGATGATGTGGTTTGGAAAAGAAAAAGGAAAGCCATAAGATAAAATATAGTTAAATAGACCTTAGGTAGGTAAATAGACAGAGCTTTATTGGAATTAAATTTAAGGATGGTATAAAGTATAGGTTGATATGTAAATAAGTAATAGTAATAGGCTTGGGGTTTATAGATATAGAAGGTTGGATAGGAATATTGTAAAGATTGGAAGCATAGTCAAGTCATGTTGAAAGATCGTATATAACACAATTTGACTTCTTAGGAAGAAAGACACTATAAAGTTTTTCAAGGGGGAATTTAAGTTGATGGAGAACAAATTTATGTAAGTGTTTTTAAATAAGTTATTTTTTCCTTTTAATAATGCTTTTATAAGGATTTTGTATTTTTTAAGATGTGTGTGGAGCCTTTATCATAATAGACTTGCTTAGCCTATGGATATTCTTATAATTGAAATCAAATCAAGAATTTTAAGGACATTAGGAAATGGTAGGTTCGTGGGGTTATTGGAATTGAGGAAGGTGCTCGAGGTTAAGAAAAAATGGTATGAATGAAGAAGCTAGCACACTCAATTAAATTGAGGGTAGCATAAAGTAAAAAAAGGGTCTATTTATTGAATTATTTATCAAATTCATAGTCAAAATGAAAAATAAAAAATAAATAAATTTCTAATGGAATTGAGTTTTAGAGGGTGTATAGCCCTATTCCTTCCCCCCTCCATCAACACCTTTGTCTCTTTCATTCATATATGCTTTTACCATAAGACCTATTAAGGTTGTCCATGAATGTGCTTATTTAAAAATTGCTTATAAAATTAATATTTTTAAGAAACATAAATATTTGAAGTTACTTTTTCATGATAATTAATCTTTTTTATCGAGATAATTTTTGGTAGTTATGTGTATTTGAAATAGCCTAGAGAGAACTCTTGTTTGAATATTTTTTTCCTTTATAAAAAATATTTTTATAGCTTTCATATTAAATTTGCTAAGTTCAATGTTTTAGAGGGCAAATATGGATTCCTTCAATTATAACTTCTCCAATTTTGATTAATATAAAAAAAATTGAACAATGATAAAATAAAATAAAATAAAATAAAAATTGATTTGAATCCTATCCTCTTTAGTATTATTTCTTCAATTTATTTTTAAAATCTAAATATCATATTTTTTAATTTTTTTAACATTTTAAAATTTATTTTTTTTAAGTGAAATAAAATATTAATACTTTAATTTTTAAATACCATAATAACTATTGGATTCATTAACTATTATTCATTTCTCTTATATTTGAAACTAGCATTGTTTTCGTAACCTTGTCTTTCAATGTTTACTTTTAAAACTTGGCTTCATTTTATGTCAAGTATAGTGTCATATTTTATACATATTTTCAATTCTCATTAGAAACATTAATGTAATTTTTTAAAATCTGCAACTATAAAAAAATCAAGTTTTTATATTTTTGATCATCTAATAAGAATGTGATTATTTGAACAATGATTTTCATATAAGAAAGATATTTTTGTATTTTTCATAAATTTCTTGTCTATTGTGATCCTATTGAACCAGGCTCTTAAATCTTACACTTGCCAATTAAAATATGGTTTGTATCTCTAAGTTATATATTATTTGTTCTCTTTGACCCTTTAGGTCAAATCTACAACATTGTGATGCAAAGCATCCTTGAGTGAAAAAATAGTCTTGTTTTAAAATAAAAAAATTGTAATTTACAAACACATTAATTGATAGACTATGCAAAGAATCTACTAATGGTGAAGTTGTTTTAAAACAAAGACTATTGTTTTAGAAATTATTCCATTGACATAATTACTAATAAATTTTATTTTACCTTGAATTTAAATGAAAAGCTATCTATATAAAATGAAAATGTATAACTTAGCTTATGGAGTGCAAATTGCCCTAATTGAACACCTTCAATTTTGTAAGGTGCGGCTCTAGATCCTTCTTTGTTGTCTCCCATTCCTTCTTAGCAAAGACAATTATTGCACATAGATTTTCAAACTTCAAACAAATCTCTTCATCATCTTATGCAGAGCTAGGTACTGGATTCTACTATAGCATCTTCTTCGTATCAACCAAAATTCCAATAAGAGAAGTAAGCCTTGCACTTACTAGGTCTTTAAGCTGACCATATTGCACTATTAACTTTTCTTTTTGTCTTGAAGCTGAAAAAATTGTCCATGTAGATTCTCTATTACTATCCTTGTTGTTCCATCTGCATCTTTCATAGGATCATAAACTCCAGAGGCTTGAGCAATCTGAGACTCAATTGAGTCTATTTGGTCTTTTATGCTCTTGGTAGAAATAGGCCATTTTAAGCAAAATTGAAACCAAACTTTTGCTTCCTCAACACAATTTTGAATATCCTTTAAGTTGCTCTGCAACTTACCATGTGATGTAGCACACTTTTCAGAATCCTTTTCCAACCTTTTTTCATCTATATTCTTATTCACTTCTTTTTCCAACTTCTCCTCTAATTCGGTACAATATTCCTCGAAGAAATCAAGGAGGAACCTTAATTGTTGTATACCCAACAAAGATCCATCAATGGTGGCACTGAGAATGTAGTCTTACAACACTTTAACAACTTCATCTATCATCTTTTCACTCTTTTGGTGGGTTTGTAGAATCTCCTTTCTAGCAGAGGCATGGAATGCATCACCAAGTTATAGCTTGTGCAAGGGAGATATTTTATTCATGTCAACCTATCCTTGCTACATAGGAATTTATAGCAAATGTGTGGAAACCACTAGTTGGAACTAAAATTGTATATCCAGGAAACTCTTTAAAGAATCCTCAGAAGCTCTAGAGGATTTTCCAACCGTTTGAGTGCTTCTCTCTTCCTTTTTCTCTTTCCCCTTCTCCTACTTGACACTGCCAAAGTAGACTTCTACACACTTCTCTTCCTCTACAACTTTCTCACCAACTGAACGAGGCAAGTTTTCATTCTTTTGCGCCTCAAATTTTTTCATGTTCTAATTTTCTTCTTTCTTCTACTCTACATTGTTTTCCACTTCTGGGAGAGTAAATTCTTGTTTTGCTAATGCTTCTTCCTTCTTCAGGACAACATCATTCTTATCTCCATCAACAATATTTTTTGCAACCAAAGGGACATTATCTATTATCATTGCTTCTTGATCACACTTAGGTCCAAACACTAGCTCATGTTCTACATTCTAATGTTCACTGCTCTCTGGAGCAAATACATCATGCTCCATTTCAGTCTCATCATCTGGAGACATGTCTAAATCCTTTGCCAAATCTGCAACCTTTTGCATAGTGTTTCATCCTTCAACCTTTTTATGTCCTCTTTATCCCTTCTCACTAGGGTGAAAACTCTATGCTTCTCCTTCACTGGATCTCTTTTCTCTTATGAATGACAAATGCCTTCTTTTGATTATCTACTTCTTTGTTCTTTGTATCCACAATATCAATCGTAGCTTTCTTTGTACTGGTCTCTTCTCTGGGGGCTTGTGACATTCTCTTCTTTTGAACCAATTGAGGTTTTTCCTGTTCAATATCCTCTTCATCCTCACAAATGATATATATTTCCCCCATGGCTCTTTCTTTTCTTCTCCTTTGAAAAGGCTTTTGTTGTGGAATAGGTTCCCTAGTTGTAGATTTTTTCTTCGTACCAATTGTGGGCTTTGTTTCGGAGGCTTTCAGAACAAATGGAGAGGGATTAGAAGCCCTTATGGTCCTTCTAATGCTTTATGTACCCTGTAGATCCACATATGGGGCTTTGATCTTCTCTACAATCCTCTTGGAAGAACCAACAATCTCTTCCAATTCTGCCTTCATTTTCTCTACATTTTTCTTTATTTCCTTTTCTTTGTGTTTCAAATGCACTTGACTAGATATCTCCTCATAGGTTTCAAAACTATCTATAGTAGGGTCTCTCAATTTTCTCAACATAAGATCTACCAGACCTTTGATTACATCTTCAGCCACTTCATAACCCATTTCTAGAATCCAAACTATTTTGTGTTCCATTGCTTCCATAAGGAATTCATCCTTAGTAACCATAAAGGTTATATCTTTCTTGTATTTTTCAACAACACTTCTAGGAATCCAATCTCTTTCTTGCATCTTCTCTTGAAATGTCCTAAAGAAAACCCACAACATACTATCATGATTTTGTATGATTCCAAACCTTCTCAAGTGATCCTAATCTAAACCAAGAAATTTTATGATAAAGTAAAACAATAAACATATGATAAGGGGACCATACCAGAATGGGTACTGAGACACTTTTGTCTTCTAAAGATTCTCCATCAGCTATTGTCTCAGGAGCTCGCATAAATCTATGTCCAAACCTTCTTTCACCATCTAGTGAGTAGTATGAATAACAATTGTTGACATTGAATTCACTTTGTTGGTGTAGTAAATCTTGTAGCCTATCATCATGGATGGATATGTAACTATCATATCATCTATGAGCTTCACTATGAGGGAACACTTGACAAATTTTTCTCTAGTGAGCTTCATAACCATCTCATTCTTCACAGCCTTCATCGGTGGTATGGGTCCTTAAGAGAATAAACCACTAATTTCCTTGATGGCTTGGTTGTTGACTAAATACGATATATCCAACCACATAAATTTATCATGAATTCTATTCAATGTGTACTTGACCAATGTATTCTCATGAAAAAAGTTCAAAAAATTGTTCCATACATCTAGCTTCTTCTTTGTCAAGCTCTCAAACTATGGTTTCAACTCAAAATTATCTCTAGTGAGCTCATTAACCCAACATTATCCCAACTTCAAGTGATTATACTCTTCCATTTTCACATGAATGTACATTCACACATCCTCAGTATGTATTGCACCATAAGGAACTCTCAAAAATGCACCTTTTGAATATGTTTCCATGGATTTAAAAGGGTGTTTCTTGAACTTAGGTCTTGTTCATTCCAAGAAATCAATTACTTGAGGGGTAAACATTGTCAACCACTTCTAAAATTGGAGTTTTAGCAGGAAGTGATAAATACCTTCAAATTCTTCTGTTGGTATAATTTCACACAACAAAATTAAATATCTTCAAATCGCCTCTCTGCTCTTCAAATGCTCAATTATGAATGAACTTTTCATATGTGAAAACACATATAAAACCATTTTTGACAGACCTAAAGTGCATTGATTGCAATGAATAATGTTGGGTCAAAAAGCTAAAAAACCCTAACTGTGTAGTCACAGTCACCTTCAATCACTCTGCAAATATTTGCAACAAAAAAAATCATATTAGAAATGCCATCAGTAGATCTTCCATGTTAATCTACACATATACCAATGTGTTGAGAGCATCATCACCACAACTTTGGTGGAGGATTAAGGATCTTTTGCTAAGACTCCCCTTGAGCCAAAGCTCTTTAATTAGTGTTTGGAGGAAATATTTGCACTAGGGACTCATCCTTCACTTCACTTTCTCCTTTCTTTTTCTAGATCTTATTCATTTCATTCTTTATTTCAACCGGATCATCCTTCTTCTCTACTGGATCATTAGCCTTCTTTTGTGAAACAAATGGTCTCACATTTTCACTTATGTAAAACTTTGCTATATGTCCTATTTTATCACATTTGTGACATATGACACCTTTTTGAACAAGCTTACTTCCACCCATTATATATTTTCATTCATTAGTCTTACACCCAAATTCATTGCATGCATAATAGTAGCCACTAAAAGATTGAGACATCACGTGATTTCTACATTCACTAGCTCTATGACCAAATCTAATTCATGTATAGCACTGACCGGGAAATGATTGAACATTTTGATTCATTCTACTTCTACATTCTACAACTTTATGTCCAAACTTTTTGCAATAATAACAATAATAATTAAAAGATAGGTACCTTTGTACATTTGGTTGTCTGATAGGTGGTCTCTTGATGTTTTTCTTCTAGTTTTGGATTTTTCTGACATTGCCCTTCTTATTAACTTTCTTTTTGTCATTGTTTGAGGTATGATCTACCTTTGAAATTTCACCTTTCTCAAACCCTAATCCTTCTTTATCCTTATAAGCCTCATGTCCAACAATCATCTCATCAAGCAGTGTAGAGCTCTTTTTGAATTTGTCTTCTTGAATCTTTTATTTTTCTAGATCTGATCTCAAAGTCACAACCTCTTGTTCAAGCTTTGAACATTCTTCAGATTTATCTTTTACTTTAACATTCATGCAATCTTCAATTCTTTTACCCTCTTCAACTTGCACTTTTAGACTAGTGATAGTCTCATTTGATTGCTTAAGCTTCTCATCTATTTCCTTGATTCTATTTGTAGCTTTCTTGAGTTTCTCTCTCAACTTCTTAATGCACTCATATACATCACCAAGATCCTTTTTTAGATCTCTATTCTCAGCTTCTGCTTTATCCAAATCATCAAGAGCTGATTTGAGTTCTCCTTCCATGTCCACTATGCAATCTTCTTCGGTAAATCCTTCAGGGATAATCTCTTACAGCGGAATAGGATACTTCCTTGTAGCCATTTGTTCAACTCCAAGATCTACCTCAGTGGTCAAGCCAATTGAAGGAACAAAGCTCTGATATCAATTATTGAACACCTAGAATACTGAGAGGGGGGTGAATCAGTATTCTTAAAAAAATAAACATTCATTCAATGCATCACATTAAACTTGCAGTAATTGAAAGGAGCATATAAATCATGCATCACATCAAGGAACACAAGAACACCAAATTTTTGTGTAAAACCCAAAAAGGGGAAAACCACAGTGAGGATTAGTTCACAATATAGATATTGCAACTAGTTACAAAGTTTGATACAATTGATGGACTCATTGTTCAATGACTCACTATCCAAAATAAAGAAAGACTCATTGTCAATGACTCACTACCAAAGGGCTCAAGTTGCTTGGAATAGAAAGATATAGAAGAAAGGTGGCTTGTTGTCACATATGAAATACTAATAATACATCTAACCTATGTTGAAGATGCAATTCCATTGAAGCTCAAAATACTAACTTAACACACTTCATTATTCTCCTTAAAACAATTCACACTTCTCTACTCTAAATCTCACACACACTTAATTATCTTGCATCTTTTTCATTATCACACAAGGAATTAACCTTGTATATATATCATAATCAACCAAAGCATCAATTAGGTTGACACACTATCACTTTGTTGCTAATGAATACAAAAGATAATAGATCATGAAACTTTGGATTCAGATTCTTCCAACATACACCATCATTACCTCAAAATGACAACCAAATTATTCATGGCAGAGCAATGTGGATGAAAAGGTTGGTTCTTTGAACATTGATAAACTATACTTTTAGACTTAGGAAAATATATGAATCATATGGTCTTCTCTGGACCATATACTTCTATTCTAATCAATCTTCATCAATCTTCATACTCAACTATCTCTTCACACTATCCATCAACGACAACATTTGTAGTATACACAAGCTTCCATCAATCTCCATATCCAACCACCTCCATACTATTGACATCAATGACAACACTTGTAGCATACTTGCAATAATGATAACCAAAAAAACATAGCACATGAAAAGATAAAATCATGCCCCTATCTACACCATCCAATACACACTAAGATATATAAGATGCTAGTGATATTGAGGTGTGAGGTGGGACAAAAAATAGAAGAAACAATTAAAAAAACAATAGTCAGTTTACATATAATAGTGTTCGTCTTGCTAGAGTGTTGAAAAAGATTAAAATTGAGGATGAGATTCGATAATGCTTGATATGGGGAATGATATATCTCATGAAGGAAAAATATGAGAGATGGAAGAAACAATGAAAAATTATTTGATTGATGTATATTATCAAGGTGACATAAAGATCAATTTTTTTTATTTGAAGTTCAATGTTTCAAGAGCTAACATTGTAAGGTGTAAGTCCATAATACTTGAGTGTATTAAACTCTAGAATAATAAAGTGACTCATCCAATTTATGTTGAAGAAGCAAAGGTAATAATTCCAAATTTGTATTCCTAAATAAGACACAAGTGTTTTCCCCCAATATAAGATATACTGAATAATATAAATTGGAAAGGAATAAGAACAAGTTGGCAGACTAAACTTAATGAGATGGAATACAATGGTAATGGGAGGAAGCATCATGAAGATGACCTAGTACATAGGATAATGGAGTCTAGCTATATACTTGGTAGTTGGGAGAAATTATTCACCATGGTACTTGTCCAATGTGCCAAAAAAAAAAATTCGCTAGAGGATGATTTTTATATTTACTTTTTTTTATTGAATTTTTTATATTTTATTTCATTTCTTTATTTTTGAATTGTTTGGTTGGAATATTGTATAGACTAATCATAGAATCATTTGAGGTGCTTAATATTCAAAGTTTCATTAGGCATATTTTTATCTTTAATATCCAACTGATATGAATCTAATCTATATTTGACAATAATGATATAAGGTTCAAACCAATTAGGCTCAATTTTTTCTTTCTTTTCACAATCTTGAGTAGTGTTTCTCTAACTTTCCTTAAGAACAAGGTCATTGATCTCAAAGTATTGAGTTTTTATCCTTTTGTTATAGTTTCTATGAAGATTATTTTGATTAACATGTAAATGATTATGGGTGTTAAGGCATCATTCATCAAGTACCTCAAGATCATGTAAATGTGCAAGCCAATACTTCTTATCATTAATGAGGTTACTTAAAGAGATGTACAAGGATGGAAATTCAATCTCAATTGCTAAGGTTGATTCAACAATGAAGACCATGGAATATCCAGTATATTTGGTAGGAGTGTGGATGCTAGCGTGATAAGCCTAGAGGTTGGGATGAATATGAAGATGCTAATCATGACCTATAATAGTGACACTTTTGCTTAGGGTCTTAAGAAAGGTTTTGTTTTTTTTCTTATGCTTGATTTTTTTTAGGGATAATAAGTGGTAGAACAATAATTTTGGATATTAAAGCGCTCACATAAAGTGTATACATCATGATTTTAAAGGACTTACCATTTTATGTGAAAATGGTGATGGGAATGACATAAAAAATGATATGATGTAGGATAAACTTGGAAATTTTCTTACTATTATTGTAGGTAAGAGGGATGTCTTTGGACCACTTATTAAAATTATCAATGGTGATAATAATAAATTTGTGACTACTATAGGAGGGGTGAATCTTGCTAATGAGATCAACCCCATTGAGAAAAATGTCATGGATCGGTGATAGGTTGTAGATCTTGTGCTAACACATGAATTATCTCTCCATGTTGCTAATAGGAAACATAAATTACAAAAAGAAAAATTTAACTTATATTTCCTTATGCAATACATCCAAGATTGTGACATAATCACATACTAATAGGCATCATGTTCCATGGTAGGCCAATAATAACCTATTCATATAAGATTATTAGCTAAGATCATGCCACTAGTGTTGGCACCAAAAATACCATTGTGAACCTCTTTAAGTGTAATATTGTCCTCCTCCATATTTATACACCTAAGTAAGGAACCATCAAAGCATCTTTGATATAAATTATTACCAAGGGTAATGAAATGTGATGTGTGTTGGAGGAAGGTTTTATGTTGAGTGTGTGAAATGTTGTGTGGTAAATTTTAATTATGGAGGTAAATATAATCATGATACTAGGGTGAACCAAGGCCAACAAATACACATATGACTTTTGAATTGGGGACATAATATGTAGGTATTTGTAATTTATCAAAAAAGAACTCAAAATGCTTAATAATTTGTAGCATATCCTAGAGAGAGCCAATTGTGGGTGTACATCATAAACAACTCAATTTACTAAGATGAGATGCTTGTTAAAATTGAAAGTGTGTGAGATACTGCTTGAAAATACCATCCACTTGTAGGGGATCAATTTTTCATATTTTATCTAATATTCATCTTTAAAATGCTTGATTTTCAACTGAGAATCATCATAAATGAGATGTTATATTTTCAATTAAATTATTATTTTAAGATAAATAAGCAAAGCCTCATATTTAATGATATTGTTTGTATATAGGAAGCCCAATCTAAATGATTTTGGTATGAAGTCTCCTAAAAAAATTATAGCATCTACCCCATGACTAATATAAGAACCATCAAAATACAAGTTCCTTATAGAAGGTTCTTCAATATTAAAGATAGACTCATTATGAAAATCTATAATCAAAGGGCAATTCTTTGTAAGATGTGCCTCAACTAATTGATCTATAACAAATTGTCTCTTGATCACTTTATGCACTCAATTTCAAATTCACTTAATATCATTTTTCACTAAGTTGCAATATGATTCCTTCTTCATCACCAAATCCAATTACATTGTCATTAAGCTTATGTTAATGGTGTTTTTGATAAATAGGTTTATTCAACTCCTTTTAATGCATTTCTAAGTGATGATTGGTTTTATTTAGACTTTACGCCTTCTATATAGGTGAGTATAAAGTAAACCTATCTTAGTTTGACATTTTAAAATATTCATTTACAACTTCTAAATCTAAAAACAATTAATATTCCCACCACTTCCTCTAATGATCCTTGTGATTATACATCTTATATTGATTGTGCCACTAATGGTGATCCTTTGTCTTTTAAGGAGTTTATAATATTGGTATGCTTTAGGTTTTAATATCATTTCTAAAATTAGGTTTAATACTAATGTTAGAGTCACTCAAGGACTCAAGCTCCCAAGATCACCTGCAAAACCAAAATATCCTTCTCAAGAGAGAAAAGAAAGAGCATAAATTTACCAATAATAGATGCAAAATATATTAGATAAAAAATGATCAATAAACATTCATATGCATACAAAATGTACAAATGAGGTATTTATTATATAGGAAAATGTAGAGCTTTGCTCTAATATCTAATTAATTGGTGTAGCTAATCATACACACAACTTAGTGGACCTGAAGATCCTTCATATCTAAACAATTCATCATTAAAAGGGGAGCTTCATTTAATTATCAACTAGGGAATCATAGACTTAAGATGATGTTGGCACTGTATGTGCATTCAAGAATCCTAACTTATTCAATTGAGTACATATAACTGAAGGAATAATTTAGTAATTTTTACTTAAAGAAATAGAGTAAGTAATCTAATTACTGCTAGTAGCTATGGGTACCTACTACTTCCATGGATTGTAACTAATTAATCCTATGTTGCAGCGTGCATTTATCCTAACTTAATCATTGAATAAGATACAAAATAAAACATTGAATTAGAAATTTTAAAATAACAAGGAACTACAATGTAAACTAAGAATCATAATTCAAAACTTCAACACATAATCTAACTAATTATTCTCATGTGGAATCAACAGTACCTCAAGTGACCCTTGCTTGAGTGTTGTGTTTCATAGTATCTTCAATTTACTTAGCAAATCCGATATCAAGAGAAAACTTCTTTATTATAATATATCAGACATCAACACATAATGTAGCAACTATTATGGAATCTAATTTCTACAAAGATCTAGCATATATCTTCTAACTACTAACTCGGTCTCTCAACATGACACCTTCCTAAATAGGGTCTATTAGAGTCCAATTATTATCAAACTATAAACAAACTATCCAACAAACGTCAACTCTTCCAAGAAGATAGGAAGAGGACTTGAGTTATTTAATGTTGTACAAAAACAGCTAACTACTAGAAGTGAGAGTGCATAAATCAAACAAGGATTCTATATCTTTTAAGAAAATTGTTATAACATAGGAACATGTTGGAAAGAACATCTTTATCATAACTAGCATTCCTTATTAGAATATACTTCCTCCTCTTTCAGGATTATTTAGCAGATGGAATGCCACATGTTGGTGTAAATGAAGTCTTGTACCTAGTTAATTCTTGGGGACTTATTTACATGTTAAGTTTACTTAGGTCCTAGGAAGGAATCTTTCTAAGTGTTAGTTGTCATTAGTTGTTATCTTATCTTCTGACTTGTAACACATATGAACCTAGGTAGTTGTGATTAGTTGTCTCATGACATATGATTAAGACACTTGTCATAATCTTATGACATCTTGTATCTCACCTTGGCTATATAACCAAGGGGTTTCTACTGCATTGTACACACAACAACATTGAATCATATTGATAAGAATATAATTTATTCTTGTCATATTCAGATATTCTCTCTTGTGATTTCCATTTGGCCTCTAGATCTTGGCAGGCTATCTTCATAGCTAATTCTAACATGGTATCAAAGCGGGTTTGCCATTAGATAGTCTTTTTCTAAAGAGAGATGGTAAATATTGAAAATTTGAGTATGCTCTTCTCTTGCATCGTATGATGATTTGGAGAATCAGAAAAACTTGATAGAAATATTAGATTTAGGGGGGTTCCATTTGTGGTTCTTTATTGCAGGTTCATATTAGAGCTTTTTGGTGCAAATCTAAGCTCACCATTGAGTTCAAGAGGTTCGAGATAGTTGATTTTTCCTTTTGTTTCATCCAAATTGGACTTATGAGGCTAAATCTATGAGGGTTTGAAGCTTAAAAGTGGTTGCTAGATTTGGAAGGTAGTTGCATTTTTGGAGCATTTTGGGTCAAATTTGACCCTGCCATTGTGTCCAGAAGGGCCAAAAACCCTAAGACTAATTGTCAAATAGTGAATATCCGAGCACTTCACTCAGAGCTTGAAGAAAAAAATTTCCCTCCTTGGCCGTATGGATGCCATTATGACAATGCGGTATGATTTGTAGAAAAAAAATCACTATTTAATAGATTAAATATTTTTGAATTTTTTTTAGAAAATTTAAAATTTTCAATTAAATTTTTGTAAATAAATTTTTTGGTTTAAAAAAAGTCAAAAGTTTAAGAGAAAATTTAATTGTAATTTTTTTTTTTAAAAAAGAAAAAGGCTTTAATTATTGCAGAGTATAGGGTATAGTCTCTAGACTATACCCTATCTCCATCCATGGGCCAAGTGGGCAAGGCCCTGCTAACGCCCCTTTTCCACCACGAGTAGTCGGGAAAGTCAAAATAGGCGGAAAATCCAAAATTAGGTGGTCCAAAAAAATCCGAGTGGCGAAAAAATATTCTGCTACAAATTTCAGTCGTTCCTAGAATAATCTGATCCCATAAAGACAGTCGTTGATAGAATATTTTGATAGCATCTTCCAGATTTCATCATAGAGAATATTCTGTCACCCAGGAGCATATTATTTTTTGACGACCAGGAGGACGTCAAATTTAGGCCTATGACTTGCTGATGTCAGTGCCACGTCAACACTCCTAAAAAATTTTGCCCCCCTCTCTAATGAGTTTTTTAATTTTTCAATTCAACTTCAGAGGCCCATAACTTGCTCATTTTGACTCCTTTTTTTGAGCATTTTTTTTATTTGGGATAATTTTTCACACTCTACGCAGTGGTGTAATCGGATTTTGGTTTTGGTGTCTATTTTTTCTAGAAATTGCAGATTCTCATAGGTGTTGTTGCTTTGTCCTTATTTTGGGAACTTTAGGAGCTCATATCTTGCTCCTACAGTAACATTTTTGGGTGCAATTTTTTTGAAAGTGCATAGTTTTTTGTGTACTTCTCATTGGTATGATCAGATTGATCTTATTTTGTACCAAAAATTGTACTTGAGTTTGTGGCCTATTTTGGCATCTGTAAGCACTAAGATCAAGACCACTTCGTTGTTTTTGGAAAGTAGTAAATGTAAACGCACTAAATATAAAGTTCCAAATCATATTGCTTGGGGGGTTTCGTGGTTGAGTAATTTGGGGGGGTAATCTTTTTCCTTTGTTGGCTTATGTCTCTTGATTGGTCTATTGTGTGACTAAATTAAGAAGTTTAATATGGGCATAAAAATTCATCCTAGTATAATAAGGTTAAATCGATGGAATTTTAAGTCTTGGAGAGATGGAATCTTAACACATTGTAGGTGGCTTAATCTTTTTCCATATCTCTATGGACTAGTTCCTAAACCTTCGTCAACATGGAAGATAGTTGTGTGGGACTTCCACACAAAACATATCCTGAGAGTAATTGGTTGTAGTTGTGATATTGATACACAAATGGCCACTGATGGTATTAAGATCCCTCTATTGGATGTTTTGGTTGTGTTACTGATATGTGGTTTTCATTGATGTCAACACTATTAGCATTATTGTATTGAAGGTTGTATATGTCAAGGATATTGAGAAAATTGTAAAAGAAAGTATTGCAAGTTCCCAGTGGAACTATGAAGGTCATGAAGGTGTCTTGTTCTATACATTGAAGATCAACTATTGTGGACTAAAGGGTTTATTTATGAGTGTATCTAGTCCATCCACCAAAAGTTTCAAAGGTTCGCATGAAGATTTGTTTGAGTTATGAAGATTTGTGTTCTGACAGTGTTTTTGTGGTCTCTGTTAGTGTTCTTGATTAAATTTGGTATAATTCTAGATTTCTAGTTGTTGCGGATGTTTCTTTGTTGTTTCTTGGTGCTCATGGATGTTTCTAGATTGTGCTCGATCTTTGTTGCACGTTCGCGTTGATCCGAGATGGCATCATACAAGAAGGATAGTCCTAGATTCGATGGAACAAACTACTCATTGTGAAAACCTAGCATGGAGTTTCATTTGAAGTTTATTAGTGAACCCTTCTAGAAAATTACAAAGAATCAATATGTTATTCCTCAGAATGGTCCTTCCACTACTGATGAGATTAAAGAGGCTGAGAATAATGTTCAGGCTATGGAAGCTTTGTTGAGTGCTCTAATAGATTCAGAATTGACAAATGTGTTAGGTCTGAAGACAACTCATGAGATGTGGATGAAGCTAGAAACTTTGTATGAAGGAGATGTACATATGAAGATGGCTAAGCTACAAAGTTTGAAAGGCAAGTATAAAAAATTTAAGATGGGTGAATATGAAAATATTTCTTCTTTTATGCAAAGAGTAAATGAACTAGCGATGGGTATTAGATGTGTTGGTGGTACCCTGAATGAGGAAGAAATTGTGGCTAAAGTGCTTAGATCATTGTCTCCCTCCTACAAAGCAAAGGCTCATGCTATTGAAGAAACCATATCATTGACGAATGTGACAAGAGATACACTAATTGGTAAACTTGTTTCCTTTGAGTTGAGCGAATTTGGTGAATTTGCTCCTAAAACTGAAACTACATTTAAGGCTACTGTATCTAGAAGAAACAAGTAAAGATATGATCCAGGAGAGATTTCTAGAAAGACATTCAAGTATGAGGAAGAAATGAAACAACTTGAAGATGAAGAAAGAGAGGTAGAAGAGTTGGAAGCACTGATTGTGAAGAAAGAAGGTAGAGGACAAGGTAAGTATAAAGGAATGTTGCCTATCAAATGTTTTTCTTGCAGTAAAATAGGCCATTTTGCATCAAGGTGTCCTAAAAGAGTTCCTAGATCTAAGCCTTAAAAATATAGATTCCAAAAGAAATGTTACTTTGCTGAAGAAGGTGTGACTGATGAAGAGTCTGATAAAGATAATGGAAATGAAGATGATTGGGTTTTTATTGCTATCAAGGAAAATAGTCATGTGGCTACTGAATTTGCTAAAGTTGAGAAAGATCTTGCATCCCGAATTGAATAAAAGGATGAGTGGGTCATTGTTAGTGGATGCTCACATCATATGACTGGTGACAAAAGAAAATTTGTAAGTCTAGAGAAGTATGAGATTGGGGTTGTAAGATTTGGAGATAATAATGCTTGTGTGATTCGTGGTAGAGGATCTATTTGTCTTGGTGGTAAGCATAACATTGATGATGTTATTTATGTTGAAGGCTTGAAACATAACCTATTGAGTGTTGGACAGATGGTGTACAAGGGATATGATCTTCAGTTCAAAGATGGAAGATGCAGGATATATGGAAGTTCTAGAAATCTAATTGCCTCAGGTAAATAGGCAAAAGGTAATATTTTTCACCTAAATGCTACCAGTGAAAGTTGTTTAATTTCTCAAGTAGATGAAAGCTGGTTATGGCATAGAAGGTTGTGTCATGTGAATTTTGATAACATTGTCAAAATAAGTTCCACTCAAGCAGTAAGAAATCTACCTAAGCTAGTGAAGCCTGCTAGCACAATTTGCAAAGAGTGTCAGACGGGAAAACAGACTAGAGTTTCTTTTCAGAGCAAACAACATCATTCAAATGGATTACTAGAGCTGATGCATACTAATCTATGTGATCCCTCCAGAGTTAAAATTCTCCTTGGTGAAAGGTACTTTATGCTGCTTATTGATGATTATTCTAGAATGATATGGGTTGCTTTATTAAGAGAAAAATGTGAAGCATTAGAAAAGTTCAAAAGTTTCAAAGCTATGGTAGAAAATGAGAAAGGTCTAAAAATTAAATGCTTAAGGTCAGACAAAGGTGGTGAGTTCACCTCCAGGGAGTTTAATTCTTTCTATGAACTGCATGGAATCAGAAGACAGTTATCTACTCCCCGAACCCCTCAACAGAATGGTGTTGTTGAGATGAAGAAAATAACAATTTTGGATGTTTCTAGAACAATGATGATTGAAGGAAATGTGCCTCACATATACTAGAGTGAAGTAGTAAGCACTGCTATGTACACTTTGAACCGGGTAAATGTAAATGGTAATTCTGGTAAGACTCCTTTTGAACTATGGTTTGGTTATAAGCCTACTGTTAAATACTTCAAGATCTTTGGAAGCAAGTGTTACATCAAGAGAGATGATGATATAGGAAAGTTTGATGCAAGAAATGATGAAGAAATATTTCTAGGCTACTCTACTAGAAGCAAGGCCTACCGATGCTATAACAGAAGACTAGGAAAAATGGTTGAAAGTGCAAATGTTAGAGTTGATGAGGACTCTGCTAAATCATCCATATATTGTGGATATGATTCAGATGAAGACAATACAACAAAGGGAAGAATGTTCAAACACAAAATCAATTTCAAATTGTACCATATGTTTCGATAAGACAACTTCAATTTATTCTGGTAAATCAAGATAGTTAAGAAGCAGAGACAAGTGCAATTGTAGAAGAAAGAACAAAAGAATTAGAAGTTCAAGAGAATCCTAAAACTCCAAGGCATGTAAAGCTAAATCATTGTGAAAATAAAATTATAGGAGACAAGAATAAAGGTGTGCAAACTAGAAGAAAGATTGCAAAAGAGTATTACTTGATTTCCAAGATTGAACCTAAAGATGTCAAAGAAGCCTACAATGATGAGCAGTGGATGGAAGCTATGAAGGAAGAATTAATTCAGATTGAAAAGAGTAATACATGGATACTTGTTCCTAGACCTAAAGATAAGAATGTGATTGGTACTAAATGGGTCTTTCGGAATAAGCTGAATGAACAAGGTGAAGTGATCTAGAATAAAGCAAGACTGGTATGTAAAAGGTATTCACAAATGGAAGGTATTGATTTTGAAGAAACCTTTTCCCATGTTGCTAGAATTGAAGTCGTAAGGTTATTTCTTGCTTATGTTGCATACAAGAAATATAAATTCTATCAAATGGATGTGAAGTCAACTTTTTTGAATGGTGAGCTAGAAGAAGAAGTATATATTGAACAACTGGATGGATTTCAATTGACTAACAAAGAATACATGGTTTACCGATTGAAGAAAGCCCTATATGGACTCAATCAAGCCCCTAGAGCCTAGTATGCTAGATTAGAAAAGTACTTACTGAAGCTTGGATTCAATAAAAGGTATTTTTGATAGCAACTTATATTTCAAATTGGATCATGATAAAGAATTAATTATTGAGGTCTTTGTTGATGACATTATTTTTGGAGGAGATGATAATCTATGTGTGAAGTTTGTTGATGAAATGAAGAGTGAATTTGAGATGAGTATGATTGGAGAGATGAAGTTCTTTCTGGGATTGCAAGTTACCCAGTTAGACAAGGGGATCTTCATATCTCAATCCAAATATGTGAGAGAATTGTTGAAGAAGTTTGGCATGGATGATTCAAAACCTATTGGTACTCCCATGGTAGCTGGATGTAAGTTAACATAGAATGATGATTCTCCTAAGGAAAATCAAACAAGATACAAGTCAATGATTGGTGGATTGCTCTATTTAACTCAGACTAGACCAAACATTATGAATGTTGTATGTATGGTTGCTAGATTTCAGGCTGATCCAAAAGAGTCTCATATGACCGTTGTTAAGAGAATCTTCAGGTATCTGAAAGGAACAGTTGATTTTGGACTTTGGTATCCTAAGGATGATGATCTTACCTTTAATGCATATACTAATGCGGATTGAGCAGGAGATGTAGATGACAGGAAGAGGAAAAGTGGTGGTTCCTTCTTCCTAGGGAAGAAGTTGGTGTCTTGGTTGAGCAAAAATTAGAATTCCATTTCTCTATCTACTGTTGAAGTAGAGTATATTGTTGCTGCAAAAAACTTTACTCAGGTGATGTGGATGAAAGAGATGCTGAAAGATATTAGAGTATATATGATGAACCTATTGCTATATACTATGACAACTCAAGTGTAATTAACATATCAAATAATCTGGTACTACACTCTAATACCAAGCATATATCAATTTAGTTTCACTTCTTAAGAGAAAAAGTGAGTGAGAAAGAAGTTAGATTGGAGTATGTGCCTACCAAAGAACATATTGCAGACATTTTCACCAAGCCATTACCGAAGGATGCTTTTGAATATCTTAGAGGGATGCTAGGGGTGATTACCCCTCCTGATTTGAACTAAAGATGCATTTGCTTGCATCAATCCATGTGCTTCATAAATATTTCTTGATCCAGATTGATGTTTCTATGGCTGCTACTCAGGGGGAGTAGTCAGATGTACAGATATGTGGTTCAAAGCTTGTATGTGGGAATATAATGCTTATCTTTTCCATTGATGTCAAAGGGGGAGAAGAGTCATGTGAAAAACTATGAATTGTCTAGGGAGAAGAGACTTGTGGGGTGAAGATCATGTAGAAGAAGTCAAGGAAGAAGAGTCAAAATATAAGGAAGAGTAAGTGTTGATTAAGAGTTGTGTTGATGGTGTTTTTCACATCATATGTTGCCATCAATTCCCAAGGAGGAGATTTTTGGATGTTGTGGTTGTGTTTCTGATATGTGGTTTTCATTGATGTCAACACTATTAGCATTATTGTATTGAAGGTTGTCTATGTTGAGGATATTTAGAAAATTGTAAAAGAAAGTATTACAGGTTCCCAGTGGAACTGTGAAGGTCATGAAGGTTCCTTGTTTTGTACGTTGAAGATCAACTTCTATGGACTAAAGGGTTTATTTCTGAGTGTATCTAGTCCATCCACTAGAAGTTACAAAGGTCCACGTGAAGATTTGTTCGAGTTATGAAGATTTGTGTTTTGACAGTGTTTTTGTGGTCTCTATCAGTGTTCTTGATTAAAGTTGGTATAATTATGGTAATTCTAGTTGTTGTGGATGTTTCTTTGTTGTTTCTTGGTGCTCATGGATGTTTCTAGATTGTGCTCTATCTTTGTTACATGTCTGTGTTGATCGATGTGCTCATGGTGGAAGATTTTCTCTCAGTATGTTCGGGTTTTCATGTTCTTGGTCGACATGATGGTTGTAACATGTTGTGGATCCTTGGAAATTAAAATTTGAATGTTTGGTGCACTCGAGGATATTTTTTTGGGCTGCATCATGATATTTTCCAACTTTGTTTGATCCACACTGAAAATTTATTTGTAAATTTGGGCTGACATTGAAAATATGTTTCATATTTCTGGCCGACTAGGTTGTTGATGTAAATCCATGAAGCGGATATATAAGAGTGGTTGTTTGAGAAAAGTTAGTGTGTGCATAAGAGCGAATGTATGCTAGAGAAAGTGCAGATGTGCGAATAGTATCCAAATCATTATATTGAAGAGCAGAGTGAGAATAAGTTTGAGCGAAGTGTGAAGAAGGTTTTTTTGTGCTTAACTAGAACTATAATCAGGCTTGTGAAGAAGCTATTTCCTCAGTTCATACCCTACAGATCTAATCTGTATTGTTGGGAAGTGAGCCCTCTTGTAATTGAGCAATGAGCTCTAGGAAGTGTTTATGAATGCATGTGCATTCCCATTATTTCTCATTATACTTTTAACATGGTATAATCTTGTGGACTAACATCCACCATGTTTTTTCCGCTAACAGGGTTTCCACATAAAAAAATTTGGTGTTCTTTGTGTTTTTGATGTGTTGACTGTTTATGGTTTATTGTTTATTCATCAAATCTGAGATTGAATTAAGTAAAGTTTGAGAAGTTTAAATAATCTGTGACAATTGATTCACCCCCCCTCTCAGTTGTCTGTCCTTGTTTTTCCAACACCCTCATGAACTTATGAACAAACTTTGAGAGATGTATGGAGACTTGCATGAACCTCCATTCCTAGAGGATCCTGTTGCAGATTATCTTGTTCCACTTGCAGAGTTTGAACTTATTGATGATAAAATAGCTCAAACACTTGTTGATTGGGAAAGTTATGGTAGTCTTGATGATACAAAACCTTCTCCTTCTCCTCCTATGGAGACATCTATTGAGACTTCAATTTCTATGGCTCCTAATCCAGATTTAGAGGGTTCATCTTCTTCATCTATGAGTCAACATCTTGAGGTCGAGGGCTCTTTTAATCCAGCATTGGTAGAATCATCTACTGTTGTACCTAAGGATGCTTGTGATTCCACAATTTTGGTTCCTTGTGATTCAGTGCAACAAGACATTCATCATCTTCCAGAGATTGCTACTTTAGATGGCTTCTTGACAGGTATTTTAGACTTGTTTGTGGAGACTCATCTTGTAGATTTGGGGGAAATCATAATTGATGACATTCATCTTCTCTTTGATGGAGAAGACCTTTCTTCAGTTGTTACGAGGGAACTCCTTGACCCTCTTGTTCAATATTTACATGATCATTCTTTACAATTTTATGTGACTGTAGATCCTTTTGGACAACACTTGGAGGCTTCTTTATCTTCAGAGGGGATATCATTTTCTGTGGATTGTGTTCTACATTCATCTCTACTAGATTCTAGATTTTCCTCTTCAGCAGTGTGGTCTAGAACGCCTATTTGGAGTGTGTCATCTTTCGACATCGACAAGGAGACACTCAAGAGCATACTTAAAAAAAATCATCATCCATCATCCATCTTCCTAACATCCTACATGCATCCATATTTTTTTTCTTCCTAAGGGGAGGAACCTTGTTCAATGCTTTTGGGTCATCTTTAGCATTTAATGTCGAGCTTCTACCATCATTGCAGGAGACTCAAGATTGAGGGGGGCTACCTCATTTCTCTTCTACTTCTCTCTTATGGGGGGGTCTTTTTCCTCACATGGGGTTTTGGCCTTCTCATTCTTCTTTGAGAGCATTTCTTTTTTGTCTTTCATCTCTCTTTTGAGGAGGGTTTTGTCCCACTGGGTTTTCTCCTTTTCTTCGTTTGTGAGAGATTTCTTTTTCATTTCATTTGCATATGTACATGGGTACCTAACATGGCCTAGTAGTCGAGACCCATTCTACATCTTTGTGTTATTTTCAAAATAATCAACTACTCCCTAAGTTGCACTTAAGGGGGGGTTTGAGTGTAAATAAAGTCTTGCACCTAGTTAATTCATTACTAGGGGACTTATTTACATGTTAAGTTTACTTAGTTCCTAGGAAGGAATCTTTCTAGAAGGTGTTAGTTGTCATTAGTTGTTGTCTTATATTTTGACTTGTAACACATGTGAACCTAGGTAGTTGTGATTAGTTGTCTCATGTCATAGGGCATCTTGTATCTCACCTTGTCTATATAACCAAGGGGTTTCTACTACATTCTACACACAACAACATTGAATCACATTGATAAGAATATAGTTTATTCTTGTCATATTCAAATATTCTCTCTCTTGTGCTTCCATTTGGCATCTAGATCTTGGTAGGCTATCTCCATAGCCAATTCTAACACCACATGGGTAATTGTGCCCATGACTCCCAACCATTTTCTTCATCCCAATTTGGAAAACATGCTACTATTGTAGTCAATTGACTCATTCACTGTGTTGAACCATCATCTATTTACCACAAGTTAGAAATCCTTCTATTGTGGGTATGGTAGTCTTTGTGCTACAAGGGTTAGTCTTATTTCTAAAGGAATATTTCATAGTGTGGGGCCCCACAAGTATAGGTATAGATGGGAATAGAAATATTAGTATCTAATCCATCACATCACATATCATAATTTCATATAAATTCATTAGTGCATACATATAACCATCTCATAAAAATGAAATAGAAACCATAATATCGTCACTTCCAAAAATGAATATTATCACATCTATATAAAAAATTAATGTGTCATGATGCATCGATAAATAAATTATACACATGGGTTCATCATTTATAAACCAAGATCATTTACATGACACCAATATATATATATATATCGAGGTGAATCCAAATCACTACAAAATGTCTCATTGAATTTGATATTGAGTAATTCTTACAATCAAGATAATCACCCCCTAAATGTAGATCACCAATAATACACACACACTCAAATGCAACACTAGGATCTCCAATAAATAAAATATAACCAAGATCTCCAAACCAATAAGATAAACTATTATTGTAAGTCCCAACTATTTTTTTAAAACTAAATTATGTTATAAGAACCCCTTGATGGTACTAGTTTTAACTACCTTGAAATAATTGCATTCCTTCCTTAACCTTTCATATGTAAGTATTACATAGATTACTTTGTATTATATTGCAATATGTGGTTAGCTAAATCATAAATTAAATTCAACTAGGGTTGTCGATTACTGTTGTATCAATATCGGTAAAGGGACTTAGGCCTTGACAACAATGGTAATTAGATCTATGGCATTCTATAAAATTTGGTATTGCAAAGATCACCTATTGCTTAAAATGGAAAATGTCTACAGGGTTACTTTTCCTTGGGGAAGGATTCTTTTATCTTGTTTGATCTAATTAATTTGTTTGGTTGATTAAAAGGATTTTAAAAAGAAATAATATTAATGTGATGATAGTTGTCCAAATGTTTAAGGAATTACTAGAGGCTTTTATAAACAAGTATTATTATGTTATGTTAGGAATTGAATTATGATTTGTGCAAATAAAAACCTTTTTGGTCGTGAAGGTGCTTGCTGAGTAGGGTTATTCATGTGGGCAAATATATAGTGTTAATTTCCTTATGTGAATTGAATAGTCTAGATGATGTCATTATTAGACATAATTATGTAATGCTAATATTATTAGTAGAATAAATTGAGGTTGAATTTGTTTACATGAACATTAAGTTATGAAGAATTGATAATATTTACCATCATCATGACTTGTGAGTAGAAAGAAAAACTTGAGCTAATCATGTGGTAATTTCAATTGATGCTTGATTATTATGTTGATATGATACTTACATATAGTTCTCTTAATTGATATTTCAATCTTCTAGAACTATCACTTCATCTCTCTATTCTCAATGTATTTAATGTGTACATTATGTGTTAAAGGATATTTATCATTTGGTCAATAGAAAAATGAGAGACCAACCAAGAACCTTAACCATCCTTTTCCTTTTTCATTGTGAAGAAATATGAATTTTTCTATTCTTTCCTAATACACTCTCATACTCTCATCCTAATAAATGAGAGGGAAATTTGAAACTAACCACATGTCAACCTAAATAAGTTTATTCCTTATGTGGTTTGAAATTTGATTTATTTTCATATCCCTAGGTTGTTGTACACCTTTTATGGAAACTCAGATTTGGCTTTGTCAAGGATTTTAAGGAGTGATAAAATAATATTTTTTATGCTTCCTGATGGGTAAAAGGCCCCCTCAATCAAGTAGCCATGGAAAAAGGTAAATTTTGGGGGAGTATTCTTTACTCTTACGAAGGGAGGATCAATAAAGGAATGTTAAATATTAATTTGCTGAAAACCTAGAATATTGTAGGTTAAAGGTACAATTTACTCTATGCACCTACGGATTCACTCGATCAGTAGTATGAAGTTCTTGTTATGCACTCAACCACTAGACATGTATGGTAAGTAAGATCATAAATGCCATCGGTCAAAGGGGTCATTGGAACACCATTAAGAGGCATGGTGTTTATATATGGGATGGAATGCCAACTCTAAAATATTTAATATTGATTGATCCATGTTTGGTGGGGGAACGTTGAGTAAAGGAATGGATTCCATCAATCACATTGAATTTACACGATAAAGATGGTTAGCTTGGATTCAACAAGTAAAGAACAAAGGAATTACAAGAAATTTGTATCTTCAAAAGTTAATGACCTCGATAAGTTCTTTTAGACGACCCATTTACGGATAAATTTGACCCATTTAGTTCATCATTGCAAGAATTTGAAGACTTGGATTTTATAGATGATTGGATATGCAAGCCAGATTGCTTTGAAATGGCTGATGCACAGACAATTTTTTTTTGATGAATAAGCATAGTATCTATATTAATTTAAAAGATAATCATACATATTCACAAAAAAAGGTGGGTGGTAAGAAGGAACACCCCAAAAGTCACATGGGCTATGCCCAGAAAGCTAGAGTCACATGGGCCAAGCCCAAAAAGTAGGAAATATTACAAACACATGAAAATAAAAAGGTTATCAAGCGGCCATGGTAGTGCCAGTAGAGGGTGACAGGTCCTTGTCATTTGATTTCCCCCATACATCAGCAGGTTCTAGAGTGACATCAGGGGGAGCCCAACCATCATCATATTTTTTAGAATCTTATCTTTTTCTTCACGACGAGGTGAAATGGCCAAATCCAACCGTGGAAGCCACTTAGAAGTATCAGAAGGCCAACCAGAACTGCCTCTAGGAGTATCAATAGATGACCGCACTTAGAAGTATCAGAAGGCCAACCAGAACTGCCTCTAGGAGTATCAATAAATGACCACCCATAAGCGCCACCTCCACCCCCATCGCTCCTATAGAAGGCCACTCCAGGTCAACCTACAGAGGAGGAGAGGGCGACTACCGGTGAGGACAATAACCATGATGAGGAGGAGCCTGAGAATGGGGGTGAAAATACCTAGTAGAGCCACTTCATTGCCAGCCCCACGAAGGCAAGCGACCTTGGGAAGAAGTGGGTGAGGGAGGCACATGTGCCACAATACAAGGGGCATTGCCCCAATGGTTTAGAAGTTCTCAAAGGTGAGAAACTTCAAGCACAAATTTTTCAGCTTGCACTTGAATTTGCAACAAAACATTAGAACAAATAACTGCTTTAGAATATAAAGAAACAAATTTATCAATTTGGTAGTGAAAAAATATGCAGGCATTTCTATCTTTCCAAATAATTAAGAGGATTTCCACCCTCAAAGTGTGTCAAATCTAAGTATACTTTGTGGGGATCTTGGGAGAGTCTCCCAAAAAAACCATATGTCAGGAGAAGGGCTCTAGCTAAAATGGTCAAAAGAATTCATAAATCCAATTCCATAGCTATTGAGCTCTCGTATAGAACCAAAAGAGGAGCTTAAATGACTCAGCCTACCCACAAAAAGGGGGCAACGAGGGTCCTAGACCCTCAAGTGAACAAGCTGAGACCCCACTGATAAGCCTTGGAAAAGAATACACCAAGAAAAGTGGGTGAGCTTTGGCTCAACACTTGCAAACCACGTAGTAAAAAATATTTTACGCCAAACAGACATTGAGGATTGGAGGTGCCATCTTTGGTTCAGGTTGTCAATCATTGGAAAGTGAGGCAAAAACAATTGATACCCAAATCGAGGCTTGTGATTTTTGAAAGGGGTGTCTAGATACCATTTCCAGTCTTTCCACCAAGGCTTGGTGGCATGGATACCCACCTTATGAAGCATATTAGTTGAAATGACACTCACTAGGTCGTTGTAAGTTTCACTATCATGGTTTTGAAAACCATACTGAACACAAAAAAGCTTCCCATGGAAAAATACTCATGGTGGGCATATGAAATAAATTTTAAAGGGTCTAGATACCCTTCTTGTGAAACTTGAGGACCTTAAGCCAAGGAAGCTTGGCCAAAAGCCGACCTGCATTGGAAAAAAGAGGTGACCACCAAATATTATGTTGATTGAGCGAGAGCCCATCACAAAATCCAAACCTAGACTAGCAGAACCAGGGCTTGACTGCCTCCCAAGCCTGCTAAATTATTTTGGTAACAAAGGTTCCCACAATCTGAACTAGCTCTCTTATAACAAGAAGGGTTTGAAATTCAATTCCCTTCCAAGAAGGTCTGTGGGTAGGATATCAAGTCTGAATATAATGCCTGAGGAGGATTTTCAAGGCCTCATCGCTAGTAAGAGCTCTGATAATCCATTTAACACAAAGAGAAATCCCTTGCCACTGAGTGGAAAGAAGGCCAAGCCCACCAGAGTCTTTGGGTAGGCAGCAAAAATATTAGGAAACGCGTTGAAAACCTCAATGAGTCTTAGAAGAGGCCTAGAGAAAGTCATAGAGAAAATTTTCCAACTTAGCATATGAGGCCTTGGAAGGGGCCCAACATGAGGAGTAATACATGAGTTGTTGCTAAAACTTTGGGGCAAATCTAAAATTTACCAGCTAGAGAGAGTATCTTGGTAATCTAAAAAGATAATTTATGCTCAATCTGAGATAGAACCACTTGCCAAAGATCAACGGAAGAAGCCTAAAAGCTGAAAGGGATGTCAAAAAATTAAAATATTTCACCAAGAGCAATCCAATTCCAACCATATTGCTATATCCAGAGGGGACTGGGGACTGGGAAGGACAAATTATCTGTAGCACAAAGTTTTGTGCCATTGAATGGAAAAATTAGAGGCCAAACAGAAGGTCTCCAAGAAATCAAGAGCAACTTTGACATTATTTTCTTCTTCCAACAAGGTAAGGAAGGAATCATCGAAAAAGTGGCCATTGACCAACTAGGATGGTGAGTTAGGAAAAGAGATGGCACGAACCAACCCTTGGGATACTGAGTGAGTTAGAAGATAACCAAACCCCTCAGCAACAAGCACATAAAGCAAGGGGGAAAGTGGGAAGCCTTGATGAATGGAGCGGAACAAATCAAAGGATTGGGACTAGAAGCCACTAATGGTGATGCAAGAGGAAGCATCAAAGAACAAAATTTGCATAGACTAGATGAATTGAGGTCCAAATCCCAACGTGAAGAGCATAGAAAGTATGAAAGGCCATTTTATGTGATCGCAAGCTTTGGAAAAATCAATTTTGAGAAAAATTGCCTTTGATTAGAGCATCTCACCCATTCTATGCCCTCCTAGACAACAATAATGTTGTCTAAGATGAACATGGATTTAAATAAATCTAGTTTGCTTCGGGCACACAATCTGAGGCAAAAAATGGAATATTTTTTAAGCAAGGAATTTGATAATAATTTTATAAGAGACATTGAAGAGTGTGATGGGCCGCCAGTTATAGATATCCACAGGATCGCCAGATTTAGGTATGAATTTATAAAAAGCTTCAAGGTAAACCTTATGTAGATCTTTCCCCACCCAATCCCAAAGGGCCTTGTAGAATTCACACAGGAACCATCAATTCCCAGGGCCTTATCATCGGCCATAGTGTTGATAGCTTCTTTGAGATATTCAATTGTGAGCAATTGCTCATAGAAAGCTTTATGGGCTGAGGAAAGCCTATTTGGCACAACAACAAGACAACCTTGGAGCACATGATGATGCTCAGGAGTATAATCTTGGGTTGTGAAGACCTGCTCATAGTGCTTAACAAACACTTGGAGAATATCAAGCAATTCAAAAAGCACATTATTTCCCTCTTTGATCTACTTGATATAGGTGATGAGTGTCTAGCTCGAAGAGCCAAAAAAATTCTTTTGAGGCACGATCCCCAATTTTAAGCCAATGAAGTCTGGTCTTGATTTGCACCCCTCTGGAAGCATAATTATTAACAACTTGCTTTTGATGCCTTAACTCTATAACCTTGGCTTGCAGAGAAGGGGAAAAGGGGTTAGCTGCCAAAGCCTCGGTGGTAGCATGAAGGTTAGATGTTGTCACGTGATAAGACCATCTATGAAAGATAGGTAGTTGGCACCCATAAATGTGAAGAAACCTCGTAGTGTGGGTAATAGTATCATTCCACCATGTAATCCACCCAGTATTGTGAGGTGGCCTACACTCCAAATTATAAATAGTGTTGGTGTGGGCCAATGTGGGTTGATGACTCAGTAGAGAGGTGTTCAGAAAAAACTGGGTCCTACTAGCATGGGGCTGCCTTAATTCCCATTCAATACAAAAAAAAATGGGAAAGTGGTTTGACAACGTCACATCCACTAATAGCTTAACTAGAAGTGGAGAAGAGCTAGAAAAAGAGAAAAAAGATTGAGTTGAGATTATAACACAATCAAGGTGTTTAAATATCTTGTTAGACCTAGATCGATAATTGCACCAAGTGTGCCAAAGAAAATGAGAGTGGTGGCAGCCAATATTGGGATCAAAAAGACCCAATTTATTACACATGTATTACCAAGCCTCTCTTTCGACAGCTACCCATCAAAATGGCAGGGTACCATCCTTGTTGTATGCCATCTCAACCATATTGAAATCCCCACAAAGTAGCCAAGAAGCAACTGAAAATGAGTCATCTATCCATCGCCAGAGAAGAGATCTTTCAACAACATCATTCAAGGCATAAACATTATTAATTCCAAAGGAATGATTATCAATGTTCAAAAGAATCCAAACAAGTTGATGTGTGGGGTTAGAACCATGATCAACCACACAAGCATGCCACCTTGGTGAAAAAAGGGTGACCGATCTACCATGTCCAACCTCATGATTAGTACAAAATATTTTACTAGTTGACCAAATAGAATAGCAAGCCAAAGAGAGCAAAAAACCAACAAATTTCACTTCTTAAAGATGCAGAACATCAATACCAACATATTTCTCAAGAGTATCCCTAACATAATACTTCCTAGAGAGGTCTATTATACCTCGAACATTCTAGGAAAGGAAATTAATGTTAGAAACTCCACCATTTCACTAGAGTCTGGCTCTTCAAGAGTGGAAAAGCGATTCTGCAAAAGTTCTGGTGGGACTAACCCAATCTAAATGGTAGGAGACGAATGCATCCATTTCTCCTAAACATATTCTCTTTCTTCTAGAGGTCAAGAAAGATTGTGATACCTCCTATGAATTCTTGATATGAGAGGAGACTCAGTCGGCTATGCTATCATAATTGAGGCAAGCTAGGGCATAGTTGTAGGCCTTGGCTGAACTAAAGTGCTATGAGAGCTCATCTGGGCTTCCTTCCCCTTCACAGAAGGGTTTGAAAATTCCTTTATCGACTTAGAGTTTTTGGTAACCATTTTCCATTTTTCCTCTAGTTTGGTGGCAACACCTTCTACTTGATGGGGTTTTTTAGCTTCCTGTGGTGGAGATTGAGTACAAGGGACTGTAAGAGGGAAATCTTTAATCTTGTGGTCAATGGACTAACACCGATAACAAGTGTTCGACAGATTAAAATAAGTGCCTTCTGGGTATGCCAAAAGGATCCAATTGAATATCAATGGACTCTTTCAAATCTTGTGAAAGGCCCACTTTGACATAGACTCACTTTTGAGGGCGAGCTTGAAAGAACCTATCTAGTTCGACACAAATAATCCTCCCCATAGAGGAAGCAACATGTTGTAAAAAATGAAAAAAAGGAAAGGGAAGACCAAGAAATTCAATCCAGACTGGAACCCACAACTTGGTGTCATCTAAGACAACAAAGTCTCGGGTCCACACCTAGAAAATTAGCAAAGAGGATCAAACATACCAAGGACCATGATTTAGGATTTCCTGAACATGATTGACCTTCACAAAGAGAAAAAGAAAAAATACTTTATTCAAATTTTGGACCATATCAAGGTGGACCCCATGAGGAACCTAGGCCTTTTGAACCCATTCTTTAAGCACACTCTTAGGGGGAGTCTTCCCAACAAAATAACCAAGAGTATGCTACTCTAACCATTGACATGCAAAATCAAAATTTGGCATGGGTAACACCACATCAACCAAGGAATCAAAAGACTTACCTCATGGAACACTTTTGGAACAAATGTACAGGGACACTTGTTTGGAGGAGGATCCATTGAGTAGACCTGTCAAACCACCAACACCAACAAGAACTATTGGGTTAGAGCTAGTTGTAGGCATAATAAAACTACAAAAGCCATAGTAAATGCAGTCGTACACACAAAGTAAATGAAAAATCCTATGCCTAAGGTGTGGTATGATGCAAGAGGGGCCAAGGATGATTGCAAACACAAGAAACTCTAGCAGAGCTGATTCCACAGACAAATTTTGAAAAAGATGTAGCAATAGCAAAAAAATCAATAAGAGAAGGTAGGTGAAGCGTGTAGCCTAATATCTTTTACAATAGAGGTTGAAGGTTCCTCACCTAGTGATATAGAAAATGTAGGGGCCATGATTGGAGAGGTTTGATTAGATGGGGATAGAGGTATTCTATCCGAGCACACATATTTTGAAAACTCGATAGCTCAAAATGAGGGGTTAGATGCTAAAAATGGCTACTTTCCTATTCAATAATTAACTATATGAGCAAAATGGCTCAGAAAATTCACCTCCAACAATTCATCGCCACGAAAATTCACCACCAACAATATGCATGGTGAATTTTCCACAAGATGAATTTGTCGTGGGGATGAATTGTTGGCGATAAATTGTTGGAGGTAAATTTGCTGACAATGAATTGTCGATGGTGAATTTGACTGAAGCCAAGCAAAACAAATGTCTAGCGTTGGTTTTACATTTGGTGGAAATGGAAGTATTAGCTTGCGTAATTTTTTCCTTGCAAATTCTACCCATTTATTCTCATCAACATGTTCACACCATGATATGATTTATGCAAAATCTCGAGGTAATTCACTGGCGATGGTTTTAGTGAGTTCATCTTTTTTTGTTTGCTCTCTTTGGAAATCTATATGTAGTTGGATACTATTTGTTGGAATTATTTCAACATAAAAAATCTATTTTTCCCTATTAAATGGAAGCGCTGGTTCATACACAGTGTAAATGCTTTTGCACTATTTTCATTTTCCTTTTGCATTTTGAATGTTTAGATTTCAAATTGTCTTTAAAGTTTGAATTTAGGGTTATTTTAATTAAAAAAATCAAAATTTTGGTTAGAGGGGAAGTTTAAAATTGCAAGTGTAAGTGGTTACACAAAAAAAATAAAAAAAATAGTAATATGTATCCTTGTAGAGAATTTATATATTTATCAATTATTTACTTATTTGACAATTCCCCTATTGTAGTAACACTGTGGGGATGCTAGACTTGTGAAACTAGATATGTACCAGTCTTTTCCATTGGGGTATGTGAAACCTCGCGAATTGGATGGTCTATAACTTGCATCTAGCTTCATCAGTTGGGGTATGTTGCATCCAATGAATTCACTTTATCCTCTACATTGATGTGACTTGTTTAATTTCCATTTGCTATCATCTTTCTCGTGGATTTGAAAGCTTGTATAGACAATGGAATCTCTTAGGTTGATAGTCATTTTGTTCACATTTTATGTTATATATATATATATATATATATATATCCTTTCTCTCTTCTCCAATCACACATTTTACAGGGTAGAATACCTTTTAGTCATGGTATGCTATTTTTTTTAGAATCTCGTAACTAAATACATTGAGCCACAACTTTTGTTGGGCTCCAATGGTACATCTCTTAATCAATTTTTATCTCATATGGTTATAGATAGTATAGAGTTTTTACATCAAGTCCTTCATCCGTATTTGATTGCAGAGTTATTCTTGTGGAGTGATTATTTTATATTGAGATAGTAATTCAATTCTTCTTGGTGGGATTGTCTATTAATGAATCATTTTATGATTCTTCACACACACACACACACATCTTACCTTCTATTATTGTCCTTATATGATCACATGTTACATGTACACATATTTACTTGTTCATCACAACATTCTTAGAGTGATGTTGCATATTATTTCCATTGGAGTGTGATTTGGTATTAAATACCTAATAGTTACTAAATTTTTATCTTTCAATATGATATATTATACTTATTAAAATTGTTTTTATAATCTTGGTTATCACGAAATGGGTTATCATTAGGATTATCTTATTCATAATTTTGGAAAATTAATTAGCATTGAGAAGGAATTGGTCATTGCTTATATTGCTATCACACTAAACAATATTGGTTAACATCTTTGTTAACTGGTTCATCTTTTTGATTAAGAGTTATCATTTTTTATAGATTTAGAATTTTAACAACTTTTAGAATGTTGTTTTGTTTATATTGTTTTGATCCTCATTATCAAATATGTAAGATACATGATTAAAGGAAGTATTCATTTGTAGAACCCCTGATATGATAGTTAATAATTCTTGTCTATAATGTTGATTGTAGATCACCATATTTTTTGAGATCATGATTAAAAAGATAGTGTAGGTAATGTTTAGGACCTTATGAATGAACACTTACCCTTTATAAATAAAATCAATATGTCTGAAAATATTTTAAAATAGAGGTTACATTTAATCCTTGCATGATTATTTGTGTTGCAAGGTAAATAAAAGAGAATTTTTTATTAAATATGATATTAAATTTAATAGAATATTTGGGAACTTATATAAAAGACCTATGCCAAATCAATTTATGGAGATAAATGTTATAATTGCACCTTGAGTAGATAACTTAGATTGATTGGATTGGATATTTATTCTCACTAGAATACACTTGATATATGTGCTAGAATACTCCTAGTGATCTTAAGATTGCTTTGAACAAGTTTCACTTGGGAACTGACACATACTACACCAAAAGATCTAATCCTTGATATTGTAGAACCCCAATCCTAGACCTTCAAAAACACAACAAACAAACACATCATTAGATCAAATGCAAGTGAGAATCAAGATTCCCCATGAAATCCATTTAAATTGCAAAGAACAAGAAATGAGATGAAGAACAGAAGCACACATAAACAAAATTTATCAAATCCTATTCAATGTAAAGAAAACTCTTGATCCCATGGGGGAATTGGTGCCAATTTGATGTGGAAATCAGCCCTTTCCCAACTCCTATGCAAGATTTGTGTTGATTTGATGAAGATGTGATCCACTTTGGTAGAATTCCTACATAACCTAGCTACAAACTTGATAAAATTGATGGAAATGGTGATGCTTGAAGATGAAATTGAGTATAATAAGTTTGCTCAAATTGTGGATGATCCAAAAATGAGGAGAGAAGCCTCTTATATATAGAAAGACAAGATGGAGGAAAGAGAAAAATGGAGCAATGTGGGATCATTCAACATCAAATGGGCAAGTGCCACTTATCAAGATGTGAATGGAGGAAGCTTGAGCACATTTTGGTGAATGCGCACAATAAATGAAATTAGGTGGAATTTATGAAATGACATGTTAGAGGGAAAAAGAATGAATTAAATGCCACTTGGCTCAATGCACAAGGACATGTAAGAGGGAATGAATGTCTTGTTGGAAGGACAAATCCACTTGGAGGGACTTTCAAACTTGGAGGAATATTCCCCTAAAGATGCCAAGTTGAAATAAAATAGGGATTTAATAAATCCATTAAATGTATTTTCATGTGCAAGTGGAAAAATCTAGAGAAATTGGATGATTAGGATTAAATTAATCAGGGTTTAATTAATTTAATAAGGGATCAGATGATGTAACTATTTGATTTAGATTTTTAGGTTGATTTAAATCAAAGTTGAGAAGAATGTGATTTAGATTTAATTAAATAAAGGATTTGATTTATTTAATCAGAGAGGATGATATTAGATTAAATTAAACAAGGTTTAATTTATTTAATTTAATAAGATGACTTTAGAGATTTAATCAAATAAAATGAATTATTCAATTAAATAGAGACCATAGGGTTAATTAAATAACTTTGATTTATTTAATTAACAAGAGAGAATGACTTAATCAGATAAATGATGATTTATTTAATTAAGGGTTGAAGAGTGATGATTTAGTTGAGAAGATGATTTAGGATGAAATGGTGTTAGTAATCAGGATCAAGTGTGTCGGTACATTTTTTGTGTCTACAAATATAGACCTTTATAGCAAGACAATTAGAAAATCTTCCATTGATGTTAGTCCAACAATTATAATAGAGGTCCTTGCAATAAAGAGCTTCTCTTTTGAATTGTTACATTATCATTATTGTGTGGATTAGTGCTATGATCGAGATTCATAGACCAAGACATCATTTGAACCTAGTGGATGTATCTTATTGTTGGTCAACCAAATATTAATTGGTTCAAACTCAAGTTGTCGAACTATGAAGCCTCTACATGTTACGTACGCAAGGCCATCAAGTGATGAGCCCTCGAGGCATAGGTCTAGCCATTAGGTCTCATCCTTCTTAGGGTTGCTTGAACCTACTATTTCCTCCCGATGATATGTATACTTTGTCCCTCTTTACATACCCAATTATAAACTATCATTTATTTTATCTAGATAAAGTAATGATATGGCTTGTCTTGATGATCATGTAATTGACCATCCATTGATCTTATATTGTGCATCTAGTCATGTAGACACATTGTAGGTACAAGTATTAGGGGCAAGAAAATATGACATGATGGAATGCAAGAGAAACTTGAGTGAGTAGGAGGTACGTTATGTTGTTGACAATAAAAAGTAGTCAATTATTATTTTTAAAATTGAATCATTTGTATCTTAACTCTTAACTAAACAGTATTGTCAATTGTTGCTTTAAATTAATGCATTATGTTATTGTTTAAAAAAATGTATTTTCAAATTAGTAGAGTTGGTGTAGTTTAGTAGGTTGTGTTGTGTCCATTAAGTTTCCAAAAGGTGGGCATGACACATAGTTAATCACTATAAAATTAATCAAGAAACTCTACTAAACTTATAGACATCCAAAATACATTCATAAATTCATTAATACCACATACGTAGTCATTAAATGCTTTGAAATGCTTAAAGGTATATAAAAGGTCTTGGTAATGTCTTTAAAAGCTTAGTAGAAATAAGATACAAAACATGAAATTGTAGCAAGAAACTAGTCAATTCTCTAGCTCATCAACAAGGTTGAGAGATGGGACTAAATCAAATGATGAAAAGTGTCTTAATCCTATGTCATGTGGAAAATAAGGTATAATATTGCATATTTACAAGAAACTTCCAGAAAGATTCTTTAATACCATAAGTAAACTTAACATGTGAAAGTGTGAAAATGTCATAACTAGGAACTAGTTAGATAATATACATCATTCACACTACAAAGGGAGAAGATAGATATGAAATACCCCTATTCACACTAGCACCCACCCCCCTCTCCCTTCCCCCCCTCCCTCGCTCCACCCCAATCCCTTAAGTGTAACTTAGGGAAATTGGTGAACAAATACAATTGATGCAAAGATGAAAGAATGGGTCACAAATATTAGGCCATGTGAGGTGCCCATTTACAAATGAAATCTCTCATAAATGGAGAAAAGGAGAAAACACAGGGTGATCCCACAATACTAGTTTAGAATTCCCTTCATGAAGAAAAATTGCAAAAACGCAACTCTAAAGAAAACAAAATTGGGTTTTTAGGGGTTTGCTCGAAGGGGGCTTCGAGTGAACCCAAAAAGGGGTTCGCTTGAACGTCCCCTTTGAGCGAACCCCTTTGTGATGCCATCCCCTTTTTGGTGCATTTTTAAATGAAAACAAAGGAAAATTGCAAAAAATGGGGGTTCGAGTGAACTGCCCTTTTCTCGAAGGGGTCCAGTGGGGTTCGCTCGAACCCCCCTTTTTGCCCTTCTCGCTCTCTAGAAATTTTTTGTAAAATTTTCCCTTTCCAAGCTTGGGTTGAAGATGAAAATGAAATCAACTTCACAGACCCAACTGGATGATGTAGTCCTCAAAACAAGCTATCCATCAAATATATTTTTAATATATTTTGGTTTTATTATTCATTTTTTTTAGTTTAATTAAACCTAGGTTTTTCATCAAAAATCAAGCTCTTTGTTCTGCACATGTGAAAAAATAGCATTATAAAAAAAAATCTGAAAAATATCTATGCACTAGATATTTATGTCCTTGATCCAACAAAATAAATAAATTGAATTTTGATACATACCAAAAAAATTATGTGTTAGCAAGTAAACCTATGTCTAAATTGTAATTGGTTTGACTTCAAAACTTTAAAATTAAGAAAAAAAATTCAATAAAGTACTATGAAACCAATTGCATGTACTAGATATTGTAGTTACGAATCTAAATTAAAAAAAAAAAGAATTTATCCTTCATAGAAAAAATTTATGTGTGTTGGAAGACTTGCAACATGTGCATGAAGGTTGGATGGTTGTGTTGGTTCTTTCTATGTTGTCATTGATGTCAACATGGTAATAACTACATGGTGTTGACTATATGAAAGTTTTCTTGGTTTACCAAAATTTGTTCTATGTCGGTAATGCTCCTATGTGATGGATCAATATGTTGGCATTTGAGTTAGGAACTCATCGCAAGATCTAATGTGACTCTAATCTTCTAACCATGTTTTATTGACTTATTCAAACTAATTTTTCTTGGATCTTGAGACATTCTTTTGTCTATGAACTAGAAGTTATCTCTGACAGAGTTCAACTTTGTATCCTACTATTATTCTGTGTGTGGTGTGATGTGTGGGAGACTCCACATTTTACTCAGGTGAACATTTTTATACTATGGTTGAGATGGCAGTTTCTTTACTGGTAGTATGATGGGAAATTAATATGTTCTCTGATCCAGAAGGTGTTTGCATTAAGGACTATTTTTTGGTTTGAATAATTTTGTTACTTAGTCTTGGCCGACTCAACGAATGCAATATATTATGAAGACTAATAGTTGACTTGGCATAATGCGCTACACGGATAAAATTTTGAATCTTATATGGTGCCAACCTAATTGAAGAATAAGATATGCTTGCATATATATAAGATGAAAGATAGAAGAGATGAGTAATGCAATTTTAAGAGAGAAAATAAGAAATAAAAGAGAGCGAGAAAGAGAAGTGAATGTGAATAGAGGAGAAGATAAAATCCTAAATGTTTTATCAATTGAGATTAGTGTAGTTTTGTTGAGCGACTACTGTGTGATGCAATACTCTATATTCTAAGCTTCAGTGGAACTGAACCTTGCACAGTGAAGGTGTATTCCATCAGTTCATTCTTTTGGCAGTGAGCCATTTCTTTTGTACTCATGTTATGAGCCTTTTTAATGACTATGAGTCCTGGCAGTGAGCCCCATAATATTTTGTATTTAGATATAATATATTGTGAGTTAACCCTCACTGTGTTTTTTCCCTCATTGGGTTTTCCATGTAAAAATCCTGGTGTTCATTTGTGTGATTACATTGAATTGCTTTTATGTTCTCTCTTATTGATTCAATTAAAATGGTAATGATGATTAAGTGGATTATATTATCAGTATGTGGAATATTGATTCACCCCCACCTCTCAGCATTTTGAATATTCAACAATTGGTATTAGAGCTTGGTTCCTTGGAAGAAGCCTAACAGCTTGAGGAAGGTCCCAAAATTTGAATATAAGAAATTTTTCCCTCCGAAGTGGTCACCATTGAATTTTCAAAAGAAATGGAAGCCCTGAAGGACAAGTTGATAAAAGCAAATGAGCACATTGAAAATCTACAAAGTATATGTATAAATGCAGGTGATCTATTGATTGAAGGAGAAGAAATCATTACTAGCCTACAGGAACAATTGGATGAGAAGAAAAGAATTGAATAATATCAGGAAATTGAAATTTAGAAGATGATGGATGAATGTGTGAAGCTTGAATTAGAAGTAGAAATCCTAAGATCTAATCTGGAAAAGGAAAATATTTTTGAAGAAAAATTTAAGATAAGCTTGACGATGCTTGATGACTTGATTAATTCTCAAAGACTGGAAAAAGATAAGAGTGGTTTAGGGTTTGAAAAAGTTCAGAGTTCTAAAGTGAAGCAATGCACTAAAAAGAAGACGTGGTACAAGGATAAACAAGTCAAGGAGCGAAGAAGAAATTCTGAAAAAACTCTTGTAAAACAATATGATGCAAAAAGGTATTTATACTTCAATGGTGTTTGTCATTCCTGCAAGAGATTTGGTCATAAAGAAAATGATTGTAAGAATAATGCTAATGACTCTAAGGGCAAGAAGAATGGATATAAGGATAAAAAGGAAAATGGAAAGAGGAATGTTACTTGTTGTAAGTGCAGAAAACTGAATCAAACCTTTGATCCATAAGTAACAAGGAAGGAAATGGAAAGAACTTGGAGAAAGGATTCATCAGCTTTATCTGTGCCGACCTTCGGTACAAATACTCCCGTCAATCTCTAAATGAAAGCAACGTCTGAGGGGGAGCAATCATCAGAAAATCAAATAAACCCCCTTATTGGTACTTGTGTCATATCATGACTGAAGTATATTTAATGAGATAACAAGTTTAAGGTATTTTTCACATGTGTGAAGAATGAGGTCTGCAAAATTTGAAAGGATGAAGGCGTACATTTTTTTCAAGGTAATCTACCTACAAATTGAAACACTTATTGCAAAATCATTCAAAATGGAAGGAATAAGATCATATAGCATTAAAGGTATGTATTTTTGAAGAAGTGTGCAAAGGAAGTTTGAAAGGGAATTTAGAGTTTTAGAATTTGAAGAAAGCAACAGTCGAAGTGAGCTCTAGAAACAAAACATCTATACATTTTCAAAGGTATTCTTGTTTGCACAATCTTTTACTTTTATTGATGGATAATTCAAAGATTGTGAATTGTGCAGATAAAGCTAGATTGAAGAGATATATGAGGAATGTGTTGGAAGATCTTGTTGGTCCATTCTCTTACACCCTTTTGAGAGTGTTTCCTACAAAAGATATCTATGCATTTGTTTTTTGTAAGATTGAAGAAATGTCGTCATTTCAGCTAAATATGTTTTGGGAAAATGAGTTGAAAGATAATCATGATGCCTATAGAGTATTAGTTGAGAAGAAGTTGGATGTTTGGAGGAAATTTCCCTTGTTTTAATTTGAGAAGAAGTATATTCAAATAGTATTGAGCATAATTCATAATGAATCTTTGTGGATTGATGAGGCACATCTGGTCACCAGAGAAGCAATTAGAGATGTAACTGGTCTATGTTCCTCTAGACCGGTTCCTAAGCTGAAGAATATGAATGAGAAAGAAATAATTGAGGTTACAGGTGTGAGTTCTAAAGGAAAGGAAATTGAATTGAGATCGATTGTTGATCTGGTATTGAGGTATGTTGCTATGGTCATTGGTCATAAAGTTTGTATTTGTAGAAATGACTCTACAATTTCTACTACTGCGGTGAATGTTGTTGTTGACATGATATTAAGAGGTATGGAATGACTTGTGTGAGCTACTTCGCATACATATTTTGAAGAATTTAAAGGAGATCAAGAAGAATAAGAAGAATACTTTTCGGTATGGAAATTTGGTTGTTTGTCTACTCTTTTACTCCTTGAAAGAGTTATTGGTAATAGGAAGGATAGAATGGTCAAATACAAAGCCTATTTTCCACCAAATCAGGAATTTCATGATAAATCTTGGTAGTTTGGAAGCACAAGGGTTTTCCCTTACTGCATTCTTTGGAACATTTCAAATGAGGATGAACAAAAGGTCTAGTTTTCCAATAAGTGTTGTGGAAACATACTCCGTAAGCATAAATTTTTTTGTGTCTACAGATTTTTCTCACATGGAAGCAATTGAATCAAGGTTAGTTCGGATATCTAAATTGGATTATGAAGTTTCAGAGTCTAAAATTGATAACTATGCTAAAATTCTCTTGGAAAGCCCTAAGCATCTTGATGATGAAAGTTTCTTCGGTAGCAAGACTGGAACAGGGAAGAAAAGGAAAAGTGTGATAAAGATAGCAGATGAGAGTAAGCTTGAATGTGAGCATGAAAGGATGAGTATTCAGAGAACTTTGGAAGACTTGCAAAAGGTTATACCTAATGCTAATTTTGATTCATCTCTTTCTATTTTGGAGAATCTTTGTGGCATGATTAATTCTTTGAAGGATTACATCTTCAGAATTAAAGAGTTTTTTGGAACTAGGAATAGAGAAGACTTGAGTGATATCGAAGGAAAATGTGTGAATGCATACAATCGAGTAATAAAGGAATTGGAAAATGTACAAGGTTATGAACAAGAGGCACATGAACTACTTTATTTTTGTCTAGATTGGTCTGGCAATACATTGGATATGAGAAATGAAATAAGGTTGAGTGAGTCTCGACAAAGCACTCAGGTAGATACATACAAGTTAGCAGAAGATAAAGATAATCAGACGTGGTCCTAAATTGTGCAACTTCAAGAAAACAAATTCTCTCTACAAGATCGAAGAATAGATGTTATTAGAAAGTTTGTGGCACTCAGAGACATGATTAAATTCAGACAATTCTCTTGGTTATATTGGTGAAATATTAGAAATCAATCTTAGTCCCAATACTTTAAGAGATGGTATAGAGTCTCTAACTAAACTTGAGCTATTTTACAAGACTCTTGTAAGTGCAAAAGGTTCATGGGAAGAAGGTAAAGTGTCATGGAAGAATATTTTGGAGAGTCTCAGAGGTTCCTCTTTAGGTTAAATCTGTGTGCATATCCTTTTGGCTACTTTTTTTTTTTATATTGGACCCCTTCCTTTGTCATTGATTTCAAAGGGGGAGAGAGAAAGAGATAAAGAGATAAAGAGTTGGAGAGTCAATGGAATGTTTTTTGTGAAAATCAGTTTTGATAGGGGGAGTAAGTCAAAACATTCAGTTGCGTGGTATACTTGAATTTTTTTTTGTCATGCATGTTACCATCAATTCCAAAGGGGGAGATTGTTGGAAGACTTGCAACATGTGCATGAAGGTTGGATGGTTGTCTTGGTTGTTTCTATGTTGTCATTGATGTCAACATGGTAATAACTACATGGTGTTGACTATATGGAAGTTTGCTTGGTTTACCGGAAGTTGTTCTTTGTCAGTAATGCTCCTCTGTGATTTATCAGTATGTTGGTATTTGAGTCCGGAACTCATGGCAAGATCTGATGTGACTCTAATCTTCTAACCATGTTTTATTGACTTATTCAGACTACTTTTTCTTGGATCTTGAGGCGTTCTTTTGTCTATGAACTAGAAGTTATCTCTGACAGAGTTCAACTATGTATCCTACTATTGTTCTATGTGTGGTGTACTATGTGGGAGACTCTGCATTTTACTAAGGTGAACATTCTTATACTGCGGTTGAGCTGACAATCTCTTTACTAGTAGTATGATGTGAAATTAACATGTTCTTAGATCTGAAAGGTGTTTGCATTAAGGATTATTTGTTGGTTTGAAGAATTGTGTTTCTTAGTCTTGGCCAACTCAACGAATGCAATATATTGTGAAGACTAATAGCCGACTTGGCATAATGAGCTACACATATAAAATGTTGAATCTTATATGGTGTCAACCTAATTGAAGAATAAGATATACTTGCATATATAAGATAAAAGATAGAAGAGATGAGTAATGCAATTTTAAGAGAGAGTGAATAAGAAATAAAATAGGGCGAGAAGGAGAAGTGAATGTGACCATAGGAGAAGATTAGAGCCTCAATGTTTTATCAGTTGAGATCAGTGCAATTTTGTTGAATGACTACTTTGTGATGCAATACTCTATATTCTAAGCTTCAGTGGAACTGAACCCTGCACAGTGAAGGTGTATTCCATTAGTTCATTCTTTTGGCAATGAGCCACTATCATTGTATCTTGGCAGTGAGCCATATCTTTTGTACTTAGGCTATGAGCCTTTTTAAGGATAGTGAGTACTAGTAGTGAACCCCATAATATTTTATATTCGGATATAATATATTGTGATTTAACCCTCAATGTGGTTTTTCCCTCATTGGGTTTTCCACGTAAAAATCATGGTGTTCATGTGTGTGATTGCATTGACTTGCTTTTATGTTCTCTCTTGTTGATTCAGTTAAAATGGTAATGATGATTAAGTGGATTTTATTAGATCAGTCTATGGAATACTGATTCAGCCCCCCTCTCAGTATTTTGGATATTGAACAATGTGTTAGTAAGTACACAACACCCTTTAAAAATGGTGTTTATTGTTAAAAACTAGTTTTCAAAGGAAATGGAAAAAGAAATGAAATTTGATTCCAAATATATATATATATATATATATATATATATATATATATGTAATCTAAAGACAAAATGTCACAAATCACTAGTTTGCATCATCTTCAAATTCCTCATAGTTTAGCAACTATAGGTGCCTGAAAGTGAAGATTTAGTTAAAAAAATTAAATTCAATGTCAAGCTTCGCAAAAAAGTGTAAACCACTATTGTGGGATCACCCCATAGTGGGACAAAACTCTTCTCCAAATGAGAGAAAATTCAAGAAAGTAAAAAAAGAAAGGAGGACTCAATATGACTCCCCAAGGACTAAGTTTATCTTCAACATACAATCAATGACCCCCCATAAGAGAGAAAAGGAGAGACTATGAAACACCCCTAAAATATGTAATAACCTATAGTAATGGTAAATTCTTGAAGAAAAAAGATAATCCAATGCCTACAAACAATATTTCTTCATTTGGGAAGAAATAAAACAAATTATAAATGTAGGAAAGCCTCCCATTTTATGTAGGAATTAGTGGGAAGAAGGATCAAAATGTATGAAGTCTTTGAATTTTTCTCAAGTCTCTCCATGTTGATGTTAAAAGTTTCCACTTTTAAATGAGGCATTTTGAGCCCCACTAATGAAAATAAAAATCTAGAATCTAGTAGTATTTATGTAGAACAAGATCTAAAGATAAAGATATCTCCTTTGAAGGAAAATATAACTCCTCCAAATGTTGCTCAAAAGACTCCAAGTTAATACCAAATGGTGACAAATATCGATACTATGAATCATATACCATGCAAAATTTAGGTACAGTAACCATAAATGTATGGCTCTCACCATAGGGGAGACAACTATACCAATGAGAATTTGATACTCTTGCAGAAGGTGTCAACAAGAATGATTATTGAGTCAAATATGACTCATGAATATCTACAAAAATGGTCAATGTAGAAGCATATGTAGGAAAAAAGAAACAAGAGGGTCTAAATGTTCCCTCATAAAATTTGAAGAAGAATCAATTCCATCAAAGAGAAGATGAATACAATCAATGGTGTCTCCCAAATCTAAAATATGGGACTCTACAAACAAATTTGCAATATTTGTCAAATACTCATCCTAAAAATCCATATATGGAAGATAATGTATATCTCAATGCATGACATCAGACTACATTGTTCATCCCTAAATGATGTGTTAACTCAAGATTATAGGGTGTCAACATGTGATGAATCTATTAATGTTGGATTAGAAGAATTTGGTAAACTAATTCCATTGGAAATGCAAAGATTGACCTCAACTCATGAAGATCATAAATAATTTTCAAATCGTCGAGTTCCTTCTACAAGTATTCATCTATTATATGTCTTTTCTTCCCACATCAATCACATTTTTTCATGGATTGGGAGACATAATTACCACTAGAAAAAACATAATATTACCCCCCAAAATTCACTAAATCATGAGGCTAAGTAACATTTATTATATTGTTCACATTCTTGTGTTCTCTCTATCATGTTTGAGGTTGAGTACTAGAAATAATTTAAAGTTTTGCAATCTTAGAATAGTGTAATGAACAATTTGTTTAGTTAGAAAAATAGATATTGTATAGCTAGATCAATTCCCTAAATTAGAATGAGACAAATTACTTATTCCTAGTATCCTAAGTAAATGTGTTAAATAGGTGTGATATCACATGGAAGATACAAACATATTTTAAAAAGTAAATATTATACCAACAATTATTCTAACATGTTTGATGATGGTTACTTACTTTGTCTTAGATATGCTTCTTAAATTTTTTTGATTAGTGGTAAAACAGGTTTTGAAGGGACCCTGAAACCCTTTACAAAAAGAACAATTGAAGAAAAATAAAATTACAATGATCAACCATTAGCCAGAAAATAGCATGCCATTAGCACAACGTCAACCAGAAAGAAAGACAAAAGCAACAACACTACATATTCTTGAGGATATCTATAGCTTCCATGTCCCTCATCACAATCTTCTGATAATCATCCATAGATTCAAGCATATCTTTACCAGGGGCCCTATCCTGCACTTTAGTCTTGTTGCACATTTTAGCACCAGGCCCACCCACATTAACATTGTTAATCAAAACACTTTTCACCCCAACAACTCTATCAATAGAACCCTCTTCCTCCATTTGCATACCACCCTCACTAGGATCCATCTCCTTGCATTTCCTGGCCAAATCAACAGGAGTGGAGATGCCCACAAACTCATAATTCACAACAGTTCCCTCCCCGCCCTTCACCAGATTCACACTAATCCTTTCCCACTAGGATTCCAAGGTCAGGATTCTTTCTTCAAACACTTGTTTCATCTTCAGCGTTTGTTTAGCAACAATCCTCAGAGACTCAAACAATTCATCAACTTGATTTTGAATAGAGGAATCACTCACTTTACTCACCACCCCCTAACCCTAACATTGGTCATGTTGAGTTCATGAAACACCCATTTAAACAATTTAAACATAGACATGGATCCCTCCTTAGCCATCTCTAAAACATTGGAAATATCCTCACGATCAAAGTTAAAAATATCTTTACCCACAACAACATCCTCCTGGGAGGAACTCACCTTATCTTGACTAATACCAACCTCCTTACCTTTACCTTTAACCACTAGTATCTGCATTTTACGGATTGAAATGGAAATTTCCTTAACAATATACCTACTTTTGTTTTGTGCCTCCACATCCACACCCAGAGAGTTCAAGGCACCCAACCCACCATCCAACTTCATAGGGGAAGCAACATGTATGTCCACCATCTGGCTTGCCGACCTAATCACCATTTTCTTATTGCTACCTCCATCTGACCTTGCTTCCTTTTGGTTCCCAAAATATGGGACCACGCTTCACCAACAATAGAAATCCTATCCTTGAGGATAGTATAAGGGGCATCAGGATTAACTTTCCTCAACATGTATGCAGCCTTATCCTCACTACAAGTCTCATAGTCCTTTTGGATAGGACTCGAGGCCCCTTTATTAGCTTTACCCACATCAAGAGGTTGAGAGAATACTTCCATGGAATCTTGAGAGTTCGATACATAATATGTGTCCTACTTCATTTCAAACTCTGTGTTTGAAACTTTTGTCTTCTTCTTCCCTTTCATAGAGATTGGCTCATCTTCAGAAGCCGTTTCATAATCCTCAACTAGCTTCTTTTGCTTACCCTTAGGAGTGATAGTTGGCAACTTAGAAACCTTAAAGGCTTTAGCATAATCCAAGATTAGCAAAATAAGGCCCACATGCAACACCGGATTCTTAGGATTCCTTTTGTGGCCCTTCAAACCACACTTCAGAGAGGCTAAGAGATAAAAAGGAAAAGAAATCTTCTTCTTGTGGAAAAAATGGTTAAGGAGAAAAAACCGGTAGGCATTAACAATAGAAAAATGACCTTCAAGAGTTATATACCTCATTAATTCCTCTGCTACGTCCCCCCATAGAGTTTTAAGTGATCTATGCTAGTACCGTCCACTCTTCATTATCTTCAGGTCTTTCTCTTCAGTTCCCTTGAAAAAGCTCTCCATGGCAGCCTTAGATTCTTTCTTGTCTCTATACACCTTCATCCCTTCTGTAGAGAGCCTAGTAATATTAGCAATAAAATCTTCATTCACATCAAACTCGGTACCTCCCAGTCTCAAAACCTTGTTGTTCCAACCCTTAGCAAACAAGGTCGTAGCCTGTAGGTTGTTACCATGTAGCCTTTCCAAATAAGGTGTAAACCCACTTTTCTCCAGGATACCCCACACCTCCTTCTTTTTCTTAATAGCATCATAGGAGAATGGTTCCGCATGATTTCTATCACCTCCCATGTCCCCAGACATAGCAAAACTTAGAAGCTTTAGGACCTTGCAAACAATAAGAAGAATTCTCGAGAAGGAGAAGCAAAAAATGCCCAAAATCTATGTGGCAATGGTATTATGGCAGAGGGGAATTATGAACCTAGGGCACCTCCCCATACGAAGATCAAAGGAAGTACCATCAATACAATCAAAATACAACTCACCATTACACCATATAATTATCTACCACATGAAGATAGTCATGCGAGCCCTGATCATAATGAGGCGAACATCCAAGTTAGCAATTTTGGATATCATGATTTAAACAAGCAGTGGCCTTTGAGGGGAGGGGGTCGTTAACATCCCACTCCCTAGAACCCTTCACACCAAGGTTAGCGAAAATATCAGCTAAACCATTTCCTTCCCTAAATATATGAGAAATATAATACTCATCAAAGGACTTTAGGATATCAATAACATCCCTAATGATAGAATCAACACTCCAAGCAGGAACTGAAGACTCCTTGAGATTATTAATAATATTGAGAGAATCCCCCTCAAGCCACAAATTTTTATAACCTTTAGAATGTGCCATCTTCAAACCATGATAGGTTGTAGCCACTTCCACAATGTGGTTCGTCTGGGTTCCCAAAGGGGGTGCCATAGCGGAAATGAACCTACCATTACTTAATACTCCCCGACATCTAGTAGGTCCTAGATTACCTTTAGCAGCCCCATCAAAATTAACTTTCACCCATCCAACAGGGGGAGCTTTCCAAACAACATCATCTCCGGAGGCTTTCCCTTTAGTGAGAGGAAGGGAAATACAACAGGGCAACTTCCACTTATGTGCAATAGAAATATCAACCAAACTAAGTGTTACCCTCAGACCATTCTAGAAAGAATCCCCAAAGACAAAATTCTCTTTATAGCAACACAAATTTTGTGGCCCATAGAGATAACAAGAAGAGTCGAGCTTCTGGAAATCCTATTATTGTGCTCCAGCCATATACCCCAAGCAATGTGAGGAAGAGAAAGAGACCAAAGAAATACCATGGCAAGATTGGAGGAAGGTCCCACTCATCGCGACCACACTTCCCCAATCAAAGAAGGGAACACCCAATAGAGATTCCAAAGAGAAAGAATATGGGCCCAAATTTCTGTAACAAATCTAAAACCAATCAACAAGTGAAAGGAATTCTCGACATCCTCTTCACAAAGAAATCATTTGTTAGGCATCACAAAACCTCTCTTGACCAATTTATCTATAGTTAAGACCTTATTCTAGTAGAACATCCAGAAGAAAATATTAACTGTGGGAATTAATTTAGAGGACCACAAGGAAGCCCAAAAAGGAGTTGGTCCAACAAAAGAAACTTGAAGATGAAAAGCCGAGGAGACAAAAAATTTACCATTAGAAGAAGTTCTCCACACAATTTTATCAACAAGAGCTCTAGAGGGAATATGAATAGTCGACAAAGCATTAAAAAGAACCACCAGCCCTGGATCCAGTTCATGCATCCTTTTCCAATGCCCTCCTTCCATATAATCAACAACAAATCTGCCAACCCTCCTCACACAAATGTCCATGAACAGGAGACCCCACAGTTCATCTTTCAGAGGCCTATTACCAAACCAACTATCTTCCTAGAACAAAATTTCCCTACCATTTCCCAGCTACGACCAGAGACCCTTAGAAACAATCTTAGGAGCCTTAAGCAAATAGTTCCAAAGAGCTGACCCAGATGGTGGGGAATACTTCGACAATAACAAATCCCTTATATGATAAACCTCGTGAAGATATTTTCTCAAGGAAATTTTAGCCCATTCACTCTTCGCCAAAATCAGGTTCCACAATTTCTTTCCAAGGAGGGCCAAATTAAAATCTCTGATTTTATGAATTCCCAAACCACCCACCTTTTTGGGCTTGCAAACATCATCCCAAGCAACCAAATGGATTCTTTTCTTCTCCTCAACCCCAGTCCAAAGGAAATTCTTCTAAATTCCTTCCAACTTATCAGCAAATTTCCTTGGCATATAAAACAAGTTGAGAGTATAGACAGGGAGATTTTGAAAAGTAGACTTAATTAGTTGCACCTTCCTCGCTTGACTCAACAGCGCACCCTTCCATCTGGCCAGTTTGGAATTGAACTTATCAATCAAACCCCTCCAAAAGGACTTGGGGACCACATTGTAGCATAGAGGGAGACCCATATAAGACGTTGGAAGCTCACCAATCTGGCATTGTAAAATTCTAGAAATTTTCAGTTGCCTATGGTCAGGACTGTTAAAGAAGAAGATAACACTTTTGGGTAAGCTAATCTTTTGCCCAGAAGCAGCCTCATATTTCTGCAAAATACGTTTAACAACTCTGGCTTCCCTAACAAATGACTCCCCAAGCATGAGAGAATCATCAACAAATTGTTGATGGGAGCAAATAAGATTAGAAGAAGGGGATAGCCTAGATATTAAACCAGTATTAATAAATCTCTAGATTAGGCGACCCAACAATTCCACCATGATAATAAAGAGAAAAGGAGATATAGGATCTCCTTGTTGCAACCCCCTCGACCAATCAAAGAAAGGAAAAGGAGATCCATTAACAAGTACAGAGAATCTCAGGGTGGAAATAAGCTAGAGAATAAGGACCACCATTTTCTCCCAAAAACCAAAAGCTTTAAGAATCTTAGAAAGGAAACCCCAATCAACTCTATCATAAGCTTTGAGTAGATCAAGCTTTAGGATAAAACCAGCACACTGATTAACAAATAAAGAGTGAATATTCTCATGGACAGTAAGGATGGAGTCCAAAATTTTCCTACTTTCCATAAAACCATTTTGTTGAGGAGAAATGATAAGAGGAAGAACCTTCTGCAATCTAACCGCCAGCACCTTAGAAAATATCTTGTAAATCAAATTACATAGGCTAATGGGGCAAAATTCCTCAAAGCAGGCAACACCCAGTTTCTTGGGAACAAGAACAATAAAAGAGGAATTTAATTCCTTCAAAAGATTACCACTACCAAAAAAATCCTTAGTAGCTTCCACAACATCCTTGGCAATAATATCCTAAAAGGAATGAAAAAAGAACATCAAAAAACCATCAGGCCCTAGAGCCTTATTACCCTCAAAAGAGAAAACAACACTACTAATTTCCTCCACCAAAGGAATGTGCACCATCTGCTTATTAATATCTTCAAAGATGGCATGAGGGATGTCCCTAAGAAGATCCTCTTGACACCCCAGGTCCAACTCCCCTTCCACCGAAAGCAAATCAACATCCTTCTCCAACACTTGATTGTTGTAATTAATAGTACTAATACAATTTGAAGCCCTAGGTTTTAGAGTAGAAAGGTGAAAAAACCTTGTGTTTTTGTCCCCACTTTTTAGCCACATAATACGAGAACGCTGCTTCCAAAATTCCTCATCCTTAGAAACAATATTATGCAGTCTTGAAAGAAGAATATTCTCCTTCAAATCCAAAGCTTGATCATAGTTGGTAACTTGGATGGATTGTTGCACAACCAAAATCTCTCAGTTAACCTCCTCTTTTTCCAAAAAAATGTGATCGAACGCAAACCTATTCCACTTCCTGACATTACTCTTAACATTGGCAAGCTTTTTGGAAATTCTAGACATAGCTATCCCATCCACCTGAATGTTCCACCACTTGTTAACTATATTTTTAAGGTCAAGATGACAGGTCCACATTTTCTCAAATCTAAAGGGAAAATTCTTCTTCCTTCCCAAAAGGTCCACTAAAAGAGACAAAGGAAAATGATCTGACCCCAACCTTGTCAAAGTTGAGAGTGAACAAAAATAAGCGACAAGACAATCAGGGGTGATAAGAGCACAATAAAGCTTAACCTGAATAAGAGTAGCTCCCACCCTCTGGTTAGACCAAGTGAAATAGGCCCCTTTAAGATCCAAGTCCAGGAGAGCATTATCATTAATGAGGTTCATAAGATCATCTCTATTGTCACCCACAATCTGTGAACCTCCTAACTTATCAGTATCATGAAAGGGCGTATTAAAATCCCCTATAACTAACCAATTGACAATAGGATGCATCATTTTGAAGTATCTAAGATTTTTCGAAAGCTTTCTTCTGGCACTCATACTATTAGGGGCATAGATATTCGAGAGAGTCCAAGAGAACCTATCTTGCATATTAAAAAATGAGGTGGCCACATGGTTACAATCATGGAACACCTTAATCCCCTGAACCAACTTAAGATTCCAAAATGTAACAATCCCTCCTGAGGCACCAACTGCCTCAGAGCAATGCATACCATAATCCTTAAAAATCTTATGCTTAAGTTTAGATAATTTATCCAAACCCATTTTAGTTTCTTGAATTAAAATAATATTAGGTTGATGATCTCTTACCAGATTAGCAAGAAGATCATGCTTGTGAGGGTGATTTAACCCTCTCATATTCCAGGATATGATCTTCATAAGAGCTTATGGGAGGTGCTCTTGGAGCACATCTCCAACAAGGTTCTTTGCATTCCATCAACAATGTCCATTCGTCTCTCCTTATCCCTGGTTACATTTGAAGGAGGACAACCTCTACCTCTCGACTCCGACCCGTAGTCAGTTCTTTGCCTATTTCTAGTAACAACTCCCAGAGGAGGAGAATGTTTTTGTTTTTTTGTCTTTAACAAGAATGAAAGGAGGGTTGTCAGGATCATCAATATCCCTAATATCCTTTGCTTCAGATAACACCTCCAACCCCTCAACCTTCGAACAATCCTCCTATGGTTTTATCCCACCTCCAAGATCCCGCGAAAGAGGGGAACCCAAACCCTCATCTATAGACCCCTTATCTTCCACCAAAGCTTTAGAACTAATCTCATCAAGAGAATCCACCATATTAAGAGTAGGGGAGGGAATAGAATCCTCACCACCCTGCTCCTGCTCCACATTAAGCCTTGTCATATCACTGTGGCCCTCATCACACCTAATACTCTCATCAACTACCATTTCCACTTCCAAAAGCTTCTCAGACACCATAACTGCCTCCCCACTAGGGACAAACTCTTCTTTTTCCATAGGCTTCAAAGATGGCACTTCAGGGGCCTTCTCCTTTTCCTTCCACTGTTTAGTGTACTGCTTCGACATTTTAAGGGGACATTTCTTAGCCCAATGGCCAACTTTCTTACAGTGGAAACAAGAAAAAGGAATTGACTCAAATTCTACCACTTGCTACCATACTCCAAACTTGGAATTGATCTTCACCACAAAGGGTAGATTAGCAGATTGTTCCACATTAACACATAATCTGGTGTAAACAAGACGCTTCTTGGATACCGCCATTTGATCAATCGACAACAGACACCCAAAGGTACTCGCTATCCCTTTGAACACTTCCTCATCCCAGAATTCAAGAGGGAGACCTAGAAGTCTCACCTAGACAGGTGCAACCGAGAAGGAGCACGAGTTAGGATTGAAGCCAAGTTCCCACCTTTTCAACATCAAAGAAGACTTTCCAATAAACTAGGGACCACTCATCAAAGCCACCAGTAAATCATTTTCACAGTTGAACATGAAGTTGAAGAAACCTTTGGCCATTGCAGCCACATCAACCTGTCCCTTTGGTCTCCAACAATTCAGGGAAAACTTGTGAACTAGCTCAATATGAAGACATGGTCCAAAAAATTTCCCCAGCAAAGACATGTCCATATTCGAAACACTTTTTTCAACAACACAATTCGAGATCGAGACAGAGTATTCTCTAATCTTAGCATTCACAACAAAATCCAAAAGAGGAGAGGAAATTTTTCCTTTGGGCTTCACACCAAACATATTCAACCATTTAAGAGAAGAATCCAAGAGAAAAGCATCCCTAGTCTTGTTAGTCCCAAGTCCCAAACCCTTAGAAGTCACATCCAATCCATCAAAAGACAGACTGAGCCCAAACTTTTCAGCACCAATATTCCCCTTTTCAAAGAAGGATGTCAGAGAAAGCTCAGGACACACAACCTTTTGAGCACCTTTCCCACCAGAATATTCATTTACCGCAATAGGGGACCTTCTCCTCTTACCTATAGCAAAGGACCCACCTGGAATCACCTTCCCATCAACAAATTGTCTACCATTAATGCCTGCACCGTGTCCAATATTTCCTGCCTTGTCAAAGTTTGAAAAAATACCATTGCCATTGCCACCACTCGAGGAGAGCTCCATTTTTTCACTTCAATATGCTTCTTAAATGTTTAATAAGTATTATGCTAAAATATATTAGTTAGAATAAAATGTATTTGTGTTTAATAATTTCTTATTAAATAATAATACAAAAATTCAAAAACATTTTATAAAAATCTTGTTATTTTGAAATTAACATGATAGAAGATGGTTGTTTTTTTCCTCTTAGATATAGCTAAGAGAATTTGTAGAATAGTGTATTTTCCCAAGACTTGATATAAGTAAGTGAGATTGATCTTCATTTAGATTTACTAATATTATAAATAGTCAGTTGTGTAAGTAATTCTAAATCTTATGTTATCTTACATATATGAGTGGCAACATATAGGATCCACTCATTTTCACAACTACCTTTGGTTGTAATAAGTGCCTAGCACTAAAACTATGGATTTGAATAGTCCAAAAGTAATCCACAATGTTGTACAATACAACATGTATGTTTCAGCATGGAACTTATGCGAAAATAACCAGAGAGAACAAATGGTGCATTATATTATTATCCTTTATTAAACAAAATTGAATATAAAATATTCATAAATAAATAAAATAATTAGAGAGAACAAATGGTGCACTACTCCATCCTTGATGATCCTTACTTGTTGGACACACCAACAATCCTATAATTCAACCCCTTGACATATTACACTATTGTTAGTCCATAAAGCATAGGTATAACTATAAATAGAGTAATAATAGGCATTAGAAATATCGACTATCAAGGACTCGCCTTCATAACAATATCAAAGAGTTTGAAGTTTGTCAAGTTTATGAATATCTCTTGCATTTTCATTCTAGAGATGCAAATACATGAAAAAAATATTTATCTAATCCTATGCAATAAAGAGGACCATCTCAAAAGAAGTCTACAAAATTTCCCTAAAAATCTAATTACTAAATCTAACATTAAAATGATTTTCAATTTATATTCCAACTTTACTTTTGAAAGTAGAAAGTTTTCTTGGTTTTTGAAAGATGAATTTTATAATTTGTAGATGATTTGATAAATTATTATGTAAGATAGTTATAACTAATTATTTTTCTTTGGAGATGGGGAATAAACTTCAAGAGGTGGTAGAGGATTTTCAGGATGGTGGGATGGTGAATTTGGGGAATTCGAACCCAACTTATGATGGTGATGGTGGGTCCCTTCCTACTAGTAAGGTCAATTCTATTGTTAATGTGGAGGAGTCTATTGTGTCGGTGTCTAAGGACAGGGACAAGGCCAATTTTTTTCCCGAGGTGTCTCAAGATGAGGATCCTCTAGTTGGGCATTAGGGCAAGGATTCATTTTGGGGGGCTATGGACTTCTCGCAGGCGTTAGGTATGGTGAAAGAAGGGGCAAACATTTCTTTTAATTTATTGATGTGGCTAGTTCAAGAGGTGCATGACCTCCACAATAAGCATGACACTATTGCCCGATGCAATATTTCCACCTTGCGTAGTCTTAAGGAGGACTCCATCTTTGGTTTGGCCAAGTCATTAAATTCCAGTGTAGGCAGTGTGCTGGATGAGCTGGCTAATTTGAAAAAGGACTATGGGTTGAGACCGGTGTTGCTAGAAAAGCATAATAGGCAACTCCATAAGGACATGGAGAAGATCATTAATATTAGCAGGGAGAAGTTGGAGGCTTCAGCTAAAGGTCTGGTTTTTCTCAACCAGAAGGCTAAAGATTGGACAGGAAGAGGGTTTTTTGATGAGCATGTGAGCAAGGAAAGAGGGGAGAATGCTACCATGGAGATGCAAACCACGAACCTGGGAGCTAGACTGAGTGTGCGTACTAGGAGTAAAACTAAGAACTGTAAGATGGTCCCTAGGCAGGATGTGGAAGACATCATGGATATGCACAATAGGTTGGCGTCTAAGGACATGGAAGCGGCAAGGATTCTCAAAGAACTTATCTAATGGTTGTTTGTTTTTCTCTATTGTATTTGTTTTTTTTTGTTGGTCCCACTAATGGTCTGTTGTGTTATCCTCGAATTCAGCACACTTAATTCAAGGGATAACCCCTACAAAACTTGTCTATTTTGTAGCCCACGTACTCTAAGCACGTAAAATGAGGAAAATTGCATTGGTCCTTGTGTGTGGTCCCCCATCCTCAAAAATTCATTCTGAGCATTAACCTTTGCTAGTTCATCAAGATTTGCATTTTAAACCAAGTTGTGAAAATTCAATTTTGGGAGTTAGAAAACTTTTTGTACATGTAGGAGTGTTGATTTTTAGCGCTTTTACATATTACACGTAGGAGCTCTGTTTTTCACTTTTCTTACATATTTCATGCCTTAGTTATTTTTTGGCACATGTAGGAGTGGGGTTTTTTTAGCGCTTCTACATCTCAAAACACAAGTCACATGTAGGAGCTCTAAACTTTTCACCGATCTTACATATTTCATGCCTTAGTCATTTTTTGGCACATGTAGGAGCGGGGTTTTTTAGCGCTTCTACATCTCAAAACACAAATCACATGTAGGAGCTTTGTTTTTCACTGCTCTTACATATTTCATGCCTTAGTCATTTTCTGACACATGTAGGAGCGGGGGATTTTAGTGCTTCTACATCTCAAACCACAAATTACATGGAGGAGCTCTATTTTTCACCGCTCTTACATATTTCATGGCTTAGTCATTTTTTGGCACATGTAGGAGCAGGGTTTTTTAGCACTTCTACATCTCAAACCACAAGTTACATTTAGGAGCTATGTTTTTCACTGCTCTTACATATTTCATGCCTTAGTCATTTTCCAGCACATGTAGGAGCAAGGTTTTTTAGCGCTTCTACATCTCAAACCACAAGTCACATGTAGGAGCTATGTTTTTCACCGTTGTTACATATTTCATACCTTAGTCATTTTACGACACATGTAGGAGTGGGGATTTTTAGTGCTTCTACATCTCAAATTACAAGTTTCATGCAGAAGCTCTATTTTTCACCGCTCTTACATATGTCACATGCAGAAGCCTTGTTTTTCACCACTCTTACATATTTCATGCAGAAGCTTCATTTTTCACCGCTTTTACATGAAACTACCCAAGTCCTTTAATATGCCGAAGCGTTGATTTTTAGCACCAAGAAGAATTTGAAGACGAAGCTTTCTCAATAGCTTCAATGAACAAAATGATGGATTTCCAGCTTATTTTAGATTTGAAAGGCATAAAAAATTCTTCAATTTCATCAGAGGAGTTAATCTCAGGAATCCTCATCATCTCTAAAGTATACTCCAATGCCAAAAAGTGATGAAGTGCACGTCATCATGAAGTTTTCATGGAGAAAGATGTTGAAGAAGGCCAAATTTTTCCTTAGATTAGATTTCCCAGTTAAATTAGCATTTTTCATGCTTTATGTAAATAAGTTTTGACATTTTACATGTCATTTCGAAAAATGTAATTACGTGTAAACAAATATGTTCTCCTATAATTGTGGACAACAGTTTTTAATAAGTCAATTAGTTAGGTAGGATTTTCCTAGATTTTCTCCCCTAATTTTCCTAGATTTTCTCTCCTCTCCCATCTATAAATAAGAGAGGATTCTATTGTAATGGTTATCTTTTTTCTTTTGCAATAAAGTGCTGCCCATTTGAGAAGCAAATACATGAAAGTTTGTGTTCATCTTTGTGAATCTATTTTGATCAATAAAGAAGTGAGTTGCATACCAAAATTTGTGTTGGAATCAATTATCTTTTGGATTTGATTGAGATTGGCAATGATTAGTGATTGAGATCTAAAGGGATTTGAGTAAATCCGTGTAAACTTTGTGTTACACTCTTTTATTCGAATTTATGATATTGAATGAATACTGTTGGTGAATTCTCTATAAGACTTTGTGCTTGTATTTATTCATGTTGTTTGTGGATCTATCGTGGAGTATCTAGAAGACTTTGTGCTTCTAATACAACGCTGGTTACATATCTCAAAGGATTCATTGGTGAAAGCTACGAAACGACTTTGTGCCTTTGTGAGTTTTCTTGTTTTATCATTTATCATTATCATGTCGGTATTCTTAGTCTTTTCTTTGACAAGATAAGAATATTGGAATTACTGCTTTGTTTTAAGTTTGAAGTTGTATCGAATCAAGAACTTAAAACTGTGAAGCATTGTAAAACATATTCTCTGAAAAAAGAGAGAATTATGAATGTGACACACCCCCATATCTTAATTGTAGTGTACATTATTTTGAATACTTAATTAGTTTTACTTAGTTTCAATAAGTAGTAAGAAGGGTGCCTCCCCTTTTTGAGAGGAAAGATTGTATCTCACACAACTATGGTTGAAATCAAGTTTTGTAATCTGTTAAAAGGGATTACATAATTTTCACCCAACATGTTGATGTTCTAGTAATCAACTTGTTTTTGGTTTTTTGGGTGGGAAGTCCATTGCTTTATCTTCACTACCACTGTTCCTTTTTGTACAGGGTTTTAGGCGCCCTTCAAAACCTATTTATCGTTAATAAAAAACTAATTATTTTTCTTTGTGATAAAATTCATTACATTAATTTCCATCCTACAAACAATTCATTTAGTAAACTATATATGTGTATATATTTTGTATCATCACAACTATCAATATACAATTAAATATATGAGGAAATTACTAGAAGAAAGGGGCCAATAATTGGGTGGGGTCATATTGGTATAGTACTAATGAATATATGATTTAGTCTTGCAACATATTTATACTATATATTGTTAATCAATCAATCCATGTGTAAATCAACAAATGACCAAATGTTGGAAAAGATGGACCCTTACATGAATACTTGTAAACTTATAAATATTATATAAAACAATCGTAAATGCATTCATAAACAAGAGAAATAAACACTTTTTTCTTCATATAAATATCACAACTATCCAAAATAAGCACGCCATTTATAAAATAAGGTGCTCATCTAAACAAGTATTGATGTTTTGTGGAAAAATGATATTCTAATGTGTACAACTATTGGGATAGCAATGCATATGCATTGGAGTATTTCATATTACATATTTTTCCTATCACAAATATAAAAGGTGAGGACAATAAATATCAATTTTATGATGAAATGTGAAAGGTTGTCAAAAAGTTTTATGATAATTTAAAGTTGATTATAAGTTGTATTTTAAATAATAATGTGTTGTTTTTATAACAAATAGCTAATATTTTTGTGTTTAAATGATGGGTCATTTATTTTGGATGTAAAGGTTAGAGATAACAAGATTTATGGTTACCAAAAGGTATTGAGGTCATTGAGGTTGCATATAAGTTATATTTTAAATAAGAATATGATATTATTCTAATAACAAGTGATATATTTTTGTACAACTACTAGTGATTCCATGATTAAGTTTTGGTCGAATCTTTAAAATTTCATTTTGACTCTTCTCACTAGACATGCTAATGTGGCAAATTGTGTGATGAGTCACACCTCTAAACCTTAGTTGTAGATAAATAAAAGGCCATTTTACACTTTAAAAAAATGAAATTCCATGTAACTACTACATGCTTGTAAACTTAACCCATATGGCCATTAACACTTAAACTGTATAACATCAAATGTTATAACCATTAACAATAAAATATCCTAACTAACTTGTTAGTTTCTAGATTTGACCATGTAAATAGTTTTTTCATTAACATTTCGGATCATACTCTGTGATCCATCATTAGGATGAGCTAGCTAGATTGATTAAATAGATGAGGGGAAGAGGTGGCATAGGATTCAAGGGATCCTAGGGGAAGAAGAGGCCACCAAAGAAGAAAAAAGAGAAAATCTAACAACAAAAAGAATAATTACAATTAACTACACAATATAAAATTTTAAAAAATAAACTGAAGAAAAGTAGAAACAAATAACAAAATTGCAAAAATTATCACCAACAAATTAACATGAAAGGTCACAATGTACAAAATCAAAACTAAAAATTAAAAATGCAAAGAATACATATGGATAAGAATAAATAAGAAAATAAACAAATAATGCACAATCATACACACATATATACATACATGCATATACCTGTAACTATACATATATATGTATATATACATACATACATACATACATAAATATATATACATATACATATATACACATATGTATATACATATACATATATACATATACTTATGTATGCATACATATATAGATATAAAACAGAGGAAAAATTATATATATATGAATGACAGGGGAAAATTACAACAAACACCACAACATGCAATTACAAAACAAATTCAAATTGAAAAAATAACAAATAATAAATCTGGAAACTAATTTTAAAGATTTATAAAAAAAAAAAAATGGTAAATGGCAAATCTTGAGGATATGAAAAAAATAGAGAAGAATAAAAAAAACAGACTAAATGACAAATCTTGAGGACCCCAAAAAATGAGAGAAATGAAATGACAGGTTTTTAATTACGGAGGTCAAAGCAGTCTATGGAACCCTGAACAGCATGATCCCATCATAAAAACTTTATAAAATTTATCAGTCTATGGGATCCAAGAACAGCATGATCCCAACATAAAAAATTTATAAAATTTGTAATCTCCTCTTGAAAACATGATAAGAAAGGAAATCCAAGGAGAACATGAAGACATGTTGGGAAAGGAGAGTCGCAAGCTTAATCCGGAAGGAGAGCCAGAGGACTAGGACAGGAAGATGGGAAAAAATCAGAAGGCGAAGAGCAAACCGAGGGAGGGAAGGAAAACTCAAAACACCTCGTGGAAGAAGAATCGACGCTCTTAGCCCGGGAAGGTTAATGAGGTAAAGGTGAGGATGGTCACAAAAGGGCAAAAAGGATGATAGGGAGGCTGGTCCTCACAGCCATCACAACCATTAATGGCACTTCTTTTTTAATAAAGATCCAATGGCATTGTGCCACGCCCTTTAGTTTCATCACTCTGTGGAGGGAGTTGTGCCATTTGTTCACCTGCAGATATTCCGGATAATATATTTAACTCTTGCCGGCTCTGTATTTGTTCACGTGCAACATTCTACAAACACTGTGAGAGTTGATTGATACATGTTGGGTGTCACCCTCATTAAAAAGCAAGCGATAAGCTTTAGAATAGCCGAAATCTCTAATAAAATCCCCGACTTAAGATAAGATACTTCGGGTACTTTCTTTGTTGGCCCAAATAATTGAAAATTAGATACTTTCAGGTTAATACTTGCAAGATGGAGAGAAACATGGATACTGTTGGCGAAGCTTTCCAGTGCCAGATCTGCCTGGAAGTTGCGTACAAGCCTGCTGTTGAAGCCTGCGGTCACGTCTTCTGCTTTTGGTGTCTTTACAAGGCCATGAATAGTTCTGGCACATCACATTGCCCGGTCTGCAGGAGTTCATATCAGCATCTGCCCAGAGTGTGTGAATTGCTTCATTACCTTCTTTAGAAAGCATTTCCGAAGGAATATAAAAATAGGGCTGAAGAGATCTCAGAATGGGAGAGAAAAAGGGGTGCCTTCTCTTCTCAATTGGTTACTCTGGATTTGAATGGTCAAGAAAATTAGGTCTTAGAATTGGAGAAAGAAAAAGTAACCCCCTCTTCTCAATTGGGTACTCTGGATTTGAATGGTCAAGCAAGTGCAGGAACTTCTATTTCGGAAAGCAAACTTAGGATAAGTGATGTTTTGTGTGCCCATTGCAAAGATCTAATTTATCGTCCCACAGTACTCAATTGTGGGCATGCATTCTGTGAGTCATGCGTTGATTATAATGTCTTTCAAGGAACAACTCTTAAATGCCAAGTTTGTCAAAGCTTGCACCCTGCAAAATCACGGGCTGTTTGTCTGGAGCTGCATTACTTCTTACAGAGCATGTTCACAATGGAATATGCAGAGAGAGAGAAGTAAATACTCGTGCAAAATAAACAGCCTAAGCAGGAGTCCCCAACTGATGAGATAGCAGAGACGTCATACCAAAGGGAAACAGTTCATGTAGGTGTTGGATGTGATAACTGTGGGTTCTGTCCCATTGTGGGAAAGAGGTATAAATGTAAAGATTGTACTGAGTCTATGGGATTCGATTTGTGTGAAACATGTTATCAGTCTCAGGCAGGTGCATGTATTCTTGGTAGGTTTAATCAACATCATAAATCAGAGCATCAGTTTGAGGTGGTTGCAGAAAGAAGGCTACAAGGAGTTATATTCCTAGGTGGAGATACAGGACAGTTTATCTGATAGTGATGATAAGTTTTTAGTGGGCTAAAAGCTCTCAAAAGCCTATGTCCAACAGGTAATATTCTCCCTTGTTGAAGTCATATAGTTTAGAGATTACTTTGTTTGCAGTCCAATACAATCTTTAATTGAACTTGTAGACTGAAAGCTTTTAGTTTGAAGAAAACTGTCTGTGCTTCCTTCAAATGAAATTATGTTACTGGTTTATTCCAATCAGGGAAATCTGAGTAAATGAAGCAAATCTAACCATAGAACTTACAATTTAGTCACTGCATATTACACTGCTCCATAATAGTATTTCAGAAAACTACTTTTAACTAATATGTTAACATTTGATGTTTTTAAAGTGAAGATTTTAGAAAGGGATTGGAACTGGGGATGAGGAGAGAAGGGCACTGCTTCCTACTATATAAAAAGCATCTTTAACTTTTTTAAGCAATAAAGATTTAGAAACAAAATCGAAAAGGAGTTAAGAAGAGACAGGTACACGTTTTAATTCAGACTATTTGCAGTCAGTTGAGGTTAAATGGAAGCTTTGGAGGGAGCTTCTGCTCCCATTTTTATGTTTCAGATAGTCCCATGCAATCTGTTGAAGTCTAAAAACTGTTTCTAAATTTGAGGAGCAACTATTGCTTAAGAAGGCCAATTACAAAACCAACCTGTTGAAGGCTGCGTCTTTTGTGGATTCCAGTTGAGGTTAGAGGGAAACCATGGAGGAAGCTGCTGCTTCTATTTTTATGTTTCAAATGGTCCAATGTAATCTGTTTAAGTCTCAAACTTTTTCTAAATCTGAGGAGCAACTCAGGCTTCAATTTCTACCCCAGCTCTCTGTTGAAGATTGAGAGTCTTGTGGATTCTAGGGTTGAACTCTGTAATGTAAGGATTAAAAATCAAGGGCCTTTAGGTACACTCATGATGAAATTTCATGTGCCCTTCGTGGGGCCACTATTTTAGTATTAAAATATGTCTATGTAGTAATAATGTGAGTCAGTCCTGGAATTTATGCACCCAATATGGAAAATGGGAATTTCATATTGTTTCGTCAGTTATCTACCTCTCAGTTTATGCTTTATCTAAATTTGTAGACTGTTAAAAAGATTATAAGACAATTGTCCATGCTTGCATCAAATGGAATTAGGTTACTAGAATATTCCAATTAGGGAAATCTAAAAAAATAAGATAAATCTAACCATGCTTCTTGCAATTTATTCATTGTATTCTATGCTGCTCCAATATATTATTTTTGAAGACTACTTTTGGCTATCATAAAAAACATCTTAAAATTTTCGAAGTAAAGACTTCAGAAACAGATTAGAAATAACTATAAGAAGAGAAGTGCTCTGCTTCCTACCATAGTGAAAGCATCTTATAACAGATATCGATTTAGAAATAGAATGGAAATGGAGATGAGAAGAGAAAGGTAAAAGCAATGGGAAGATTTTGATTTTGATTAGAAATAAAGATTTTAGAGACAGATTGGAAATAGAGATGAGATGCAAAGAGAAGGATAAGTAGAGGATTTTTTTTCGGTGTATGTTAAAGTTTATTTATTATTCTTTTCAAACAGGTCAATTATCTTGAATTTCTATTTTTTAAGATTTCTAAGCATAAGTATAATGATAGAGAACCTATTGATTCACAGTTTATATGGATAAATGAAGACTTAAACTTAAGATCTTTTACTTGCTCGCAGAGTGCTTTACCAATTGAGCTATTGGCTCTTTTGTGGCCAGTCCATCGTTGATTTGGGTGTGGCTTATTTTCAACATGCCCCTAAACCATATTGCAAGTGCGCTCCTAGCCTGGCTCTGATACCACATGTTGAGCTACAGGTCATATGGACCAGTTAAGAATCAAATCTAGGACCTTTCATTTGTTGTTATAGTACTCTATCAACTGAACTACTGACCCATTTGCGATCAATCCATTGTTGATCCAAATATAACTTATTCCATGTATACATGTAATTGAAATTTCACCGACTCAAAAAAGTTCTCCAGAAAATGTGTGAAACCCTTTATCAACTAACATAAATTCATAACAATGCCCATGGCTAATTAATAAAACACCCATTATACAAATCAATCTATTTGATTGAATCTCCAGAGATTAAAAGGAACCATGTGCACTTTTTTTAAAAATATGAAGAAAAATCCCATTGTAACCATTACTGCAATTATAATAGCCATGAAACCATGCACCTCATTATATTATCTAGCTTTCAGTACCATCTTTTGTTTCACCGATTGAACTTCCCGTCTGCGTGCTGATTAATGAGACGATTTTCACTGCCTGTCTGCGTGCTGATTAATCGTTTTCAGTTTAGCCTCCGTTTAGTTCTATTGTCCCGCCGCCGCCTTTCAAATTATCCGATCATACAGAATCATACATTTTAAAAAAGCAGTGGGAACCTCTGTTCCAGAAACATAGCCGTACCTGACGTCACATTTCTACTGTGGCGAAATGGATTTTCCGTTTTCCATGAATAACCCTTGAACTTCAAAACTTCAATTTTTTCAACAAAAATCCTTGTTACATTTTTCTTTTTTTCGAAAATTTCAAAACCTTTTTTTGGGTTGAAGATTGTATACTAATTTTTTATTTTATATGAAAAAGGTTTTTTATTTTATTATTTTATTATATATTATAATTAAAAGTTAAAATTTAACAAATAAATTAATTTAACTTTATTTCTTTTTTAACTTTTCTAAAAAATGTATAGTTATATTTTTTACGTTAAATTTTCTATAAAATTAATTTCACAAATTTTTATTTGTATGTATAGGATAAAATTTTATAATAAATCTAAATGTTTGAGAAGGTACATGTATATCAAATCTATTTCTTGTACACAACATCTAGATATCTTGTTTCTCATCATCATCATTGCAATTTTCATTTCTCGTTTCTAGATAGATACAAATTGTGAAAATCAAGATCCAATGGAGTGGTGCATTTCCACCAAATGAAGGTGGCACTAAGAAACCATCAAAATTGTTCACTTGTTATATAATCCCAAATTTAAAAGTTTCTCTTTGAAACTTTTTGCACAACCACTATAGCATTTTTCATAGAAGGTATTTCCAACATTGCTATAGGTCTTATGTTATAGTAACATTGCAAGAAGTGAGACATTATTAATGTCTTAAATTTGGAATGAGCATGTGAACATTGTCACAAGTTTATATGTAAAGACATTTCAAAGTAATGTATAAACTTTTTGCTATGTTTTTAGGCCTTGAAGATTTATGTTTGTGGAGATAATCAAAATTTATAGATTCTTTTTCCTATCCTACGGGGCTTCATATTCTCTCACAATTAATCATGATAAGGAGGGACTATAATTTCTATTTCATTAAACAGTTTAAATTTTTCTTTTTACATGTGCTTAAATGATCCATCATTTTTACAAAACAATATTGTATTGGGGCTTCATATTCTCTCACAATTAATCATGATAAGGAGGGACTATAATTTCTATTTCTTTAAATAGTTTAAAATTTTCTTTTCACATGTGCTTAAATGATCCATCATTTTTACAAAACAATCTTGTATGTAAATGTGTTTATATATCATCATCATCCATATAGTCTTGTGTATATATTTGTATGTAGATTTTTTTTTCAATATGCATGGATGACAGTCTTGTTTTTTCTAAATCTATGGGTGAGCATATATAACATTTGTAATAATTATATAAAGCTATAAAATCCAATAACATTTATCTCTTAGAGAAGAAAATGGCAATTGCCTAGATTAACATTAATTTTCTTTGTCTTCATTTAAACAAAGGTAAGATTAAAGGTTGCAAGAGCATATCTTGACAAGGATAAAGGAATTTCAAGATAAAAGGTAAATCCAATGATTTGTAGGATATTTGAATTATTTTTCTCAATTTTTTAAAAACCTATAATAGGCCAAGAAAACTTTGCATAAACATGTTAAAAAATATGATCTATAATAGGATCAAGAATCCTCTCAAGCAATAAAAGACATTAAAACTAAGTGCACAAAAATATCAGAGCTTCAAATGCTCCAGCTAGCTATTCCTCTCATCTTAGCTACTAATGCTTCAAATGCCACATGGTTTGTTGCACTATCTCAAGAAAATCCAAATGGGAAGAAAGAAACTTGTGGATATAAGTCAAGAACTTTCTCCCAAGTTGAGGGGAATTGCTATATATATATATATATATATATATATATATATATATATATATATATATATATATATATATGAAAAGGAAATTTTGGTTGTTAAAAAAGGTATAGAAAATTTAAAATATTCCTCAAACTTGAACATTTTATTGTTTGTGATAGCCAAACAATGCAGGTTATTCTAAAAAGAAACCAAATAAAGATTTGGTGTAAGGGATAATTTCTAGTTGACACCTAGAATTTAATAGTCATGACTTCATTGAATGGGTAAAAGGAAAGATATCTCCTTAGTAGATGCTCTAACAATGGATTGAACTCTCAATGTTCAAAGTGGTTTGTGATGAAGTAGATGCTCCACCATTAGTTGTTAATATCCTAATACTTATCAAAATTTGGCATCAACATGTCATAATCAAATGAATTGTAGAAAAAATGTGTATTAAAAGAGAAACTTAACCATAAAAGTAGATTTTATAATTTTTCATTACCATCCAAAGTTTGTAGTGCATTCATTGTTGTTGTTGTTGTTTGTCTAAGACCAATGCAATGACACGTGCATATTTAATACATCAACTTAGATAAAGTGTTGAAGTGTAACAATACAATATGTAGTTAAGTTATATAATATTAGCATTTTTAATTATATGAAATGGTTTGTTGAACTATTTGAGTGGGGTAAGCATTGAGAATTGATGATTGAGTTCCATAAATTGCATTAGTTATTTATATTTTATATTGATAAAAAATAGGACTAAACTACGACCTGAACCCTTTTAATTAAATTAGTCAGAAGTCAGATGAAACGAGTCATGAGATATAAAAGAGAAAACCAAAAAATATGAAAACCAACTAGTTTGGACAAGGCCAACAAACACACAACAAAAAAACAAGACTAGGAAATAGAACCCAATCAGTACTAGTCAAATGTTGCAACTAATGAGCCCCTTGCCGCTCCTTAGATAAGAAATTGACCTTGTCTTTAGAAGTGACATATTTGGGTTCAACTAATTGAGTGTTTTGGTCTCTAGCATTGGTTGTAGTTTTGGCTCTAGTTCGTTTAGTGAAACATGCCCGATGTTTAACCCAATGAATTTACCTATGTTTTAGCCCACATGTAAATAGTTTACGCTTGTAGTTAATAGCAATAAAAAATTTATTTTCTAGTTCAATAACATGATGCATCTTTGAAACAACCCTAGATTTCAAACTCCCATTGCAATTACAAAGAACCATTACAAAATCCCAAGTAATGATTACATATTACATAATCTCATTTCAATGATAACATTTTCCCATTTACAATTTCTCAATAAAGATAGAGATACATGAATACATACATAACTTCCATGAGCTTTAAAGAAATAGAGATACAAATGGTTCAGATGTCCTTGTTGGCATACATCCTCAAATTTTGGCTACCAACTATATGAGGAAGAGCATCACTCAAGCATTTTTCCACCAACCACGAACTTATTGCGGTCCCCCACACATCTACCTTACTGGTAAGATGGCCCTACCCTTTGATGAAGAGATTGGTTTGATAACCTCGTAATACTATCCTTCTTAAGCATGGTGTTGTGTCCTACATAACTAGATCTACCATACACTGGCTACAACCTACATGTATGGAATTCCTAGCCTAGTATACAAACTTGGCTCACAATGAACTGACAGTGGCTACTTACACTACTTTGGAAAAAGTTTGATATAATCATTCGCTCATAAGCAAAGTCGTATGTTCAACAACCCCTTAACTCAATTTGGTATTTGACCATTCATACTCTTTTCAACCATAACATACATTCAGTCCTAAAGGTAATGACATAACTAAGTGACCAACTAGATTACTCCCATCCATGGATTATCCTAACCCTGGGAATAACCAAGTTAACCACCCATGTTCAAAAATGACATCTTAAACAAAATACTTCTAGATAATATTATTTCCCACATTTTATAGTTTTTGTATGCATGCGTATGGTTTATGACAACCTAGGTATTGATCAAATAGAGAACATAACCACACAACTCCACCATAGAGAATATATCTATATAAATATATATCAATCAATAAGGTTTCAACAAACAAGACTTCACCAAAGTTCAAGAAATCTCATTCAAAGTAAGAAATAGCTTGAATTCATTCTTGAGCAAGCTCAACATGCATATAAATTATCTTTTTCCAATCACTTGCATTCATAAACAAAGACGATTTCAACTTTAAAAAGAATAGAGTAATAAAATCAACATGCTTGGAATTATAGCTCCAAAATATTATGTTGCTTCTTAAGCTCAATCCCATAGTCACACTTGCTACTCCTTCTAAACTTAGCCTATAACCAATACTAGCTTCTCACAAAAAACTCTCAACCAATGCAAATTCACAAAGCAAACTCTCTTTTTCACTAAAGCACTCAATAACTCACACAAAAACTATAGCAAAGAAATTCAAAATTACAAATGATCAAGAATGAATGAGTAAACAAAAGGTAGAGACGTTGCCTCTATATATACTAAAAACTAAGAAACTCAATGCTACAAACAAGCTCCTAAATCTGCCACCTTTTCTCTTCTTGCTGCCACCATACAACAACAAAACTAACTTCCTTTCAAAATGCATCGACTAAGCTCTAAGAGATGATATGTGGTTGCTAAAACAGTTAGTATGGAAACACATATACAATCCAACATTTCCAGCCTTTCAACTATGAATGAGTCACCCCTTTCTAACTGAAAGTAATTGCCATTTTATTGAGTCAAACAAAGAAATGTTCATCTATAAGTTTCCTATTTCCAAATCAAGTCGACTACCTTCTTAAACTTTGGCTAGCACTGGCTTGGCAAAGTCTTCATGTTCATATTTAGCTATGTGTGCCTTTTTCCAACACAACACTTGTCTTTTATTTTCATCCAAACTCTCATTATAGCACTACATAATATATGCCTATATGTTGTGCGTTCTAGTTCTAATATTAACAACAACTTTAATGAATTCCATTACTTTGCATAGCACTGGTTTAAGTGCTTTATAAACTTTAATAACTTCATTCACTTTTGCATATAAAGCATTATAGACTATGCACTATATTTATGTGCTTTCACTTGTATTTAAACATCTTCATATATGTGCCATACTATGCACAACTTATGATTAAACATTGCTTGGCTTTAAACAACCATCTTCCATTATATGGCTCAGGCTATATATGCACCAAGTTTACTTTATAATATTTCAAATGAATTTAAACATTATATATATATATATATATATATATATATATATATATATATATATATATATATATATATATATATATATATATATATATATATATATATATTAATATATATTTATATTATAATGCTATCATTATAATATATATGTACATATAAAAATCATTGGTCGGTATTTAAACAATTATATATTAATATATATGTATAGGTATGTACATTAACATACCCATATACATATATTGATACATATATATTATATACATATACCATTATTTTAGTATCCAAAATATACACATATATTTACATATTCATCGATCGGTATATATATATATATATATGTCTAATCGATATTCTCATGAATGCATATGGTATATCCATACATGAGTATGTGTAAACACGTCTACCTACGTATACACATGCACGCATATACTCACATGTATGAGTTATCATAAACATGTAAATATATACATATATACATTCTATGTATATACTCATCGATCAATATACAAATATGAACACACGAAGAAGAACTTACACTTAACACAAAGACTTAGTCACATATTCCCAATCAAGAACAATCAAAGACTAAAACCAAAATCATTACAAATCATCCCCAAACATTAAATAATGTTTATACCATAGGCATTCCTTTAGTGAGGAGCACTTGAAGATGCATAGATTGATGATGGAGATTAAAATGATTACCATAAAAAAGATATTGACCTTCTTTTTTTCACAACAATATTATTGAACTTAAACTTATTACCTATTTGAAATAGTATTTACCCACAACATTATCTATTATTGGAAGTAAGCATCATCTAAATTAAGCAAAGCAAACTTTATGCATGCCAATTGGTACAATACATATTTAACCCTCAATGTCTATATCTTAAAATATATTAAATAGAGGTTGTGACCCACTATAAATTATAAGAGCGTGATTCATCTTATTAAATTTGATTTTGTTGTGGTTTTTGTTATATAATATGTTAAAGAGATTGACTATATTTCATCCATGAAATTAAATATTGTTTTAATCAAATATGAATTGACCTTTTTAAGTACTTGACTCATTCTTTTCTTTGAATTTTTAAGAATTTGTTTCTAATTTCTTGTAAATGTATATGATTGTCTTCTACGAAGTGCATTTATTTTGATATTAGCATTTAATCTCTTATATTATTATAAGTGTGTCTTCATAGTATAGAAAATTGAATTAAAGAGTTTGATACTTATAGGAATCTATCTATACTATCATCTATAATGTGATGCTTATATAAATGTTATTAAGAAGAAGAGGTAGTTAAGTTAGCTTAATTGATGTTTTTTCTATCATTATATTTCGAAGCTCACACTATGACACAATTTAAGTTTTGTGAGTTCAAAATATCTCACATCAACAAATTTTTCATTCTATAGTGATATTTTAATAGCTCTAGGCTTGTTTTACATGTTAGTGCACAAAAAACCTTTATCTTGTTGTCAATAAGTATTTTTTTAAGTTAAAATGATGTTATCAACCATACAATATCTATGTTGTGGTCAATTTGTCCATTGTTTCAATTTAAACTAAATTTTCACTCAAACAACCTTTGTATTTTGGTCAATAGGTAATCACCTAAGTAGCCAATTCACTACAACACATTATTTGTTCAAGCTCTTTCTATTTCACATTTTCTCATTAAATTAACCTTACCTCTTAAATGAGAGTTAAATCATTTATTATTACTTGGGTTCAACACCAAATTGATAGGTCAAGATAGGCCTACGAAAGGGAAGCTTTAGATAATAATTTTAGAAGCCATCTTACACAATTATCACCACCTATATCCATAGTGACCAACACATATTACTTTTTATACATTTGGCATGCTTCTAATACCTTGTTGAATCTTGTAATGGATATTAATAAATATAATAAATTTTAAAGTAGGTCAAAGTATTAGTCTTATTATATAGTTAATGCATATCTCATTTTGAAAGTCACTTTTATTTAGAATGTATGACACCACCTGAAAAACTTGTATGACTATTGTAAGAATCTAATATATCATCACATAATGCCTTTTCATAGGCTATTATTTGGGACACCAAAATTCTTAGATATAAACCTTGATAATTATACATATATTTAATTACAATACTATATAATATTCAACTACAACCCTTAATAATCATACATTAATTAATTAAGAGTTATTCTACTAATACTCATGTATATTATCAACTATCATAACCATTTGAAAAAAATATAAGATATGCCCATATAGGCATACCATTGAGATTGATGCTTTTGAACTAACTGTTTTTGTTATTTTTTTTGTTTTTTCCAATTTGTTCACAAGTATCATTATCATTTTTATTTCTCTTTCTTTTAGAATATGATATATGATAGTTGCTTATTACCTCTTAAATATAGTTAATTGTTTATGTTTATTGTAATATACAATGATAATATAGTCACATGAGCCTATACCTAGGTGTACAAAGAAAGTTTAGTAGCGACAAGCACAAAATGAATGATGCAATATGCAAGAACATAAGCTATTTTATAATAGAGGAAGTCAATAATCAAACCAAATCAACCAAATCAATCATCAAATAAATAAGTAAAATATATATAAATATGCCAGTTGGATTTATGATTCAAAGAGATGACATGTCCAACAATCATGAGTTTAATTGTCAATCAATGGATTATGAGATCAAGAGTTTAACTACCAATCAATAGATCAATTCACTCAATTTGACTAAGGCAAAGGTGACTTTGACTAAATAGAAGTTCCACCTAACTATCATCAGTAAGGATTAATGAGTTAGATTCTATACTTGTGTACTTCAAGTGAAGGTGTACACATGTCATTATTAGCTACTTGGACAAGGAGAATTAATTATTCCTAATATCCTAAGTAAACATATTAAATAGGTGCAATATCACACTCACTATAGACATATTCAAAGTGAAGTAAATATTACACCAACATTGATACTAATGTAAGAGAATTTACAGTGTAGAATAATAGAGAAAAATAATAAGCACAAATTTAACATAGTATTTACGTGGAAAACTTGGTAAAATTATCCCAGGAAAAAACCATGGGCAAAGATCTTTCATATTTTATTTCCCAAGAAAGTTGTAATTAATTCAACCTTCAAAACTTTTAGAAAACATGACTTCAACAAAGTATAAGAAATCTGAGTTGTAGAGTCCTTGTTGAACAAAACTTTTCAAAAATAGAAAGTGTGACTCATACAACTATATGTCTAGCATTTGTCAAAACTACCAAAAATAGGGAGTCCTAAACTAATTTTCTTTTATATCAATGTGATTCATACAACTAGCTAGATATCAATGTCGACTATTCGTCACTGTTGTAATAATAATGAAATTAACTTCATTTCAGCTATTAATTAATATAAATAGTTTAATCTTTTGGCCTTTTATCAAAAAATAATAATAATATTTAAGTTGACTTCATATTCCAACAACTAACATGTTAGATGATGGTTATTTATTGCCTATTAGACTCCCTTCTTAAATATTTTGTAAATATTATGTTAAAATATTATTAGCTAGAATAAACTATATTTGTGTTGAGTAAGTCCCTATTAAATAATTCAAAAATACAAAGACACATTTTATAATGAACTTGTTATTTTGCAACTTACATGATAAAGATGTTTGTTTATCGACTCTTAAATATAGGTAAGAGATTTTGGAGAAGCTTTTATTTCCCAAGACTATTAGTATAAGTGAGCAAAATTGATCTTCATTTATATTTCATAATATTGCAAATAGTTAGTTGTACAAAATAATTCTAACTCTTATACTATCTCACATATATGGGTGGTAACATAAAGAATTTTCCCATAGTCATGGCCACTTTTGATTGTGAGGAGTGCCTAACATTGAAAACATGGATTTGAATAGTTCATAATCAATCTACAATATTGTGCAATACATCAATAGTTATGTTTAAGCATGGAACTCATAAACAAATAGGCAAAGGGAACAAATGGTGCATCACTTCACCCTTGATAACCCTTACTTGTTGGACACACTAATAATCCTATCATCCAATCCCTTTGTAGATTACACTATTGTTAATCCATAAAGTATAGATCTAACTAAAAATAGAGCAACAATAAACAGTAGATACAAGGACTATTAGGGACCCACCTTTATAGTAGTGTCAAAGAGTTTGAAGTTTGTTAGATCTATGAATATCCCTTGCATTTTCATTCTATAGATACAAATGCATGGAAAATAATCTAATCCTATGTAAGAATTGTTAAGAAAGGTGTTTCGACCTTGCTGTTAATGTTAAAATTACAAAAGTGTAATTTTCAAGTTATAAAGTAGAGAAACTCAAATTTTAGGCTATAGAGTTAGATTTTGTCCAAAATAAATGTTACAAATTGTTCAACACCACTTCTAAACATGCTTGTTGCATAGGGCTCATTGAGCTCAAAATTTTTAAAAAAAGGTCCATCAACCCCTTGGATCCAAAGGTATGACCTTTCAAAGTTGGAGCTTTTGCATAAGAAGTGTAAAAACATGTTGGACACATAAAAGATCTATAAGGAGGGATTACACTTGTTGGCCAACTTAAGATGTGCATTATTACAAATTATAAGACATATTTGGTTGAAGATGATGTAGCTAAAATAGAACACTGTTACACCCCATTGTGTATTTACCTATTTACTATTACTATGATTGGTTAAAATAATGAATAAATGAATGTGCTTGTATTTTTTATTGAAAAACATGTGTTTGCACTTTGATTATATGTATTGTTTGGAAAATATTGAATGGAAGTTAAATTTATTTGATGTTATGATTAAATGTTAAGAATGTTGATTTAATTTGGTATTCTTATTATGAAATGATTATATGCAAATGATTGGTTTTATGAACAACTAACTACCATTGCAATGTTCTAAGTTGAATGCAGATGCAGGGATCAAGCCTCTGGAAGGGACGAGAAGTATCACTTAGGAGAAGTGATTGGTCGGTTAACCCTTAAATGAAGCCTAACTAAGCTTTTTCACACACACAAACATATAGATTGGTCCAATTGAGTCATAGTTCAGGAAATTGGTAAGTTATCCCTTAGTTTTGCTTATGGATGATTTGGGAAGGTTTATGTATTGATGTGAATGTTCTTATTGTGATATTGTTAGGTTTCATTTGTGCTTGTGAGTTCTTTGTATATGTTCTTTAATTAATCGATAAGATACATATACATGGTATGTATATATATGTATACATGTACATGTCGATGATAGACCCATACACGTGAGTTAATACGTACATGAGTATATGTAGGTAGACATACCCATGCATGCTCATGGACGGATTGCTCATGGGCATGAGAATATTGAAAGGATAATAAGACATGTATATATATGTATATACATCGTGTGCATATATATATTATTGATGAGTTTGTAAGTATGTACTATTGTTTGTAAGTATGTACTATTGTTTGAATAAGCAAATGTATGTATATATATATGTATATATATACATATATACACACATATTGAGTATATCAATATATGTATGTGTATATGTATATATGTATATATGTATATAAATATATATTATATATACATATAGCTTTATATATTAAAATGATAACATGAATAAATGCTATCAAAATATCGAATGATATATATGTTTAATATTATGTAAAGTTGATAACTATATATATATACATATCTATGTTTTGATATTATTAAAGCATTATTTGTTTTTATAAACCGTTGAAGTTGTTGGAAATAGGATGCCATTTAATTGCAAATCCTAAACATTAATTATTTAGTGTGTCTCTTAAGTTCTTGGAATGTGTTCAACAACAATAAGATTAGGATGAGATTAATTATTTGGATGAAATAAATCATGAAATTGACATTTGTAGTTATTCCTAAATAATAGGAGCATGTGGGTGCACACATGGTAAGGTGACACTCACCTTGAGTTCAGTTAACTATTCGGAGTTAGAGATAACACTTCTGAATGCATGTAAAGATCCTACGAGTTAGGGTTTGATGTTTGCATGCTTGAAGTTCATTTCAGTTCAGTTCAGATCAGTTCAGTTCAGTTCAATTCAGTTTAGTTTAGCTCAGAATCAATTTAGTTTAGTTCAATTCAGTTCAGTTCAATTATGGTTCAATTATCTTCAGTTGCATGCAAGTGCATGTTGCATGCATGTTGGTTATTTTGAGTTGCATGTAGTTAGCTTCAGTTAACTTGGAATGCATGGCTAATAACATTGAGTTGTATGACAAATAACAGGGACTACTTCCATTTAACAGGGGATGACCATTCTTGCATGAATGGTGTTGAGTAAATGTTTCAGTTAATAAGAAATCACTTGGAGCCAACTTGGGCGCCCAAGATGCTTTCTTGGAATTAACTCCAATGCATGATAAGATATTTCTAAAGGCTATGTTAAGTGGGAACCTCTTTTGGGCGCCATCTTTGAGGAAGAGCTTTGTAATTATCACCGAAGTGAAGGATGAGTTGTAGCTTTAGTTTGGGACGCCCAAATGGGTAAAGCACATGTTGTAAGCTTTGGTCTTCATGGTAGAACTCAACTTGAAGCAATATGGCATACCTTTTCTAAGACTTGATCTTGTGCATTGTAATTATCACCATTTGGAGATTACAAGGTTGCATATTGTCTATTTATCTCAAGCAAGTTGAATAGAGTTGTGAGAGTTTTTTATTGCAGGTTGTGAAGAAGATTGGTGAAGACAGAAGAAGCATTTTCAAGAAAGAATTGGAGCTATTGTAATTCAGAGATTGAATAATGGAATAATTCTTGGTGGAGTTTTTTCCTGAAAGGGTTTCTCCACGGTATATCTTGTGTGATCTTTCTAATATCATGTCTAGTTCTTCTATCAACTTCTCTCTTCATTCTACAATAGTAAAATGAATTAATCAAGATAATCACCCACAAATAATATATGTAACAAAGAAAGAGCTTACTTAGATCAGCAATATTAAATTTTTACAGAGTATTAAGCTAAGAAAACACCTCATTTTTCAACAGAAGTTACAATGAAATAAAGCACAGATTTAATGTCATATATATTGTGCACAATGCATAAATGATATCATAGCATATACTGTGCACTATATGCAGCACAATTATCATTAAATGTGAGTCGATTGATCTGCTATTACAACACATAATGTATGAAGACTTAGTCAAAAGTTTAAGAAATTTTTTAATGGCATTTAGTCATTGACTTAGTCTTTAAACAACACCAAAAATGCATGATGGAAACAACTAGGTGGCGCCAAAATATGAATATGCATTATGATTAATATTCCAAATTACTGTGAATTATCCAATGATGGAAGACTAGGTAAAAGGTAGAATAAGTCATGGTTTCGCTAGCATATTTGGAAGTCGACTTGTTTAGTTTTCACATTGCATTTTTGAGATAAACTCTTGATGTAGACCTTTGTTTCAATCGATTTGTTGTTCCATTTTGATGAGTGTTGTTTTAAAATTATGCCACCAGTTGAAGTTAAATTGTTGAGTCGACCATATAGTTGAGAAGTGTCAATATGCAAAGCTTGATAATAGGAAAATAAGTCTCATAATTCTATATAAATAGGGGGGTAGGATACCTCATTTGGACGCATTGTTTCACTTGCATTCTATTGTTTTCATTCTAAGTTATTCTTGAGTGAGCTGAGAGTTGTTGCGAGGAGAGTTTAGTGAGATCTAGTGAGTATTATTGAGTGTGGTTTGGAGAATTGCTATTGAAACTCAGAGTAGATTGAGCTTGGGAGTCAAATTATATCTTTGGATTTAGCGTATATAGTAGGCATGTTATTCTGCCCTCTTATATTTTGTTTTTTTTTCAAAAGATTGAGTGTTGTTGATGTTGGAAAGAACCATGAATTGATGGGATAGGGAATGATTATTTTTTGAAAGAATCATATTATGTATTATGTCCTATGAACCTTACTTGAGTTATGTATGTACTCCAATATTAAGGAGTGTTTGTATTCTTAGTATTATATACTAGGGTTAGATAAAGCTCAATATAAGCTTATGTTGTATTCATTTCATGTTATTGTGATTATGAACTATAGAGAGTTCTTTAATTACCTTTGAAGTAGATTATCCAATGAAGGTTATAACTATGCATTGTGTTTACTCAGTAAGAATGTTATAAACATAGGTTGCTCGTGGGGTTAACGATTATCCAAGGGAGGGAATTGCCTAAGCATAGTACATGAATGGTCATTAAACAAATCGAGCTAGGATAGTGGGTGAATGGATGATTCTTTTATATGAAACTTTGGCCAAAGTAGTGTAAGTAGCCACTGTTTACACTGGCAATTCACTGTGTCCAGTTTAGACAATTTCTAGTTCAAGATTTTCATACTTGTAGTTATAGCTATCATATGATTAGGTTGTAGAATTGTAGGGCACAACACTAAGTTCAAGAAGGCTATTTGTTATGGGGTTTTACCAACCAATCTCTTTGTTGCAGGGTAGGTCCATCTTGCCATAGGTGGCATATGTGTGAGGGATTGCATTTAAGTCTGTGGTTGGTGAAAAAGCACTTGAATGATGCTTCTCCTCATCAATTGGCAATTGATATTCGCAGGGGATTTCCTTGACCATTTGTTACTACATGCTAGTGAAGCTCAAGGAGCTATGTATGTTTTCTTATATCCATGATTATGGAAGTTGTAATGCAAGAAATTTTATCTTGAGATTTTAAATATATTAGAATTAATGTACATTCAATTATAATGCAAATGGAAAGTTTGGAATATGTGTTATTTCAGATGTGCATATTGTCTTTGAAATAGACGAAATTTTGTATTTCTATGAGTTTTGAACATAGTTATTTACTTGATATTAAAACTTAGTGAATTTACTTTCATTGAAAAATTTGCATGTTACACGTGGTATCAGAGCTACCAAGTTTAGCTTTGGAACCTATGTTCTCACCATACTTTCTATCCAACATTGAATGAGACTAATGTTTGGAACTTCTTATGCCAGGATGGTGTGTCTCAGGTTAACTACAAGAAAGTCAGTAATCGGGAATGAGCACTACTTGAAGGCAATGAAGGAAATGGAGGCCATTGTTTGTATGATAGAGGGAATCAACTATGAGAATGTTGTCTAGTTAAGTGATACTGAGACAATTAGTCATGCTCTTTCTTGAGTTAGTGAAGTGAAGAGAAGGATGAGGGAGGAAGCCGATTTCAACTACTTACCTCCAATATCACTTGTAAAGTCTGACTCCTTGTCACTTTCTAGGGATATGCCCTTGAAATGTAACATTAGTCCTACATTAATATTTAGGGACCCTTGAGTTCTTCCTTTATCGGAAGTGATTGTAATTTCCTAAAGTAATGAATCTAAGGGATATGTTCCTTGTAACTATGTGTTGAAAGATAATTTTGAAGGTTACTACCCCTTTTGGGATAGAGAAGATCAAATAAGAGATGAGCAAAAATATGAGGGGTATACCCCATTGAGCTATGTATTTGAGAGTGAATCTGAGGGATAATCTCCACTCAACTATTTGAATAGTAGTTCTATGTAAATGAAAAGGATATTGAGATCCTTTTGAATAAATAAAAGATATGTTTGTGCTCAAACTATGTGGAATTTCTTTTATGTGCAAATGAATGCTCATTTAAATGCTTTTCATAAGTTGTGTAAACTTAATTGAATCTAATAAAGGTAAAACTTCAGGTGTAACCCTTTTCTTGCAAAGGATGGTGAGAACAAGGACTAATCCTGTAGGGAGTCAAGAAGTTGGACAAGGTCTAGAGGGTGTTGAAGCTAAATTGGATCAAATTTTGGCTATCATTCATGAAACCAATGCAAGGTTGGGAAATCTTGAACAAGAAGTAAGGGAAAAAGATAGAGTAGAACAAGAGGTTCCAATTAATGAAGAAGTACCTATTAATGAAAACAAGGGATCTAGAGAATTCTAACGATCATACTCAGACTCAAGAACATGAGAATGAGAATTTACACTCTCATTCTAAAGGAACTAGTAGGAAGTGTTTGGCAACTAAACTTTCTAAGGGCATGAGAAAAATAAAACCACCTAAATTCAAAGGGAGTACCAATGGGGAAGAAGCTGAGGCATAGATAATACAAATGGAAAAATATTTTGAAATAAGGAACTACTCTGAGGTTACAAAGGTTGTCTGGGGAGCCTATTAGTTAGCAGGAGAAGCCTCTAACTGGTGGATGGACAAGAAAATGGAACTTAGACTTAGTTCTTTGAACCTGACTTGGAATGAGTTTGTGGAGATACCCTGTAAAAGGTGGCTCCCCCAACTCTTTTTCAACTAGAAGCTTATTGATTTCCAAAATCTTAAGCAAGGGGATATGTCAATCAATGAGTATTGGGAGAAGTTTACTCGTCTGTTAAGGTATGTGCCAATGTACCAGAAGGATGAGAATTTCTATATTAGGAAATTCATTATGGGATTAAATGGGCAGATAGGTGGTGAGGTGGATGTGGATGGTCCAACCACTATGGATCTAGTTTACGAGAAGGCTGTTAAGTAGGAGCAGAAGCTCAAAGCCATCTTAGCTTTCTAAGAGAAGAGAAACTGTAAGAATTTTGGTGGAAACCAAAGCAACTAGACTCCAAGGAAGTTTAATGGAGTACAAGATTCTTAGAGGAAAGGAGGTTAGAGATATCACAATAATTGGAACGAACCAAGGAGGGATTGCAGAAGGAGCAATTCCAATAACAAACATTTCAACAAAGCTGGGGAGAATGCAAGTAATTATGGAAAGGCAATAATGGTGAGAGGACTTATGACATGATGTTATGCATGTGGTGGAAACCATTTTGTCAAAGACTGTCCCAACAAAACTTTAGGACCTCAATCTCATGTAAACTCTCTTCCACCCCAACGAGCTACATTCTAGCAGAGGATCCATGTTGTTGTACATAGACAATCGAGAATCAGAGTATCAAATTACTCTAGTGGAGACTCCAGGTATTTTATTTGGTATACCCATCTCTATACTTATTGATACTAGAACAATTTAAAACTTTATTTCACCTAGAATGGTTAATCAAATAAGTAGGAAAGTTAGATTTATGGAAAATTCATTGGTTGTAGAATATGAAAACCAAACAAGAGCAACAGTGGAATAATGCTTTTTCAAGGCTAAGGTTGAACTTCCTCATTTTTCAATAGAGGTAAACTTGTATATAGCACCTTTAAGATCCTATAATGTCATTCTAGGAATGAACTGGATTTGGAAACATAGAGCCAAAGTGGATTGTCATGCCAAAACTGTAGAGTGCTTAGATGATCTAGGAAACTAGGATATATTGCAAGGGACACCTAGGGAAATAAAGTTGTGTCAAATTTTTGTAGTGCAACTGCATAGGGCAGAGAAGAAAGGATGCAAAATCTTTGCAGTTAAGTTGGAAAAACTTGAGGACAAGGTGACAAAGTCTTCAATGGTCGCAAGTCCATCATGAAGTAGAATGGATATAGAGAAATATCCCATCTTGTAAAAAATTGTAGATGTATTTCCAAAGGAGTTACCTGGATTACTACCTAAAAGGGTATTTTACTTCTCCATTGACATAGTTCCTAGATTGGAACTTATTTCTAAAGTACCATACTGAATGACAACAACTAAGTTAATGGAGCTTAAAGTATAGCATAGATTATCAGATGCTTAATAAAGCTACGATAAAAAACAAGTATCCATTATCGTACATTGATGATCTCTTTGATCAAATGCGAGGAGAAACTGTGTTTTCTAAAATTGATCTACGGTCAAGATATCACCAGTTGAGGATCAAAGATGAGGACATCTTCAAGACTACTTTCAAAACGAGATACGAACATTATGAGTTCATAGTTCTACCATTCAGGCTTATGAATGCACCAGCGACATTCATGAACCTAATGAACAACGCATTTAGGGATTTCCTAGATAAGTTTGTCTTAGTTTTCTTGGATGACATTCTAATTTATTCCAAGAATGAGGAGTATCATTGCAAGCACTTAGAGATAGTTCTTTGACGGTTAAGAGAACATCAATTATATGGAAAACTTTCTAAGTGTATGTTCTTTTAGAAGAAAGTGTAGTACCTAGGTCATGTAATCTCAGATGACAGAATTTCAGTGGATCCAGCCAAGATAAAAGCAGTGATAGATTGGCCAATACCTAAGAGTGTACCCGAAGTCAGGAGTTTTATGGGTCTAGCAGGATACTATCAAAAGTTTTTTGCAAACTTCTTGAGTATCACCTTTTCTATTACTTCATTACAAAGGAAAGGGAAGAAGTTTCAGTGGACGGAAAAATGTTAAGTGGTATTTGACCTACTCAAGGAGAAGTTGACTACTACTCCAATTTTGAAGGTACTAGATCTTGATGTAAATTTCATTGTCATCACAGATGCATTGCGAGAAGGCTTGGGTGGAGTCTTAATGCATGAAAGGAAAGTCATTGCATATGAATCAAGAAAGCTGAAGCCCTATGAAAAAAAATTATGCACCACATGATTTAGAGCTATCAGTAGTGGTTCATGCATTGCAAATGTGGAGACATTATTTGTTAGGAAATCCTTTTGAGTTGAAGATCGATCACCACGAATTGAAGTATCTTTTTACTCAACCTAATCTAAATGCACGACAAAGAAGATGGCTGGAGTTGATATCAGACTATGACTTCAATATCAACTACATTAAATGGAAAGAAAATCGGGTTGTCAATTCCTTGAGTCGTAGATGACATATTGCCTCAATAGTCACAATTCAAACTAACTTTAAAGGCCAAGTGATGCATAAATGCAAAGGAGATTAGTTCTACGAGCAAGATAGGCAAGAACTCTTGGACAATCCATAAGATGCAAGGTACAAAGGATATCACTTTGAACCTGATGGATTCTTAAGATTTAATGGAAGAGTATATGTGCCCAACTCTGAAGAGTTAAGGAACTTAGTGTGGAGAGAAGTTCACGAAGCACCTTATTCATGACATCCAGGTGTGACAAAAATGTTGGTTGATGTGAAGCCGTTGTACTTTTGGAAAGGGATTAAAGATGATGCTGCAATATTTGTGACTAAATGTTTAGAATGCTAGAGAGTGAAGGTTGAACATCATCATCCTGTGGGACTAGTATCCACAGGATGTACTTGAAAGTAAGTGACAAGTTATCAGTATGGAATTTGTGCAAGGCCTACCCATGTCAAGGAATACACACAATTCTATTCTAGAGGTAGTAGACAAGCTTACTAAATTAGCACACTTTATACCAGAAAATTTAACAGATGGAGCTCCTATTATAGCTCAAAAATTTATTCAAGAGGTGTTTAGGTTGCATAGTATTCCTGGGAAGATTATCTCATATAGGGATGCACATGTGACTTCTAGGTTTTGGAATACCTTATTCTCTGCACTTGGAACTCAATTGAATATAAGTTCAACATACCATCCAAAAATGGATGGTCAGATAGAAAGAGTAAACCAAGTACTGGAAGAACTACTACGAATGTATTGTATGGATCAACAATACAAGTGGGAAGATTACTTGCCTTTAGTAGAATTCACATCCAACAATTCCTACCATTCAACAATAAAGATGACTCCTTTTGAAGCATTATATGGATGGAAATGTTGAACCCCTATATGCTAGAATAAGCTTGAGGATAGGGTAAGTATTGGTCCAAAGATGTCTAAAATGGAGGAGCAAGTTAAGGATATTAAGTAAAGCCTACTTGAAGCCAATGATAGGCAGAAGAGCTATGGAAATTCTAAGTGGATACTTAGAAATTTTGTAGTAGGAGAGAAGGTGTTGTTAAGGGTTAAGCCTCAAAAGAGTTCCATTAAGTTTGGAAAGTCATCCAAAGTAGCTCCATGCTATGAAGGTCCATTTGAGATTCTCGAGGAAGTAAATCCTATTGCTTACCAAATAGCATTGCCACCAGCTCTTGCTCAAATGCATAACATCTTTCACATCTCATACCTAAAGAAGTATATACCAGGTGATAATCATGTAATTGAGTCAAATGATTTATAGGTACAAGACCCCATAGTGGTAACAATCGAGCCTCTAAAGGTGCTCAAAACATGTAAGCTTTGCTTGCGTAATAGGGAGGTTTTACAGTGCAAAGTCTAGTGGGACTAGTATGCAGAAGATTCTGCCACTTGGGAAGACTATGCTAAAGTTGAGTAGAAGTTTCCACATGTCTTACATGCTTTTGTGAATACTTGAAAACAATGATTTGTTTGTTTTGGTCTTATATTATGATAGCTACATAAAATCATTAGTGGGGCAAGAGCACCTTGTGCTTCAAATAGGCAACAATATAAAATTTGCATTTTCATCATGAAGGCATTATAAAAAGGTCATAAGAAGACCTATTATAATGTATTTAAGTCCTTAAATAGGTCTCTAGGATTTAATTAAGTAAATTGGAAAAAAATGTTGCTAAAAATGTAAAAGTTGTCAATAAAGCAAAAAAAATGCAAAAAGTGCACAAAATCAAGAAGACCAAGAGTCATGAGGGAAAAAGAATGGTTTGATCGGCTGAACTTGGAAAGACAGTTAGTTTAACTATTGGAAAAACTCTTTATAAAGCATGGAGAAGGAAGATATGGAGAAGGAAGATCAAAGATGGAATCTTGTAATCTTGTAACAAATTTTGAAATAAAGTTCCCTGTTTTGCATTTTCTATGTTTTTCATTCATTTACTAGTCCTATACGGACTATACAACAATCTTTGGGTTGTGATCTTGTTATGGTTTCTTAAAGGAGTGTGTGAGCCTTCAAAATAAGTTGGGTTTGAGAGGTTTTACTTGAGTTTAGTGCCTGTTTTAATCTATTTTGCAAAACTAGTTTGAAAACCCAATTAAGGGTTTGAGAGTCTTGTAAGGGTTGAATTCACCATCCCACCAATGCGGAGTTAGTATATTGGTGGGGCGGATTGTTTAGGGTTTTTATAGAATTTTTTAAGTATTTTGTGTGTGTAGGAACATGGAAGACAAGAAATCAAAGTTTGGTTGCTGCCCCACAAAAAAATACAGAGTTTTCTCATGAAGATGAATGGCTACAAGTTGGTAATTGGGGAAAGATCATTCAATGAGGTTGGAAGCTTGTTCCTAAAGTAGGGGAAAATTTTTCTAAACATGATTCAAGCAATGGAAGAGCATGGGAAGGTTTGGAATATATATTTCCTTTAAACCCTCATACTTCAAAGCATATTAAGCCTATAAACAAGGGTTTTGTTGTTTAATACTTTAGTGAGCCTTTCAATTCTTAAGAATGGTTGAATATGGGGTTTTATGGCCTGTTTAAAGACTTTTTGGTGTTATCAAGTGTTTTGGTGGGGATTTAAGACCACTTCCTTTGATAAATTGGCCTAATTGGGGCTCTTTACCAGTGAACATTGTATTGATTCTCTTATATTTTCCAAAACAAGTGTAGTTACTCTTGAAGTATGTTTTAATGGACTGAAATGGGTCCCTAAAACTTTATTTTTCCTAAGATGAAACATTGTGGATTTAAAGTGACACTCGATTTAAGGGTTGGGCTGACCTACTAGAAGTATGGTGTGTTAATGGCTAGAAAGAGTGAATGTGATAAAACAGTGAAAAGAATGATAGTTTATGTTTGGAAACTGTCTAAAAGATGTTGGCAAATATGTCTCAATGCTTGGTAAAATTTTAGAGGGCTAGCTTGTGTAATTTTTTGATTTGAGCAAAGTTAACCCTTCATGTAAAGAGGTGTCTTGACCGCAAAAGATAGAAGGTCTAATGGATCAGTATTGGTAAGTGAGTGTACTAGTTATTTCAGTACGAAACATGATGTATGAAGTGTCTTGGAATTCTGATAGAAGGCTTGAAGCATAAATGGTTGTTTTCTTTTGGAACTAGTTGGTAAAAAGTGAAATTTGGTGAACAATGAAAGTGATGAATGGTTCAGTATCTCTAATTAGGTTGAGTTAAGTACAATCAATTTGATGTTGGTAAAGGCATATTTGAATCTGATAAGGGTCTGTAGTATTGAATTTTGTGATTGTGGTGATTTTTCTTATTGGTACCTTGAGATTTTCAAGTGGAAAACCAAGTGATTGTATGGAAATTTTGATGAAAAGTTAAGTGAATCAATGGTGTTTTGTAATTTTATCTTCTCAATTGTTGTTTGGGTTAGAAGTACCCTTGATGTTGGTTGTTTTTGGTAGATGCTTTGCATCAATTAGGGATGATGATTCACAAGGGGGGGATATGTTAGACCCCATTGTGTATTTACCTATTTACTATTACTATGGTTGGTTAAAATAATGAATAAATGAATGTGCTTGTATTTTCGATTGAAAAACATGTGTTTGCACTTTGATTATGTGTATTATTTGGAAAATGATGAATGTGAGTTAAATTGATTTGATGTTATGATTAAATGTTAAGAATGTTGATTTAATTTGGTATTCTTATTATGAAATGATTATATGCAAATGATCATTTTTATGAACAGCTAACTACCATTGCAATTTTCTAAGTTGAATGTAGATGTAGGGATCAAGTCTCCAGAAGGGAGGGGAAGTATCACTTAGGAGAACTGATTGGTCGGTTAACCCTTAAACGAAGCCTAACTGAGCTTTTTCACACATACATTTAGATTGGTCCAGTCGAGTCGTAGTTCAGAAAATTGGTAAGTTATCCCTTAGTTTTGTTTGTGGATGATTTGGGAAGGTTTATGTATCGATGTGAATGTTCTTATTGTGATATTGTTAAGTTTTATTTGTGCTTGTGAGTTCTTCTTATATGTTCTTTAATTAATTGATAAGATACATATACATATACATGTCGACGATAGACCCATACACGTGAGTTAATACATACATGAGTATACATAGGTAGACATACCCACGCATGCTCATGGACAAATTGCTCATGGGCATGAGAATATTGAAAGGATAATAAGACATGTATATATATGTACATATATACATTGTGTGTATATATATTATTGATGAGTTTGTAAATATGTACTATTGTTTGAATAAGCAAATGTATATATAGATATATGTATATATATACATATATACACATATATTGAGTATATCAATATATGTATGTGTATATATATATATGTATATAAATATATATAAATATAGCTTTATATATTAAAATGATAACATGAATAAATGCTATTGAAATATCGAATGATATATATGTTTAATATTATGTGAAGTTGATAACTATATATATACATATATATATGGACATATATATATATATATATATATATATATATATATTATTAAAGTGTCGTTTGTTTTTATAAAGCACTGAAGTTACAATGAAATAAAGCACAAATTTAATGTCATATATATTACACACAATGCATAAAAGATATCACAACATATAGTATGCACTATATGCAGTGCAATGATCATTAAATGTGAGTCAACCAGTTTGCTATTACAATGAATAATGTCTGAAGACTTAGTCAAAAGTTTAAGAGGTTTTTAAATGACATTTAGTCGTTGACTTAGTCTTTAAACAACAACACAAAAAATGCACACTGGAAAGAACTAGGTGGCGCCAAAATATGAATTAGCATTATGATTAGTAGTCCAAATTATTGTGAATTATCTAGTGATGGAAGACTAGGTAAAAGGTAGAATAAGTCTGAGATAAAATCTTGTTGTCTCTGTTTCAATCGATTTGTTGTTCTATTTTGATGAGTATTGTTTTAGTATTCTACCACCAATTGAAGTTAAATTGCTAAGTCAACCATATAGCTGAGAAGTGTCAATGTGCAAAGCTTGATCATAGGCATTTAAGAAGTCTCATAATTATGTATAAATAGGGGTGTAGGATACTTCATCTAGACACATTGTTTCACTTGCATTCTATTGTTTTCATTATGAGTTATTCTTGAGTGAGCTAAAGTTGTTGTGAGGAGAGTTTAGTGAGATCTAGTGAGTATTATTGAGTGTGGTTTGGAGAATTGTTGTTGAAACTTGGAGTAGATTGAGCTTGGGAGTCAAATTATAGCTTTGGATTTAGTGTGTAGAAGGCATGTTATTCTGCCCTCTTATATTTTGTTCATTTTTTAAAAGATTGAGTGTTGTTGATGTTTGTGTGGAAAGAACCATGAATTGATAGGACAGGGAATGATTATGTTTTGAAAGAATCATATTATGTATTATGTCTTATGAACCTTACTTGAGTGTATGTATTTACTCCAATATTAAGGAGTGTTTGTATTCTTAGTATTATATACTAGAGTTAAATACAACCCAAAATAAGCTTATGCTCTATTTGTTTCAAGTTATTGTGATTCCAAACTATAGAGAGTTTTTTAATTACATTTGAAGTAGATTATCCAATGAAGGTTATAGTTGTGCATTGTGTTTACTTAGTAGGAATGTTATATAAACATAGGTTGTTCCCGGGGTTAACAATTATCTAATGGAGGGAATTGCCTAAGCATAGTACATGAATGATCATTAAACAAATCGAGCTAGGATAATGGGTGAATGGATGACTCTTTTATATGAAATAGAGGAAATTTTTTATTGCTATGAGTTTTGAACATAATTATTTACTTGAGAATAAAACTTGGCGATTTTACTTTCATTGAACAATCGACATGTTACAAACACTTAATTTGATAAGTGGATTATAACAAGATTATGATAGGTGGAAAGAATATCTTAAATACATCTATCTAAAAAAATAGAGAGATATACTTTTTAAAAGATAAAATAAAATAAAAAATGTAAAATAATAAAATTTCAAGTACATTATAAAACCATTTTTAAATAATACCTATATATATAATAATAAATATTTTCAAATTAATTATAATAATTTTTCTATTATTTATATTTCAATTTTTTTTTAAAAATAATTTTGATTATTTTTGATAAAATCTAATTATTAAAATATATTTAAAATTAAAAAAAACAAAAAAAACAAAAAATAAATGGTGCGAGCAAGCGAGGATGTGCAAAAATTTATAGACGGACAGCGTAGGCCCTGGGGCGATTCAGAACTGGTGGAAGGAGTCGAGCCTATCAGAAAGGATGGTGGCGCAACAGATCAACAAAACCCAAAACATATTCCATAGTGGGTTTTTGAAAATGGAGGTTGGGTGGACAAGTGCCTTCCCAAATATAGGCAGAGCTAATATCGGAATGGGCATGACAGACCATCTGAACAAAAAAAAATTCCTCTGGGCGCCAACTGGAACTCATCAGAAAAACCAGATTACAGGAGTAGGCGTGGGTGGTTTCGGGAAGGGGATTCAAAAGGCAAACAACCAACTGCCAAGTGGAAATCGAAAGGAGGTAATCCTCATAATCGCTCCAACAAAGTATGGCAGAAGAAAAATTCGCTCAATTCTGAGCATAATGCCTTCGCCAAGACATCTCAACCTATTGGTGAGGAGTTTGAATTTGGCAGGAGAATGAATAAGAGAGATCGTGATCTTCTCCAAAGAAAATTGAATCACAAAGACTCTCAATCTTGAACATTCCAGGGCACGAAAATGCAGCCAAAGGTCATCAACTTTTTCAAATGCCAGCAGAACTAATAGAGAAAAGGGTGGTGAGGCTTTCAGACCATGCCCTTTTTGCGAAATGGACTAGTCCAACCAGCTCGAATGAGGAGATCAAAGCCTGGTGGATGAACTAATATCTAGATCGGGTAAGTGTTACCACCCTTCCGAATTCCTTCTTTTTGATAGAATGTATAGACTTAAATTTGAAACTGGCAATCCTAGAAGGGGACCCTTTGTTTATGAATGGGCACTGGTTTTACTGCACAAATTGGCAAGCCAACTTTGACCCATGGAACCACCAATTGACCCAAATCCTGACCTAGATTAAGCTAGTAGATCTACCATCAGAGTTTTGGAATCTTGATGCTATGATAAAATTGGGTGATGCCCTAGGAGTATATATTGGAGTAGATGAAGACTTCATTAATGGAAGAGGCAGATCAAAACCTTGCGTCCTGGTCGAAATAGATGTAGGGGTTGGGATATATAAAACGCTCAAGATATTAACAAAAATTGGAAGCTGGCAACAAGAAATTAAAGTTTGGGAGGGTTCAAGATCAAAAAATTGCCTCTTTAGGAAGACACTTCAAGAAATCACCTCAAAAAAGCCAATAACAGACAATGCTTTCAATACCACTCAAGAAGATTTTGTGGATGTTCCCCCAATACATTCTAATGAGGAAAACAGATCCGTCTTGGGGACAGTCAGGCCAACTAGAGAAGAAAAAGATGCCCTTTCGGTGGATCGCCTAATCCCCCAACTAAGGAAGTCGAAAACCTTCATAAAGAAAATATCCAGGTTGAACAAGCCCTCATTTTTCTTATGGACGACACTCAACTTCTCCAAAAAGCGATTCAACACGAATTGAAGGAATTATTTGTTAGTGGTGTTGCTAGTGATCGGTCCCTTCCTCCTCCTATTTCCCCAACACAATTCCCCCAGACTGAAGAAGTAGATGGGGGTCAACAATCAAATGAAGATGAATATGACCAACTATCAGATGAGGCAGGTGAACTCTGGGAGGATGCGGAAGAAGGAAATTTATTGGAAGTAAGACAATTGCAACAGTCATAATCAAAGCTTAAAGGCCCTAACATTAAGATAAAGTCAAGCAGGGGAAGAAAATCAAACAAGACAAAGCTAGTGTTGGCTGGCCATGCCCTTGGGCAAAAGAAACTGATAGTAGGGAAGGAGAGTATCCTTCCCTCGGAAGAATGAGGATCATTACCTGGAATGTCAGGGGTGTTAACACCCCTGATAAATGGCGCATGGTCAAGCACAAAATTGACCAATCAAATGCAGATATGGTGCTCTTGCAAGAAACAAAGTGGAATAAGGAGGAAGGTAGTAGAAGGTTGGACAGATGGAAGCAATGGGATGGACAACTTCTGGAGGCATCAAGGGCATCTGGAGGTCTGGGGGTTATATGGAATCCCTTCACAATGGTAGGAGTAGTAGAGGTAGAAGTTGAGAATTGGAAAACAATCAAATTTAAAGACATTAGAAGAAACCTCTCTTTCTTTTGCATTAATGTCTATGGCCTGATCTCCACTGAAGGTAAAAAGAGACTTTGGGATAGTATTTCTAGAACAGTAGAAGGTAAAAGGTCAGAGAAAGGGATTATAGCAGGGGAATTTAATGCCACGCTAAACAACACAGAAAAACAAGGGGGGTTAGGGAGAACTACGACCATTCAAAGAGACTTTCAAGAGTTCTTGGATAAAAACATCCTCTTGGATGTACATGCAAGGAATGGAATATATACCTGGTCCAATAGGAGGAAAGGTTTCACTAACATTGCATAAAGGCTTGACAAATTTCTATTATGGGGCATCTGGGGGGAGCTGGAGGGATCACATGATGCACAAATCCTTCCCTTCATTGGTTCAGATCATTTCCTAGTCCAACTTTCCTTTGGCCCTATTGAAGCTCCTAAAGGTTTCCTGTTCAGATTTGAATATATGTGGCTAAGAGATAACCGACTTCTAGATCTAATTAAGACTTGGTGGAATGAAGTGAAACTCAACGGAGTAACAGATCTTCTCAAAGTAAGCAAAAAATTGAGTTATATAAAAGTGAAGCTGAAAGAATGGAACATAAGCCACTTCAAAAACATATTTCAGGAGAAAGCCAGAGTAGAACAAGAAATCCGCTCTCTCAACGAGCATGTGATAGACAGGGGCATGGATGCTATAGATTTTGAGAATGAAAAAAATATAAGAGAAGAACTGGCTAAAATTCTCAAGAGGGAGGAATGCTATTGGCGTCAAAAATCAAGGGAAGTTTGGCTAAAAGAAGGGGACATAAACACAATTTTTTTTCACAAATCAACAATGGAAAACAACAACAACAAGAGGATTCTAGAAATAAAAAAATCCAATGGTGATACAACTCTATCAACTATTGAAGTCAACAAAGAGGCTGTCTCTTTCTTTGAATCCCTGTTGAACAAGGAGACTCTTGTTAATAGGAGTGACAAGGACTATCTACTAGGTGCAATTCCATCCATCATTTCAGAATCCCAAAACAAATTTCTCTATCAAAAAATATCCCTAGCAGAAGTCAAAGAAGCAATCTTTCAAATGAATCCAGACAAGGCCCCAGGTCCAGATGGCTTCCCTACGGGCTTCTTCCAAAACTTCTGAGATATAGTTGGAGAAGACCTAGGTGCAGCTGTTGAAGAATCCAAAAAGAAAATGACTATGCTAGGGGCAATAAAACACACCTTCCTGGCACTAATTCCTAAAAAGAAAGTCCCTCAATATATGAGTGATTTTAGGCCTATTGCCCTATGCAACACGGTGTACAAAGTGGTAACAAAGATAATTGCTAACAGACTCAAGAGTGTGCTCAAGGAAGTTATCTCTGAGGAACAAAGTGGCTTTGCTCCAGGCCGATCCATAGTGGAAGGAATCATTATAGCACATGAAACAATACACACAACCAGGAAAAACAAGGAGGCATGCATGCTACTAAAATTAGACATTCTCAAAGCATATGATATGGTAGACAGGGGTTTCCTTTTGGAAGTATTAGGCAGATTTGGATTTTTTCCAAACTGGATAAATTGGGTCAGCAGCTGCATTTCAACTTCGAAGTTCTCGGTTTTGGTTAATGGCACAACAAATGGCTTCTTCTCTTCATCCAGGGGCCTTAGGCAGGGAGACCCATTATCCCCATTTCTGTTCATAATCATGGCAGAAGTGTTGGGGAGGGGGATCAAAAGGCTAAGAGAGGAAGGTAAATGGAAAGGAATTCATGTAGCAAATGGAATGGAACCTTCAACTCACTTACAATTTGCAGATGACATAGTACTAATGGGTGAAGCAATCTGGAGGGAAGCAAGATCGATCAAAAATTTCCTAGATACCTATTGCAAAGCATCAGGACAAAACATCAACTGGGACAAATCAAAGATTTTCTTTCTAAATACTCAACCAAGTCTTCAAAGGGATATTGCAAGGATCCTAAATCTAAAAGTTGCCTCCCTTCCAGGCCGCTATTTGGGGATCCCATTGTTTGCAGGCATTAACAAAAAATGTTACTGGGAAAATCTAATTAGTAGCTGCAAGAACAAGCTGAGCACTTGGAAAGGTAAATGGCTCTCATCAGCAAGTAGACTCTTGCTAGTTAAATCTGTATTATCAGCAATTCCTGTCTATTCGATGTCTTGTCTCAAGCTCCCCAAAGCTACTAAAGATGCTCTCACACAAATCTTTAGGAGATTCTTTTGGAGCAGTGTGGGGGAGCAAAACAAACTTCCTCTTTTGGCTTGGGACAAGATCTGCCTTCCCAAGAAAGCTAGAGGTGTAGGATTACGCCAATTACCCCTTATGAATTAGGCCATGGGTGCCAAATTAGTTTGGGACATCCACACTAAAGTAAATCAGAAATGGGTTAGAGTTTTGATAAAAAAGTATCTTGACTCAGATGACCCAAATAGAATCGTCACAGTATTGAATCCCTCGAGAGGTTCTGCAATCTAGAATTTCATACTTGAATGCAGAGACATCATATCTGATCATGTCACTTGGGAAATTCGAGATGGTAATAGTGCCTCCTTTTGGCATGAATCTTGGGGCGGAAAAACACCAATTGGTGATACTCAGGGCTTGGAGGAGATAAAAGAGGAAACAATCAGATTATGGGGTAACAAGGTTGCCAATTATGGTGTGAAAACCAATAACCAAGGAAGTACATGTTGGGTTTGGCATGATCTTCAGAACCTCAATGCCCCACAATCCCAGAAAGAAATTATGTCCAAAATCCTCAAAGATAGATTCTTTGTCCCATCTAATGGGAAAGACCAGATCAGGTGGCGTGGATCGTCTAATGGGACCTATAAAGTGAAGTTAGGATACAGGGCCAAGGAAATAGCAGTGGCTCGTTAGGATTGGCCAAACAAACTTTTCTGGGTAAACAACTGCCTGCCTAAGGCAGGAATTTTTGCATGGCTGGCAATTCAAAAAAGGATCCTCATGGAGGACAGATTGGCTAAATTCGGAATATAAGGCTCAGAGAGGTGTTGCCTTTGCAAAGCTCACTTGGAAACGATAGATCACTTGTTGCTATCCTGTCCATATGCATCAAAATTTTGGAATCATGTAAGAAACAAGCTTAATTTTCAGAGTCCAATACCGAATGATCTTGCAATCTGGTTTAAAATGTGGCCTCAAAAGAGTAGCAAAGCAGTGTTTAACAACATTTGGAAAATATCCCCATCATTAGTAATTTGGGAGCTATGGAAGGAAAGGAACCAAAGAATTTTTCAAGGACAAGAATTGAACAAGGACAAATTATGGGACAAGATTGAAAGAGCAATAATAGAACTGGTCAATGAGGTTGCTAGACGTAAGGAAGCCAAACACAAAGTCTTCACTAGTTGGGATGACACTTTGATCAAACGCTTCTCGGGTCTTAAACCCCCCTCTCTGAGTGGAAGTAGCTCCCTTCAATCCAAAAAAGCATCAAGAGAGGAAACTAGGTGGCAAGCCCCTGATCCTGGTTGGTTAAAAATCAACTTTGATGGTGCTGTGCAAGGCAACCTCGGCCTGGGTGGGGCTGGATGTATAGCACGGGACTTTGATTGCAAGGTGCTAGCAGTGAAATCAATTTCCCTGGGCAGATGCACAAACAATGAGGCAGAATTTAGAGCGGCAACAATCGGTTTGCAGCTAGGTAAAGACCTAAACTTCAGTCAGATACACCTGGAAGGCGACTCCCTAATTACAATCAATGCAATATGTAAAGGATCCACCCCTAACTGGAAATTAAATTACTTGCTACAACATATCAAGGATTTGTCTGACAACTTTGCAGCCTTCAAAGTTAGTCACATATATAGGGAAGGAAACTCTGAAGCAGATGAGCTGGCAAAAGCTGCCTCGATGTTGGCCAACTAGGATTTCGAAGGACTACTGACTAGGAAAATCTTCTGGCACCGGTTATTACTTTGGCGACCCCAAAACCTTCGGAAGGCAAGGACACTCTCTCATGTCATTCTCGACAAGTCTTGGGATGTCGCTACAATCATAATTTAAAAAGCTAAAAATAAGAAAATGATTCCTTCATAAGGACGTCGGCTATTGCATTAATTGCATCTACGGGAATGAGTACTCCTCACATTCGCAGCTGCATGTCCACGCATGTTGGTGGCGCTAGGTACATTAGCTCTCATGCGCTGGTAAGCAAGTAGTTCTCAAAGGCATTCATAGTTTTTTCCATCTCAAAGGATCCAAATGAGTATAGAGTAGAAGTTTCTGGAAGGTGTGAAGATAGGTGAGCAATGGAGACGCCACTGGCTTTGGAAATGAACAAACAAATGCAGGTTTTTCGTGGGGAAATCACAGACAAACGAATGCAAGGCCTTCTTCAATCCTCTCATCCGCTCATTCTAGTGGCCACTAAGCGGGTGTTGGGTCCAGAATTCCTGAATGCCTACCATAGAGCGCGAGCCAACACAGAGATTCCGACAATGTTTCTTGCAGTCCTCCTTCACATGGGTGTTTCCAAGGCTTTAGGTAAGAAATTGACCCAAATGGTTTTTGCACACACATGGTTGGGTGAAATTGACGCGACATTGGATAATGTGGATGAGGAAAGGAACATACCCATGTCACATAACTATTATATGACGAGTGTGAGGGGCCGCGAGGTTATGAAATTCCCTCTGATTCACACCATTGATCCTGAAGGTTTTGAAAAATTATGGGCAGAAAGGGATAGGAGCATCTTCTTCCTTCTCAGAGCTGCAAATCTAACAACAAATCTGCCTAAGGGTTGGGTCAGAAGGTATACAGAGGATGAGGAGCTTGAGGACGAGTTTGATGTTGATGACGTCCAAGAATGGGGTCTGGGTGATGGAGAGGAATAGCAGGAAAACGACCAACGGGACCCAAAAGAAAAAGCTAATGACTCGGCTCACACGAACTGCGGCCCCGACTGTCCCACAATTGCCAGTTATAAGGCGTACCTGAAGCATTGTGAAGCCGCTGATGAAGATGAAGACCTCTGAAGTTTTGAAGGTACTCATAGAATTGAAATATTTCAGGGTGGGTTTATAAATCTAAGTGCAATGTAATGTTCTTATCAGTAGTTTATGGGTACTAGGTTCTGTGTCAGTCCTGGGTATGGGGTATATTTACCACAGTCTATGGTGTCCTCCTGGTCTACCAGTAACTGAAATGACAACCAGATTTTGGTATGTCTCCATGTTTTGCTATCTGGATGCTCTGGTTGGTCAATATTACATAAAAGACCAGCCAACTTTCTCTGCTACTACTCTTGTAAATTTTTAAAAAATAATTTTATAAAATTATTAAATTTTCCTATGTTGTTTTGTATTTCCATTAATCTTATCGATTGGACTCCTACTTTGACACCATTTCTTTATTTGTTAGATCCAAATTCCAAGGAGCATTGTTGGAGCTAGTTGTACCATTTCTTTCACCTTAAGTATTTCAGACAAAATATTAAACCGTTGACGGCCGTGTATTGGGTGTATTTGTGCGCCTGGAACATCCTAGAAAATCTGTGACATTTGATATATGTCAGTGGGTTTCACAGTCGTGTAAGTGCAAGCAATAGCTTTAGAATAGCCGAAATCTCTGTAATAAAATCCTGGCGTAAGATAAGATACTTGGGTAGCTTTCTTGTTCATTGCCCCAAATAATTGAAAATCAAATAATTCTAGGTTAATATTTGCGAGATGGAGAGAAACACGGATGATGGGGTCGAAGCTTTCCAGTGCCAGATCTGCCTGGAAGTTGCGTACAAGCCTGTTGTTCAAGCCTGCGGTCACATCTTCTGCTTTTGGTGTCTTCACCATGCTATGGATTGTTTGGACACGTCACATTGCCCTCTCTGCAGGAGTGCATATCAGCATCTGCCTAGAATATGTGAATTGCTTCATTACCTTCTTTTGAAAGCATTTCCGAAGGAGTATAAGGAAAGGGCTGACGAGGTCTTGCAATGGGAGAGAGAAACGGATACCTTCTCTCCTCAATTGGGTACTCTGGATTTGAATGGTCAAGAAAGTGAGGTCTTAGGATTAGAGAAAGAAAAAGGTACCCTCTCTTCTGAATTGGGTACTTTGGATTCTAATAATCAAGCAAATGAGGTCTTAAAATGCGAGAAAGGAAAGGGCGCATTCTCTCCTCAACTGGGTACTCTGGATTTGAATGGTCAAACAAGTGAAGGAACTTCTATTTCAGAAAGCAAACTTAGGGTAAGTGATGCTTTGTGTGCCCATTGCAAAGAACTAATTTATCGCCCCACAGTACTCAATTGTGGGCATGCGTTCTGTGAATCATGTGTTAAATATAATGTCTTTAAAGGAACAACTCTTAAATGCCAAGTTTGTCAAAACTTGCACCCTGCAAAATCATGGGCTGTTTGTCTGGAGCTTCATCACTTCTTACAGAACATGTTCACAGTGGAATATGCAGAGAGAGAGAAATCAATTCTTGCGCAAAATAAACAACCTAAGGAGGAGCTCCCAACTGATGAGATAGCAGAGGCGTCATGCCAAATGGAAACAGTTATTCATGTAGCTGTTGGATGTGATAACTGTGGGTTCTATCCCATCATGGGAAAGAGGTACAAATGTAAAGATTGTAGTGAGTCTGTGGGATTTGATTTGTGTGAAACATGTTATCAGTCTCAGGCAGGTGCATGTATTGTTGGTAGATTTAATCAACACCATAAAGCAGAGCATCAGTTTGAGGTGATCGATGAATAAATGCTACAAGGAGATATATTCCTAGATGAATATACAGGACAGATTATCTGTTAGCGATTATAAGTGTCAATGGGCTAAAATCTGTCAAAAGTCTATGTTCCACAGGTAATCTTCTCCCTTGTTGAAGTTATGTAGATTTTAGATTTTTTTGTTTGCAGTCGAATACAATGTTAAAGTTAGGCAGGGGAGCCATGGAGGGAGGTTGCTGCTTTTATTTTTATGTTTCAAATGGTACCATGCAATCTGTTAAGTCTAAAACTGCTTCTAAATTTCAGGAGCAGCTACTGCTCAGGGAAACTAATTTTGATCGCAACCAGGTGTTGAAGGCTGATAGTTTGGCGATTTTAAGATTGTTAAGAATGTCTTTTTGGGAAATTACAATTCTTAATTTTGGAGGAATTTCTTTTTTTTGAAAAATGACAATAATTATTTTTTCTCCAACACATAAGTTGAAATTCACACGGCTATACAGGAGCAATCCCAACAGTTTACAGGGGATTTGAATCTGGGTTTTCATTGTGGTAATGCCCTGACATTATGCTGTAAAAAATTACTATTAATTATTAGTAAAAAATCTGAAAACACAGCACATGAATTTCAGAACGGTTTTATCAGTTATCTGCTTCTCAATTTATGTTTTAAGTGAATTTGTAGACTGAAAGCTTTTAGTTCTAAGAAAGCTGTCTGTGCTTCCATCAAATGAAATTATGTTACTTGTTTCTCCCAATCAGGGAAGTCTTAAGGAAATGACACAAATCTAACTATATAACTTACAATTTATTCACTGCATATTATCCTGCTCCATAATAGTATTTCAGAAAGCTACTTTTAACTAATATATTAAACATTTGATGTTTTCGAAGTAAAGATTTTAGAAACGGTTTTGAGCTGGGAGTGGAGAAGGGCACTGCTTCCTACTATATAAAAAGCATCTTAATTTTTATAAGAAATAAAGATTTAGAAACAGATTGGAAATGGAGATAAGAAGAGACAGGTAACAGCAATAGGAAAATTATGATTTTTATTAGAAATAAAAATTTGAGAAACAGATTGTATATAGAGATGAGAAGAGAAGCACAAGCCATAGTGTGGATTGTAGGCAGCACATGTCTCGGAGGTATTTATGAGGGAAGGTGTAAATCAATACACATTTCATAGTATACATGTTTGTTAAGTTCGCTTGATCCCCTTATTTAACAAGTCAATTATCTTGGACTTTTACTTAGACAGAATCCTCAACATGGTGACAGAGAAACCCCATCCATGAAGGTAGTTCACATTTCATCAACTTACAAGAAATTCCTCGGTAAACTGCAATTTAGCTTCCTATCAACACGCAAAAATTTACACTCTTGCCCTCTTCGTTCATTTGAACGGTTGAACCTGCAAAACCCATTATCAATTAACAGAACAATATGAAGAAGAAATCCATAGGATCCATAACTGCAATTATAATAGTATGGAAACCACACTCATATCATCTTAGGTTTCAGATCATTAATCTACGTTTTCCTGAGGTATTTTGTCAAAACTTTTGGTTTGCCTATTGAAGAGTTGTCCTATTCCCAAGTGTTAAAATACTAACACAATCTGAAGCACATTAGCCAAGATGAAAGAGACTTTGTAAGCATGATACTGTTATATTTTTGTCAAATCCTCCACTGTATTATCAACAATCTTTGAGTGCAAATTTATGCATGTTACACTCCATTAAATTGCATTTCAATGAAGCCTTCGGATGCAGACATAAATCCTCCTCATTGACACCACTTTGATCACATTAATCGTCCATAATGCCCCTGGATAGTATAATGGCAAAACCCTGATTTTATTATTGTTTTATTCAATGAAATGTAGGATCCATATGGCTGTACGGCAGCTGGAAATGCACCTGTTGTTGTACGGCTGCCCAAGAAAAATTTCCAAAATTATTTCCTGTTGTTTGAATTTTGAAACCTCCCAAACTGCTTTTTTTTTAATTCCTAGGGCTTGCTGAAGCTGCACAGTACTGTCTGGAAGTGGGATGAACCCCTGGAAAGTGTACGACAGCCTCAGATCTGCTTCAAAATTAATTGATATATGTTGTTTGGTGCTTCCTTGTGAGTTTGGAGTTTATTTCTGATTGATGATGTCTGGAACAGCACTGGAATATCTGATAAAAGCAATAAATACTGATTTTTCCCTTCCCAAATGGAGTGACCAGCTTTGTTAATAGGAATATCTCAGATCCGCCCTTAATACTGTTTATAAAATTCTCCAAATTTTTGAAAATTCTCCTAGAAATCCTCAATAATGCCTTGACAACCAAAGATGGAATTTGCTTGCAAATCACACTAGGTCACTGTTGGAATATGCTTGAAACATTGAAAATCTGAAACAATCCGGATTGAGACAAGAGTTTTTGTCTTTGATCCAAAATGATGAATTCCAAGAGGTTTTTAATCCTCTAGAATTCAAACATGCAAAAGGTTTTTGTCTTTAGATGTCCTAGATTGAACAAATGCTCATTTTTTAAAATAGTATGCAAAATGATAGCTTGAAATTGAAAGTGGATGAACAAATGAGAAGCCAGATGCTCCTTTTATAATTGCCTCCTTTTTCAAAAACTGGGCCCTAATATTAAAAAAACACTTTTTATTTTTGGCCACAAGCATTTAACAAAATGTTTTTTATAAAGAATAGTTAAAAATACTTTTATTATAATTAAATACTAAAAGACATTTAAAAAATTATAATATTATATGAAATTGATCCGATTAATTAGAAATTAATGGGCCCAACTTAAAATAATATTATTTTATTTTAGTCCAAGATAGGGAACATGACATCATCGCCACATCAAACTCAGTACTGTTATATTATTTGATTTTTTCTAAGACTCAAATTTGTAGTTTTTGAGCCAATCTTCATCAATCTATGTTTCTGAGTAGTGTTTCACAAGAACCCATGCCTCATGAGCATGAATGGTGAAGATGGGGAAAATAGTTAGAAGGATAAATCAACCAAAACATGAATCAAATGCATTCAAAATGATCTTATACCTTCAATTTTCCTTCTCCATGGATTGAGCTCCAAGTTTGCACCCTCAACTTGTTGATTTGCTCTTGATTTTGGTTTGTGGATTGCTCTTAGTGATTATTCCAGCATAATTTGGCTAGCTTCAATTGTGATTATTTAAATGGGATGGAGAGGCTTCAATTTATAGAATTTTGGACAGAGAAATAGAGGGTCAAGACCTTCCTATAGAATGGACAGTTGAGATTGAATGAGATGGCAAGGAGAAGAGAGCATGTGACTATGACATGTGGCATGGAGAAGAGAGCAAGGTGTGCTCACACGTGTGAGCACATCTTGGGAAGAACAAGGAAGTGACAAATGGAGAGCAATGTGTGCTCACACATGTGTGAGCACATCTTGGGAAGAACAAGGAAGTGACAAATGGAGAGCAAGGTGTGCTCACACGTACAAGATTATGACAAGTGGAAACAAATAAGGAAAGGTGTAAGATGAGTAGGCTTTGACAATATGACAAATGGTGACAAGTGGAAACTGCAGGGTGGCTTTTATGGGGAAGAAGATCTCACACATGTGTGAACATCCAATGAGAAGAGAGGTCAAAGGGTGGAGGTTGATAGTGACTTGTGCATGCAACACTTGTCACATGTTTCCAAGTTTGGGGGAATGGGTAGAATTAAAAATTAGGAAAAATGTTAATGATGATTAATCTAAGGATTAAGTTAATTAATCATGGACTAATTAACTTGATCGAGATTGTCTCAAAAAATACATAGTTGAATTTTGAAAAAAATCAAATAATTTGACGTATTATGAAAACACCACTTGTTTAAGCTGAAGTGGTATTCGGATGGGTGAACTCCAAGGAAGTCTTGATGCTTCACCATTGTGAGCATCACCTAGATGCAATGAGTGGCAAGTGGATCATTCATGCTCATGAAAAATAGGTCGATAAAGATTGACTAAAAACTATGCAATTGAATCCTTAAAAAAGTCACATAATTTGCGAACACCACTTACTTGAAATTGCTATAGGCCCCCAATAGCATAACTCGATAATGCATAAACTTATGTCTTGTCAAACTCTTATAGAGAAAATAAACTGAGAAATGGTGGAAGATTTTGTATTTGATATAAAGCATCATTCTCATACTGGGTTAAGTGATTGTTTGAAATGTGAATCATCATGGCCATTGCTGCCCACAAAGCTTGTCAGATACATGGAACAAGGTACAATATCACTTGGCAAACTCATTATAACGATCCCAAGGAGGAGCGTGACTACTGACATTGTTAAGATGATGATGATGAGTGGCATTACGCGTGCAGGTTTGAATTCAGAAAATCTGCATTCAGTTGAGGTTAAGGGGAAGCCATGTAGGGGGCCGTTGCTCTAGTTTTTATGCTTCAAATGGTCCCATGCAGTCTGTCGAAGTCTAAAAACTGTTTCAAAATTTGAGGAGCAACTATGCCTAACGTAATGTCTCCATCAAAATTTTCCTTTAATAATAAAATCTGACTCACAGTTATAGGAGCACAGTCAATTATAAATATGATATCAACTTTAGAAAACTGTAGTCTTAACAGTTTATTATTAGATATAATATTTATAATATATTTTAGAAAAGAGAGAACTTATCCTTTGTATCTGCTGTAAATTATCCAAAATCTACATTGATCTATCTTTACTAAAATGTCTTTGAATTGTCTCTAAATCTACCTAAATCAAAGGTTTTCATCCATTAATTCAGCAATGGAAATTAGAGGGTTTTCATTTGCTAATTTTAGGTCTTGAGAGATTTTGTCTTCAAGTTGTTGAACTACAGTCCACACTCCACGAGGAGTAATAATTAAATATAAAACGTATTCAAATATGATGTTTCCTTCTCCCTCTTGATTCTCTAATATACCTTCTTTTCTTCATAGACATAACTCTTCACAATGCTCCTTGACTTTTGATAAAATTACACTTTAATTACAATTCTGTAACATTAATTAATTAAACACTGCCCTTTAGATGCCTCTTGACTTTTGATAAAATTACTCTTTAATTACAATTCTATAATATTTATTAATTAAGCAATTAAGCACTGCCCTCTAAGACAAAGGTTTGTGATGACTTTTTGTTGTCTTATGCTAGGCTGATTTTGATTGTCTTATTCCTTGTCTTGTAGTGACTATTTAGTATTTGCAGCTGTCTATTTCAAATTGTCTTAATAATATTTCTGAATATTTAATTGGTGTTTAATTTTGTGCAGGGGGCATTACATACAAGAAGTCCAATTTCAACCCCAACAAGTTGAAGGATGCAAGTTTTGTGGATTCTAGTTGAGGTTAAAGTGGAACCATGGAGGGAGCTGTTGCTTCTATTTTATGTTTTAGATGATGGTCCCATGCAGTCTGTTAAAGTCTAAACCTGTTTCTAAATTTGAGGAGCAAGTCGTGGTCAAATTCCAACCCCAGCTACCTGTTGAAAGCTGAGAGTCTTGTGGATTATAGGGGCAAACTGTATTATCTAAGAAAAAAAAATTGAGGGCCTTCAGGGACTCTCATGATGAAATTTTATATCCCCTCTGTGGGACTACTAGGTTGTATTAAATTTCTATGTAGTAATTGTGCGGGTCAATTTATGGTCACCTATTATATCAAATGGGAATTTCATGACGTTTTCATCAGTTAAATTTTATGAAAATTTGTGGTCTGGTAAAAAAATCGTTACAAGACAACTCTCTATGCTTTTATCAAATAAAATTAGGTTACTACAATATTCCCAATCAGGGAAATTAAAAAATAAGATAAATTACTTGCGACTTATTCACTGTATACTATGCTGATCCATAATATTAATTCTAAAAGACTACTTTTAGCTATCATATTAAACATCTTAATTTTTTTGAAGTAAAGACTTTAGAAACAGATTGAAAATGAGGATGAGAAGAAAAAAGGCTCCGCTTGCTACCATAGTAAAAGCATCTTGACTTTGATAAGAGATAAAGATTTAGAAACAGAACAGAAATGGAGATTAGAAGAGAAAGGCAAAAGCAATGGGAGGATTTTGATTTTTATTAGAAATAAAGATCGTAGAAACAGATTGGAAATAGAGAAGAGATGAGAAGAGAAGGGTAAGCTGTAGTCGGGAATGTAGGCAGGACAACATCTCCAAGGTTTTTTTTGGTGGGGAAGGGTGAAAATTAATACATTTTTCATACAATACATGTATGTTAGGCTCGCTTATTTCCCTTATTAAACAGGTCAATTATCTTGGATTTCAACTTCTGCAGAATTTCCGAGCACGGTGACAGACAAACTCCATCCGTGCAGGTAGTTGAAATTTCACCAGGTCACTAAAAAATTCCTTTGAAAATTTGCAATTTCGATTCCTATTAACTCTAAAAAATTTGCACTCTTTTTATCGTCCACCACTGAACCTGCAAAACCCTTTGTCAACCAACAGAAGTTCAGAACTATACTCATCTCTAATTACCAAAACATGCATTATACAAATCAATCTGTTTAATTAAATTCATAAAGTTTAAAAGAATCATGTTTCCTTTTTCAAAAATACGAGGAAAAATCCCATAGGATACATGACCTGGAAACCATACTCACCTTTATATTATCTTGGCTTTCAGATCAATACTATCTTAGCTTTCAGACCATTATTTTACAATTTGCTAAGGTACTCTGTCAAACTTTTAGTTGTGCCTACAGAAGAGTTGTTCCATTCCCATGGCTTAATATTAACACAAGTTGGAGCTTCTTAGCCAAGCCGGAAGAGATTATAAGCACCATTGCCTTGGATTTTCTTCACAACCTACATGGTATAATCAATTTTTCGTGAATTCAAATTTAAAACTCCACAAAACCTCATTTCAAATGGGACCTTTCTATGGAGACTTAAATCCTCCTTTTGAACACCATTTTGAACAAATTGATCATCACCACACCTAGTATTGTGGCCTAGTAGCAAAAGTTGATAACAGAAAGTTCGTGTCTAGTCAAACTCTGATTAAAAAAAACTGAGAAAGTATGGAAGATTTAACACTTAATATCAAGCAGCATTCCCATAGTGGGATAAGTGATTGTTGGAAATGTGAAGTTTGATGGCTATTGCCACCCACAAGCCAAGTACATATTGTAGAGGAGTGATGAATTAGCATGGCCATTGACACATGCGAGCTTGAAGTCTAATATTATTACTTTTGAATGATAATCAAATGTGAATGGTTAGTAAAAGTTAGATTGTTTCTAGATTAGTTTTGTATTTTTTTTTTATAGATGCAATGGATCAGACTCAGTGATCTATTATTAAGAAGAGGAAAGTGAAGAATTAGGATGCAGATATGGTTTTAAAAAGAAGCAGGGGAAAGGTGGGAGGACTGGAGAACAATGAACAAGACCTCTAAATATATTTTATCTAACTATTAAATGATATGGAAGAATATTTTACGAAAGAGAAGAAAAATCCAAGTCACAAATTCTGAATAAAATATACGACAATAAGAATTGAAAAGCAAGAAAGAAGATACATGCACAAAAGAACGAAAGACATAATGTGTATGTGTGAAGGTCTTGGTTTTGGTTATTTTGTGCCTGCCATTTGATTCTTTTGTGCATGTATTGTCATTCTTGCTTTTCTATCCTTATTGTCTTATATTTTATTTATAATTTTTGACTTAGATTTTTCTTCTCTTTAGTAAAATACTCTTCCATGTAATTTAATAATTAGATAAACATATTTAGAGGTCTTGTTCCTTGTTCTCAAGTCTTCCCTACTTTTTTAAGACCATGTTTGCATCCCAATCCTTCACTTTCCTCTTCTTAATGATGGATCATTGAGTTTGATATGAAATGTTAGTAGAAAAAAGATATACACAACAAATCCAAAAGCAATCTTAATTTTACAATGGATTGTGGAAAACTTATGCCAAGTGTTAGGAAAAGGTTATGTTCACTACTCCCTAATTGTATCCAACCAATTTCATATGTATTGATTTTCTAAGTGTGGAAGGTGCATGACGTGCAACTACATGTAGTCTCCTTAGAACTATTCTTAATTCTATGTGGTTTTTTGTCTTTATATATAGAGTTCTTCCTTTCTGTTTCTTTTTGGTGGGGGCCAAGGGGAGGGCTTTTGTTGGAGCCACTTTGGGTATTAGGTTAGTTGTCCTAATATTTTGTAGTATTATTGAAACTGTACTATAAATATTTACCTTTTTTTAAAAGCTTGTTTTACTATTGGCCAAATGATTGAATCCTAAGATAAATTTTGTAAAGTCACATGTATTGGATTTTCTTTGTATTAATATATAATTATATTCCACAACATTTAAGGGATGGGGATGTTTGGGGATGCATATTGGGGATTGTGTCATGATGACAATATTATATATGTATTTCAAAATGTAATAGACATAGTTAGATCAAGATTAGTGATAGCAACCTGTAATAAAAATAAAAAAGTAAAATGGAAATTCTAAAATAAATTATGATTTAGATTCATAATTTATATCACTAACAATGATAGTTGTGTAGCAACAATAAAATAATTTAGACAAACGTATCAAAATTTATTTTTCTTACTCAAATTCAAGAGAAGAAACATGGTTTTAAAAAGAAACAGAGAAAAGGTGGGAGGACTAGAGAACAACGAACAAGACCTCTAAATATATTTTATCTAACTATTACATTACATGGAAGAATATTTCACTCAAGAGAAGAAAAATTCAAGTCGCAAATTCTAAATAAAATATAAGAATAAGAATTGAAAAGCAAGAAAGGCGATACATGCACAAAAGAACAAAAGATAGAATGTGTATGTGTGAAGGTCTTGGTTTTGGTTATTTTGTGCTTTCCATTTGGTTCTTTTGTGCATGTATTGTCTCTCTTGCTTTTCTATCCTTATTGTCTTATATTGTATTTATAATTTTTGACTTAGATTTTTCTTCTCTCTACTCTTCCAAATAATTATATAATTAGATAAATATATTTAGAGGTCTTATTCCTTGTTCTCTAGTCCTACCCCCTACTTTTTAAAGACCATGTTTGCATCTTGATCCTTCACATTCCTCTTCTTAATGATGGATCATTGAGATTGATATGAAATGTTAGTAGAAAAAAGATATACACAAAAAATCCAAAAACAATCTTAATTTTACAATGGATTGTGGGAAACTTATGCCAAGTGTTAGTAAAATGCTATGGTTACTACTCCCTAATTGTATGCAACCAATTTCATATGTATTAATTTTCTAAATGTGGAAGGTGCATTGCATGCAACTACAAGTAGTCTCCTTAGAATTATTCTTAATTCTATGTGATTTTTTGTTTTTAAATATAAAAAAGTTATTTCTTTCTTTTTCTTTTTCTTTTTGGTGGGGGCCAAGGGGAGGGCTTTTGTTAGAGCCACTTTGGGTATTAGGTTAGTTGTCCTAATATTTTGTACTATTATTGAAGTTGCACTACAAATATTTTCCTTTTTTAAAAAGCTTGTTTTACTATTGGCCAAATGATTGAAACCTAAGATAAATTTTGTAGTCACATGTATTGGATTTTCTTTGTATTAATATATAATTATATTCCACAACATTTAAGGGATGGGGATGTTTGGGGATGCATATTGGGGATTGTGTTAGGATGACAATATTATATATGTATTTCAAAATGTGATAGACATATATTGATTAGTGATAACAACTTTTAATAATAATAAAAAAAAGAAAGCATAATAGAAATTCTAAAATAAATCATGATTTAGATTCATAATTTATATCACTAGCATAATAGACAAAATTATCAAATTTTATTTTTCTTATTCAAACTCAAGGTTTCCAATAGAGAACATAAAAAAACATAGTACTACTAAGTATAACTATGCTTCATTTGGGTTATCAATGTCAAAGGAACTTTCTAAATTTGAGTCACTTTGTAGCCCAAATTATAACTTTTCTAATACCTTGAGTGAATTCTATCAATAGTTAGGAGTCTATTGATCTTGAAGTCTCAAGGCACAATGACTTGCAACTAGCTTCCTTGATCATCTAGAAGTAAGTTTGTTCTACTTAATTGAGTGGATAAAGTTATAGGTTGAATAATTCATCTCCGCAATAGAGAAACTAGCAAAATGTCAAAGTTAGCGAATAACAGGTTATCTCAACTCTCTTGTGTCCTTCGCATGCAATTTCCACCATCCAACAAGATATTTTTGTGCAAGAGAGCCTACCTTTTCAGGTATTTGGTTTGTTAAACGTAGGACTAAAAATCCAAAATTGAAGTCACTACTTTTGATGCACAAATACATCATTAATGCTATACATCTTACAAAGGGCCTTCATAATCTCCTCCATTACCTTATCATCCTTAGAAGGAGGAGCTCTACTAGGTCTAGTTGCATACCACTTGGGATGAAGAGCATAGGTAGCCACATGATGAGGAGTATTCATTGTGTTCCATTGTTTTATGGTAATAGGCCTAATATACTCATCATGAAATTGTATTCTGCGATCCTTGTCACAAATGCTTGTCTCACTTGATTAAACATGTTGTCAGCATAAGATTTGGCTATGGAGATAGCCACTCAAGATCTAAAGGCCTATAGAAAGCACAAAATACTCAAAAGATGAATATGACAAGAATAAATTATATCTGTATCAAAAAATGTAAATAGAATGGATATACAACGTGAGAGAGACTCTTGGTTATATAGCCAAGTTGAGAGATAGGATTAAAAAAAATCTTGACATGTGTCTTAATCTTGTACAATGAGACAATCACCTCGGCAATATTAAATGTCTTGACATAAGCATTAAATAAAAGTCAAATAGATAAGATATGATAAGATCTTATTTAGACAATTAAGACTTCTAGAAAACACACCTAGGACTTAAGTAAACATGTAGATAGGACCCACTAATTAACTAGTTAGGTAAAACATCTATTTACACCAACACACCCCCTTAAGTGCAACTTAGGGAGAAAATTATTATGCAAATGATGTAAAGATGCACAAATGGGTCCTAGCTAGTAGGCCTTGTTAGGCACCCATTTACAAATGCAATATATCACAAATAGAGAAAAAAAGAAATCCCAGAGAGACACAACTCCTCTCCAAAAAAGAAAAAAATACAAACAAAGATGATGTATGGAGGATTCAATGATTTGTTCCTAAGCCCTCAAATAGGGTATTTTTTTCAAAACGCTATAACTTGCAATCTAGGAGGCCATTTTTCGAAAATGAGATATCATCAAAAAATTGGCTCTCTGAATTTTATAGTGGTGCAAATTATTATTATTATTATTTTGTTTAGTGATAGTAATTGCTAATTGAAGTCAGATCTTGTTTTTTAGCTTTAGAGCTCATAAATTTTGGCTATGATCTTCGTTTTTCATGGTTTTTGTGATGTTGGAAAGGTATTGAGGAGTTATATCTAACAATCCATGCACTTTTTATTGTTTTTGTCTTAGGTATATTATGATTTCAATTATTGCCCGATGGGTATCCTAGAGATCACTTGGACATTTTGGCAGTTAGGAGGGTGTTGTTTTGATCATTATACTTTATTTCAACCACATTTTATGTATTGATATCATATTATATTAGTTGAGAAGTGTATCATTGTTGTAATCATGGGTTATTCATGGGTTATGCAACTCATCCTTCTATAATCATTCTAACTAAGGACAATTATGAGTCTTGGAAAAAAGACAACCTAAAACATTGTAGGTGGCTCAATATTTTGCCTCATCTTTATGGATACGTACCTGAGCCAAAGACAACATAGAAGAAATCGATTTGGGGTAAAAAAATGATCAATAGGATTGGTTGGTTCTAGTTTCATTGTAAGCATCTTCAGAGAAACCTACAATCATATTTCAGGAAGCTCGCGCCCATGCACAATTTGGACCAAGATTTGGGAGATTTTTGGAGATTCACATAATCCTCCATTCCCAAGTGATCTTGCATCAAATTGCCTCATTCCATTTGATGATGTTGATAATTTACCATTTGATGATTACACCTTAGAGGAGTTTGATTCTGATACAAAACTTTTCTTAATGATCCAAAGACTTCTCTTGCAACTCCTACTTCTCCAATTGAGATCACACATTCATTTTCTATTTGTAATTCATTGAGAAATTCTAGTGATTCATTTCAACAAGTATCTAATTGTCTTTCTAATTAGGATTCCTATTTATCAGACATTGCATCTTTGTTTATGGAGTCTCACATTTTAGGTTTGGAGGACCAATTTGAGGGTTTATCTCTCCTATTTGATGATAGTCATGGACCAAATGTTGTCACTTCATCTTTGTCTTTGGAGTTAGTTCCATATCAGTTTCCATTTGTTCCTTGTTTGTCACCTTTTATTGTGATTGGGTATGTATCTAATTGGATTGTGGCATCATCACCATCTACCAAGAACTTGGCAATAAATGAGCAGATTTTAGAAACACAATATTCATACATATGGGTCCATCTTCCTCCCAATTCTTATTCGGAGTGGGAAGCACTTACATTTGTAGTTGTTTTATCTTCTTCCAAGGGGAGAAACATTGTTTGTAGGCATTGGATCATGTTTTGTCTTCAAGCACTCACCAATTTTGTAGGAGATTACACATTATGGGGGATATCTTCTCTTTCTTTCCCTCTTTTGGAGGGGTTATTGATTGTATACTCATGATGGATGTAGTCCCTGGGGGGTATCATTGATTCTTCCATACATTATCCTTATTTGTATTTTTTCTCTTTTGGACAAGAGATTTGTCCCACTGGGTTTTCTACTTCTTGTGTCCTAAGTCATTTAATATTGTTGAGATAGTTGTCTCATTGTACAAGATTAGGACACATGTTAAGATCTTGTCTAATCCTATCTCTCAATTCATCTTTAAAAGCAAGACATCATATGTACATTACATATTCACTCTTGTAATCTTACATTCATAATCATATCAAGCTATTCTTTCCATTTTATCTCTTGTGGACGATATTTTGGCCTAACAACTGTTCCTAGGGGTGTTAGGAGCCACCATTAACTTCTACAATCAAAAGTCTCATAAATATTTCTTAGGAGAGTTTGTATCCACATACTTAATACCAAAGCACATATATTTGAAAGCAATATTTTTTTTAAATATCAATAATTGATTTTTAAATAAAAATAAAATAGCAATCGACATTATTGATAATTTTTTTATTAGAGTGAAATTTTGTTAAAATTAGATAAAATTTTCATTTTATTTTTTTCCTTTAAATAGAAAATAGTATAATATATATGCAATTATTAAGTGGATTGTAGGATGAGAATTAGGGTTTTATTGTAAAGCAGTAGAAGAATAATTATAATTAAATTCTATGTAAAAACAAATGTGATTTCTATTGAGAAACAACATTGACAATATTTTATTGGAGTGTAGATCCACAATAGTGTGTACCACTCGTGGGACATGAAATTTGCATTGTTGGGGAGAATTTTTGGCAAAAACCTTTGTTCAAAGATGATTGCATAATCACCTTTTTAAGATGACTACATAATCACTTTCATTTGAAGCTTCCTTAGATTTTTAATATTTTTATATTTTGAAGTCATGGAAAGAACCTTTGTTTGAAGGTACTTGGATACTTGAATTGAAAGTAGGTTCATTGAATAATAGTCTTTGGATGGGTCTTTCCACCTTGGTCTTGCTTAAATCTTTTTGTTTTAAACCTTGGGTTGAACTAGTAAATATAAACATGATAGGATAATTTGTAGGATCACACTCTTGGAGTAATATTATCAAAAGGTATAATTTTGAATATATTTAACTTTATTATTATATTTATTTTTTATTTCCTAGTGAAATTAGGTTTTCCATCAAACATCAAGGTCTTTGTTCTATACATGTAGAAAATAGAAAAATAGAAAAAATGTTTTGAAAAATTACACTAGATATAAATGTCCTTGTTTTAACAAAATAAAATAAAATTGAATTTACATAGAAAAATTATGCATTATGGAATAAAATTATGTTTAAATTATAATTAATCTCATATCAAATATTATTAATAATAAAATATACAACAAAATTATGAAAAATATTTACACACTAGATATTGGTTTTACCAATCTATATCTAAGAATTTCTATAAAAAAAAAATGTTAAAAGTTATAGAATGCCAATTTTTAAAAGTATCTTAATTATGAAAAAGTAAGTTATTAAAACTTACATAAAAAAAATACAATTTTTTATTTTTAAATATTTAGAATTTACACATCAAATCTCAAAAACGACTAGTTCATATCGTCTTCAAACTCTTAACAATTTAGTTGCTCAAGGTGACATAAGGTGAAATATTGGTAAAACATGATTATTTCAGTGTCTCACGTTAATAAAAAAGTGTGACACATTATTGTGGGATCACTCTAGATAAGAATTTACAAAACATCCATTAATTTTACGAGTTTCTTATTTGTTATATTTTTTTTCCTTATTTACAATTTATTCAATGTACTAAATTATGTTATCATTAAAATTTACATAAAACATTTCCAAAAAGGCTATTTTTGTAACCATTTATGTTATTGGGTTTTGCGTCTTTTATTTTTTCTTTAAATTTTGTTAACCATTTATGTTATTGGATAGATATTTTTTGACACTCCTCTTGGTCACATAGGATTATATACATATTTTTTTCATACATTTATATCTTTGGAATGATAATGAAGGGGATATTTGTAGATTTGACTAACATGCCATCCACGGTAGGTGCTAGTAATGCCTTCCCATTGAGTGATGACTTCTTTTGTACATGAGCCAATTTCATCAATAATGTTGCGAAAAGGTAGGTATAGTAGAAGCTCACTCCAAGAGGACTCAAATATATTAGTGTCTTTAGAAGGAATTGAAGTGAAACATGGGGAGACTTGAATGATGTTTGCAATTTCATTTTTTCCACTTGTAGATTGGGTGGGACTTCGAATGATCCATTTCCTTGCTTCAATTTGTGACAATGATTACATTGTTATCAACCAGACCATATACCTTTCGAGGAAACTTGAGGTAGACCTATTGTATATTCTTGAGTTGAAGGTACACTAAACAAGGTTTACCTATTAGCATTCAAAGAAAAAAATGAACAATTGGATGCTTTTAGTGGAAATTTTAATAGCAAGTGGGAAGGCACTTGTGCACTTGTATCAAAATTTACACTATTCTCAAAATTAAAAACTTGTGAAATGCAATAGAAGTTGGACTTTTTGGGTCAATATTTTCATATACATGTTTCAAAATTTGGTGAAAATTTTCAAACTAAGCTTTGATTTTGCTACATACTTGACAATGTATTTGATAACTGCATGGTGAGAAAAAACAAGTTGGCAATCAACATTTGCATGCCAAATTGTTAAAATTGTTGGCTTGTGGATGCTCACCCTATCATCATCCCAAGAAGCTAGGAATGATGTGTGGTTGCTATCATTTGCAATGAAATTAGACAATGTTGCAAGTCCCAAGGAGATTTGTAACATGCCAATGATGGTTTCTTTCTCTACAAGAATGTGCATTTGCTACATTTTTTGTGTCATTGAACTCAATTTACTAACTCCATGTAATCCTCAAAGGGGTTGCAAGCAAGGATTATTAGTGTGTGTAATAAGAAAGGATCATCAAGGATGGAGTGGTGCACCATTTGTTCCCTTTGTCTATTTTCTGATGGGTTCCATGTTGAAAATTACCTATTTATGTATTGCACACTATTGTCAATTGTGTTTGGAATACTCATATCCACGCTTTCAATGGTAGGTGCTCCTTGCAAACAAATAAATATGGGAAAATCCTCTATCTTTCCACTCATAAATGTGACATAGCATAAGAGTTAGAATTACCATATGTAAGAGAGGGAGACCAACCACGTTCAAGGCCCCAGGTCACAAAGGGCCAAGAGTAGAAGGCTACCCTAACTTACCTCAACTTAACGGGGTGTTAGGAAATGCAAGACAAGAATGATGAGGACTATAAAGTCCTTCAATCACCCTATAGACCCGAAATATAGGACAGGGCTAGGTGAGCCAGTTTTTGAGTTCAACACTACACCTTAGGAAGCTCTCTGTCTGAGGATGGAAGCATGGTCCTAGGACGACAACACAACGTGTTGGCGTCTCTCAAGTGCGTTGGCATTTGTATGACTAGACAACTAAAGAGACAAGGTCGAACCTAGGAAAACAAGCTAACAACCCAACTAACTACCACTAAAGGGCCAAAATAATGCTATTAAGTAAACAAAATATGCTCTAATATGATAAAGTAAAAATGCAAGAGTTAGGGTGGCAAGAATGATGTCACAAAGAAATTTGTTTGCCAGCTAGCTCCCCAAAAGTACATCCACCTACACACAAAGAAGAGGAAAAATGTTGGGTGGCTGTATAGGGGCCTGCCTTAGTCAGACCCCCGTTTAGGTGTTTCTACCTCCACGAAAAGCCAAGAAAGCGAGTAGGATAAATAAAGTAATGTAATGAAGAATACTAGAACACTACACAATAGTAAATGTGCTTACTCAACCAAGTAATAGAGGAGAGGAATGGGAGGCTTACCACCTCCACCAAGAGCACTCAAGGCTAATGGAGGAGATAATGAGAGTACTTGAGCCTATGCTGCAATGGTGTTGTCCCAAACTTGCTCTATTGAAGTGATGGAATGAAGTTGTTGCTGCTATGGAGTGCAAAAGTGCTGCTAGAATGCTGGAAGAGTGTGCTAAGAGATGAAGTTGAATGCTTGAAGTTGTGATCTGAAGAAGTTGAAATACATGTAGAAGGAGGGAATTTGAAGGAAAGATGAAGAAATTGGCCATATTCGGGTCAGTCGGCCGAAGAGGGTGTTACAAGTTGACTACCAATGAGAAGTGTAATGCCTTTATAAGTTCATCCATAGGAATCTACCAAGGATGTAAACGTGCCACATGGATGTCTATGTGCCATGCGGGTGTCCCTGATAGAAATTCCCCCACTGACACTCAAAAAAGGCACCAAGTGGAATGAAGGCAACGTGCTTAGGTGTAATTAAGCCTTTGAACTTGGTTTTCTAAAGTGGAGAAAGGCAAAAGGGGAATTTGCATAAGGGGTGCAAATTCACTCCTATAAACCATGCAAAGTAAGTAATTGGTATATTATGAAATTTAAATGATGTTCAATCTCACTCAACTATACCAATAGTCTTGGGTAAGTAAAATCTTCTCTAAAATCTCTTCATGGAAGGTTGTGAATATATTATGTATGCAAAGTGTAGTTAAGTGTGGATTGTTAATTATGTTTTGATCCTTCACTAGTAGACTTGTGTTGGCTCATTGGGTGGTATGTTAGGGATTGCATTGTGAAAATATAGCCACTTGATCTTTACTGCTTTAAGCGTGAAGAACAGATTTGGACAAACAACTTGTATGACCATAAATGATAGATCTAATTTGAACCTTCTCCAAAAGGGATTTTTCCCACAGGTTTAGGCCAAAATGCATAAAGTTCAATCAACAATTTTTCCATTAGAAAAATATTGCATGTAAAGATATAGGTCAATGACTATATTAGGTACACATTCATGAAAAAAATATTGAAAAGTGTTGATGTCATTGCTTGGATTCTATGTCACATCAAGACATTTAACAAGAAGTATTAAAACTATAGATGTTGACCAAATATGTTAAGACAGTATCACATAAGATGTAGAGCATATTCATGCTTTTGAACATCTTTATTGTGTGTATATTTTAAAAGTGCTACCTTAGTAGGGAATGCCATTACAAGCAAGCCCTCTATGTTGGACTCACTGATTAGTGACAAAGTAGTAGGAGGATATTCCACAACATTTGTGGGGAAAGCTTGGTTAACTTGTAAGAAGCTACATTTTTTTTCAACATCTCTACATGTTGGGAGAATAGTTGCAAAAGAAGTCTTCATTTAATTTGTGTTGAATATTATTAAAATCATTGGTTGTGAATATGGAGTGTGTTGTAGGTTTTGGATATTTGTGGATTCACAAGGATGCATGTCTAATGTATTTCTAAGAATGGAAATGAAGGTCAAGAGTGCAAATCCATCAAGCTGGACATCATTGTAGTATGGATCGTGTGCAATCTTGTACTCTAAGGCTTTGAGAACTTGTGAGGGATTGACATAAAAATCATAGATTTTATGCTCTACACTTTGTCTTCTAACAATGATTATGTCCAATGGAATAAAAAATCTAGGAAAACATTTTGCCATAGTAGTAATGTCTTGTGGAAAGCTAATTGTTTGGCCACTATATTTTAATTTCCCTCCTCGTGCATGCCTAACTTCAACAAATGGATTACCCTTGCTATTAACCTTTCTACTTGAGTAAAGTTTTGTAAAGAAAGAGGTATGCTTCAAGGGTTCATTTTATTCCATGCTATACAAATATTAGTTTAATAGGGTATTAAAAGCGAACATTTTGGATCAAATGTACGTAAGAAAAATATGCAATTTTTTTTGTCAAAAAATGTATTAATAAAATAAACAAGTCTACTAACAATCCTCACACATATTAGTATTAGTATAAAGAATTAATCACATAAATGATGTGATACATAGCCAAGGAAAACTTTAGTGGTGAATCTTCGCCAATTGGCGAATTCTAGGAATCGGCCAAGTCGAAATTGGCGAATTTCTCACACCCAACAGGGTGTTCAAATCGCCCAGATTTTACGAACTATAGGTCCAATGCATGTCCATTTGCCAATGAATTTTTTAATGAGGCATATTTAAGCAACAAATTCGCCATTGTCAAACTACGTGTTTCAATTGGACTGACTAATATTTTCGCCTGGAATCCCGAAAGCATTTAATAAAACACCTACATATTCGCCAATACTTTTAAAACATCATTGTATCAGGACCCATTTCACCAATTAAAATTTAAAAATAGTTGCTTGTGAAGACCCATTTCGCCAATTAAAATTTATAAATAGTTGCTCAAGAGGACCTATTTTTCCAATAACATTAAAAAATAATTACATTTGAGGACACATTTTGCCTTGAAAATTACAACGTATCGTTGTATAAGCATGCGGGATTTGCCAAAATTTTAATATACCATTTAAATATCCCACAAAATTCGCCAAATATGGAATTATGGATTGATATAAATACAATTGAAAGTGTCATTTATTCTTACACATTTTGTTCGGTTCTAAGGTTCTGCTTCTCGATTCGAAAGTCAGTGAAAGTTGAAAACGTAGACTTAAAAGGTGAGAGATCATTTCTTCATAGTGTTATTAGTTATAATAATAAGTTTTATTTATCTCTTTTCCATTCTTGCTTCAACAAAGTGAACCTTAGAACCAAACTCTGAAGTTTTAAAGTTTTTGAAACCTCCAACCCATCAAGTAGAAAGATGACCAACAAAGACTTGCAACTCAACAATGTGAACCATCAACCAAGTCGGGGAATCACGAAGTTGTGAAAATTTAGAACTCTGTGACAAGGTTATAAAACTCTGAGGACTAGCGACTAAGTTTAGGAAAAGCCAATTTTTTTTATATTTTATTCCATGGTATTGAATTTGATATGTGCTTCTACATCATTTTTAAAGAACAACACTTATCACACTACTCATAAATTCCTATTGCATTTCCATTCACACAATCTTTGATAAATAGCTGAAAGGAATATTATTAATCCATTCCTTGAACAAAAATAAATACAATCAAAAGTGTCATTTATTCTTACACATTTTGTTCGGTTATAAGGAGTGAGGTTCTACTTCTCGATTCAGAAGTCAGTGAAAGCCAAAAATGTAGACTTAAAGGTGAGTGATCATTTCTTCATAGTGTTATTAGTTATAATAATAAGTTTTCTTTATCTCTTTTCCATTCTTGCTTTAGTCTTAAAGATGATATTGAGTAGGGAATGGGATCTATATTATTATTCTCTATCCTTAAACAAGAAGATATTTTTTTCCAATTTTTATTCGAAGTGAGAGATGAATATGTCGAGCCAATTAGAGATCAATATGTCGAGTGACTCGAGCAACAAGGATAAGGCTCATGCCACTCCTCAGGGTGGTGAAGAGAATCTTGCCACTCCTTAGGATCTTCAGGGTGGTGAAGAGACTCCTTCCGCTCCTCAGGCTCCTCAGGGTGGTGAAGAGACTCCTGCTACTCCTCAGGGTGGTGAAGAGACTGGGAGGCCATCAAAACACCAAAAAATTAGACGTACCATACAGTCTTACTTTGGAATTTCCAAAGCTTCTGATCCATCAGGTCAAGATGGAGCTACATCATCAACTCTTCCACCAAATATTGGTAGCATTCACAATACCTCACCGCCACCAGAAGGTCAAGTTGAGATTGTCATTGATTTAAATCAAAATGTATCAAATCAGGATGACAATACTATAAAATATGTTCCAAGGGATACCATGGGCCCGATTAGCCAAAATGAGATAATTGACTTGGATGAGGATGATGATGTTGGTAGCAAGAAAAGGAAAAATAAACCAAAAAGGGGGTGTGAGTGGGAAATGACAAGGAATTTTCAACTTGGTTGGTTATCAAAGTACCCATTCATTGAACCAATGGGGAAAGCAAATGATATTGAAAATGAAAAATTGTCTAGATGTGCAATTTGTACTTGGAAATGTGGAAGAGACAAGATGTTGCAGCTAAAGATTGACACAATAGAAAAGCATATCAGTAAATTTTTTGAAAAAAAAATCATAGACAAAAAGGAACAATCAGTCGTACGATGGAAATCAAAGGAAGAATGTCTTCATGTTAGGTATGCCACGGATTATGAAGAGCATCACCAAAAAATGTTGAAACTTGCTGCATGTAAAGGTACACTTGAGGCTCAATTTGGGAAAGCAATGGAAGCAACAAATCTGTCAAAAACTATTCAGATGAGTGTTGTTTTTCATATTTTGTCCAGAGGGTGTCCTATGACAGACTACCTAGAATATTATGGTTTTATTATCTTATTTGAATGTTCCTCACTATCCCTACTCACATTGGTCAGTAAACGCTGGATGGGAATGGGAAAATTGTCTTGCTATAGTGTAAAAGGAAGATTTAAAAGATAAAGTAAAAGAGTCAAATTTCATTGCATTATCTTAGATGAAGTTATTATGGTAGACAATACTTCTTGGGTCTGTATGCATTTGTATACTGTACAACAACATGTTCACCAAGCTAATCTTCTCTATGTTCATAAAATGAAGGACAATTCAATATCACAAAATATATTTGAACCAGTCAAGAAATATTTGAATGAAATTGTAGGTATGGATGAGTTGACAATTGCCAAAAAGTTGGTGTGTGTAGGAGCTGGTGGCGCTGTAGTGTTGCAAGGTCAAAGGATCAATGTTTTCACAAATTTACAAACTACTTGTGCACCATACATGCTTGGGATTCACTGCATGGCCCATAGAATGAATTTAGCATTCAAAATTGTAAGCAAGTTTCCTACAGTATCAAAAGTTGAAAATCTAGTCCATGAGATCCACGCATACTTCTACCGAAGTCCTAAATGTTTCACAAAATTTCAAAATTTTGTTGAGGGAATAACACTAGGAAACAAGCTTCTCAAGGATGTCGATACTAGATGGATCTCCCTACATGGACCAACACAATGAGTTCTTTCAAAATATCAATCCTTGATTGGAGTGATGTACGAAAATCACAACACAATAGACAAAGCTCCTAACCTCTTACATAGGTTAAGCGATATAGAGACACTCTTGACTTTAACTAGTCTTCTCCCCATGCTGGATGTGATGAACGAGCTTGTGAAGAAAGCCCAAGATAGAACTATGTATATTAATGAATATGGCAATCTACATAAACATACATGCTTGGCCCTCGATCATCTATATCTACATCTAATACAAGATGGCATAAATTATTTCATGTGGCGAAAAATTACTGATTTGAATGATCCTGATAATCATTTAGAGTTTAATGCAAGCAGGAACTTATGTATCTATGTACGTGGATATGAGATACAAATGTACCAATGTAAGATAACCAGGCGCTCTAGTAGAGAAGTAGCTGTTAACGAGGAAGATTTTGAAGGCATTGTTAAATCTATTAGTGATAATTTGAAGGAAATTGCAAAATCTCTTTCCTTAGAGATTTGTGAAATATTCCCTTGACATGAAATACTTGAAGCCATGAGTATTGTGTATCCTCAATTTTGGGAAAACCGAGATAACCCTAAATATTTTCATGCTCAGGTAAAAATCTTGATCGAACAATTTTTGAAAATTGTAACATACATTGAGCATAAAAATATAAGGAATTTTAGATGAAGCTAAACTTAGAAAACAATGTAGGAATTTTGCAACAACTATGAAGGACTGGTATAAATCCATGGGCAAGGACAAGGCCTTTGAACCAGGATCAATAAAAAAGGTTTGGACAAACTTAGGTCAGAGTGAAATATTGTGTGGTTTGATAGCAGAATATTTCAAACTTGTTGATTTATGTCAAACAATGATATTGGGGTCGGTGGAGGATGAGAGAATTTTTAGTACATTGGGGTTTTTGAAATCAAAGTTAAGAAACAAACTAGACAAGAATTTGGAAAATTGCTTGAGGATGATAGGAACTGCGTATAATGCCAAAAAAATTCCTTTTGAAAGGGCACTTGCAATCTGGAGGTCCACATGTGAAAGAAGAGGGACCGGGTTGTGCAACACTCCAATTCCAAAGGCTGGTATTGGTGGCACTGGTAGTGGCAATGGGACTCAGATAGATGACATTGACAAAAATGACACAATGAATGCTAAATTTGAGAAATAGGCTGAAGAAAATGAAGAGCAGACTTAGAATCAAATTCAAGACGAGTCTTTTACTTTATTTGATGATGAACGCCAGTTTGAGGACCCTGGCGCTATTTGGGAAATGGAAGAGAATTAGTAGCTTTTAGGTATTTATACTACACTTCATGGATCAATTTCCATTGTTCCATACTATAGTTGATGATATTTTATATTGTATTCAATGAAATTGTGAATCATTGCACTTCATGAATCATATTCCAAAGTCAAACTGTAGTTGATGATATTTTATGTTGTATTCCATGAAATTGTGATATTTTATATTTTATATTTTATATTAGTCTGTACATAGCATTCAATGAGGTGTTAGATGACGATGCCTTTGAAAGGCAAGATAAGTCCATAATGTCGCGTGGTCACTAAAACTTGGAACCTTAGAACCAAAGTTTGAAGTTTCAAAGTTTTTGAAACCTTTGACCTAGTGACCCACCAACTAGAAAGATGACCAAGAAAGATTTGCAACTCAACAAAGTGAACCATCAAAAAAGTCGGGGAATCGGGAAGTTATGAAAATTTAGAAATATGTGACAAGGTTATAAAACTCTGAGGACTAGCAACTAAGCTTGTTTTGCTCCCTTATTTTGAGTCTATTGTCTCTCTAGCTGTAACATTTTACATGAATTATTAATGAAATCTGATCAACGATCTTTCATTAATCTTCTTTGTCATTAATATTATGCAGTATGCATTGATGTATGTTTTAATTCTGGCTCTGGTTTAATGAACCAGTTAAAGTACCTTGATTAAATCATTAAAGCATGAATTCATATAAATGTTTAGTGGATCTACTAAGTAGTCATGGAGATTGAGTATTGATGTGTGGATAGTATTAGTAGCATATTAACAATAGTATTAGTAGCATATACAACAATGAACATCAACAATCATTTAAAGTGTATCTAGAAGTTGAAACCACTACCAGACTTTTTCTTCAAATGATATAATAAATAATACAAATAATTGAACATCAACACATTACTGAAGTCTGAATTTGATCTTTTAAATTGATTATCACATGAAGGAATACATAGAGGCATTGGTAATGCAAAATTTTGCTCAAAGAAAACTCTGCACAAAGTTGAGTTAGAACTTGGAAACTCATATTATCAAAAATTAAATCACTGCATCACCTTTTCAAGCAACTTCTACTCTTTAGGTGTTGGAATTGTCATTTGTTCTAATTGATGTTGTTTCACTTGAAGATTTGTTAACAATTCATGATCAAACTGGAACCTATCTTGGATTCTTTAGTCAATTTTGCATTTAGGGTTAGCAATGGTTTGATGGAATCCAAATAGGTCACCACATCTGGGTTATGAGGAAACTGGTCCAAATCAATCTTCCTTGCATCCTCCATCTTCTTTCTAAAATCATTTTTTCCAATGAATCACTCATTTGTGTCAAAAGCCTCTGGAAAACCAAGCTCTGTGAAGTTCCTTCCCTTTTCATCCACCTTCTTCATCTTGTCTCTAGCCAAATGCAAATATTTCTCTATTTCACGCATTCTCAAACACTTTTCAATGACAGATGACAACGTCATTGATGTAGCAAGCCAATTAGTAATCCCTTTTGATTTCAAAACATTGTCATTGGCTTTGTACACTGTTTGTTGAATTTGATTTGCTGCTTTCTCTAATGCCAACACATTTTTATTCTCCATTAAATATTTTTTGAGCTTATTATGATGTTTTCTGATAGCATCAATCAATTGAAACATGTCACACAAATGATCAATCCCCTGCATTATTTCATCCCAGATCTTTTTTTTTATATGCCTCATTGTTTCTCTACAAAATGCAGATAACTTATTTTGACAAGACCTAATTTCATTTTTTGCTTCCATGAACTCTACCTGCAATCTCTCATTTCTTTTTCTCTCCTTCTCCAATTTTTGTTCCCACTGTGCATTTCCATTTGCAATGCTTAGTCTTAATTTTTGTGAAGTGGATTTTTCCTTATCATATTTCTTGTTGCTCTCATCTAGCCTTTGCTTCAGTTCATTCACTATAGTCTCATTCTTCTTATCCTCTTTGCTTATTGATGTAGAGGCATATTTTTTAATTCTTTTTTCTAATTCATTGCTCTTGTTATTTGCTACTTTCCTCTTTGCTTTCTCATTTGCTAGGTCTGCCTGTAACTTTTCAATTTGAGTCTGTAACCTTTTTTTCTCTCTATCTTGCTTTAGCAATGATGTGTACACCAATTCATTTTTATTCTTTGAAACATTAATTTTGTCAGTATTTCTGAGTCTAGAAAAATCCAATTGAAAATTGTTCACCTTGAATTCAGATGGGCCATCTAATTTGCTGGTTTGTTTTGAACTATGGGAACAAGAATTATGTACTCCATGATTTCTTTACTTGTGTCAAATGTGGGTAATACCATGGTTGTTGCAAGCTTTGAAGTTAGAGAAAATTCACTCTCCATTAGTTTCTTCTTTTCTTTTTTATTCAATTCTAATTTCTTTTTAAACTCTTCAATGTAATCAAAACCCGGGGATGCAGGAACAATGGAATGCTTGAATGGCGAAGGAATAGGAGTACTTTCAATTGCTAATGATGTCGTAGCCAGACTAACTGGCATTGGGGGAGTGCCTGGAAATAACTCCTTTGTGGTGGATCCACTAGTAGTGTGACTTGGAATTGGACCTGTCAAAATCCTTTGCCTCTTCTGTATGCCTTGATCACCTGGTGTTTCTATGGTATATTGTGTTGTTGTCCTCTTGTGTGTAATTTGTTGTTGTAGCACATGTTGACCACTACTAGTACTACTACACATACCATCGCCACTAGAGGAAGTTCTATTTTCACTAAGCCCTCCACCATGGGCATGTCCTAGTTGTGATTGTGTCTGACCATGAGGATGAGGATTTGAAGCTCTAACAAATTGACTTGTATGCCCTAGGTCTACTTTTTCACCTCCAACCCCAAGGCCAGATTTATCAACTAGTTTTCTATGCTCTACATCTGTTACCATCCAAGGGCATTGTCTTTGGGATCCCAAAGGACCACCTTCATAACCCATTTTTTCAGCTATGGATGCTCCTGTAGTAAATGCTTCTTTTGTGGCCTCACTTAAACCAAGTTTGAAATTGACATGGCTTTCTTCTTACCTATCATCACCACTTTCTTCATCTTCTCGTTCATTCAGATGCTCTATATTCCATAATTTGCTAAACTCAAGATCTTCTTTGTTATCTCCATACTCTACAAGAGCTCTTGGATCACCTAGCTCCTTCCTCATAGACCAAAAGGCAATAATTTTTGATCGCGACCAATTTTTTTCTGTAACTTCTTCTCTAGAGAATCTGGCATTTTTACTCTACTAGATGGTTTATGACTTTTTTCATAAAAATTGTTGTACCTCTTAATTGTATTTTGATGTAATGCCATAATTTATGCTAACAATTTTTCAAAATAAATACCATTCTCAGTAGCACTTTTCTCCATTGCTACTTTGACCTCATCCCAAGAATCCTTGTTTCTCAAGTTTTCAAGCAAGGGTTTACTTTGATGTTGAATTCTAGTTCTAACATTTTTATTGAGCACAATCATTTATTTAATGGTGTCACATGGATCATACTGCCAGTGATAGATAGCATCAAAATCAAACAAATTTAAAAGATCATGTGCCACACTAAATGCTTTTCTCTCGAATGTGATCCCTCCACATGAAAAAGGTAAAGAAGGAAATAAGGTCTTCTTCCCTAGACCGCTAAAGTGTCTTTCATCAGTATTCTACATCTGCCTTACATAGTCCAAAGCAAAAACCCTTTCTATCAAATGTATTGGAAGTTTGTATGGTTGTACTTCCTATCCATAAAATCTTAGCACAATATATTCTTCCATTAAGTACCAATCAACCAATTGTATTTCTTTTCCTAGTTGAATGTAGTTTCTACATTACATAGGCAATCTAGGCATTGGAGTATTTGTAATTGCTTGATGCAATGGAGCCAAAAAGTAGTCTACAAAATGACTGTAGTTCCTTCGAGAAACATGCAACCTTATAATAGTGGTCCATTCATAGACTAGAGCCATTTTCTTTTGCTCAGGATTACTATTACTATAGGGTTGAATATGAAGCTTGTTGGTTTGAAACATTCCTTTGAATTTGAATGGAAAAAGATAGCACAAGTAGGTTGTGAACCTAAATGTCTTGGTGGAACCTCCTTTAATCATTAAATTTTTTTTATGCATGGATTCTACAATGTGCTCAATAAAATTATTTTTGGCATGTGGAACACCATAATGGATATTATACACCATTTCAAGGAGGCATGCACCCACTTCTAAATTGCTATCCAGTCTGAGGAAAAATGCTAGCATGGAAATAGTATCCTAAACTGATGGTTTAAAAATATCCAAATCATAAGGAGGCTTATGATCACCTTTCAATTTGTTTCTATCCTTAACTATTCTATTTAACAAAGAATTTTTCTCCATTTCATCCACTGCTTCATAATCAATAGCAAGCTTTTCTAGGTCAATGTGGACATTTCCAAATTCTTTGGTTGTAAACCCCAAGGCCAACACTTTTCCAAGTTCTTCTGCATTAATGGATAACAATTCTTCTTTGCTATATTTATTAACAATTTCCCTTTTGTTAGCATCATAATTTAGGGCACAAACCATGATAAATTCTGGGCAAGGGAAAACCTCATATAACATCATGCACCCTAATCCAATTACCCACGGTGCACTGATACTATTAACTTGCAATTGCATTTTCTTTGAAACCTTATTCTCAGATGAAAATCTAAGTTTTGAGGTATGCCTACCATAGGTTTCAGATCATAAATGTCATGGTATTCATCAGTGAAACCTAGGGTTTTGAGAAATTTTTGCATAATGTATTTTTTTATCTGACATTGCTCTAGTGGTATTGGTGGTAGACATGCTGATACAATCAACAATATGAAATTTGTGAATTCCTTATTAGTCCTTAATTTTTCTTAATTCTTAAGCCTCTTAACCCTAAACCTAAACTTCAAAGTTTGACAAAATAATATTTTAATAAACGTCAAGTGACGAAATGTAGCCACAAGAATTCTTTAACTTACCCAGATTTTGAAATTTGATTCTTGAAGTGGAAACTGCGTTGAAACTTGAAACTGGGTTACTGGAATGGCTTTGTTGGAAGTGGAACTGTGGAAGCCAGAAAAGGTTGGTGCATTGCAATGAGCAAACTGAATGACACCGAAATGTCTACTCGTTACTTACGGACTACACAATACACAATTAGGTATTACAATGTACATGGCTGGCAACATTTAAAACAATCCATTAAAAATAATGATTTACTCCTACATTGACAAAAAGTTCTAAACCATTGATCTTTGTTAATCTAATGGTTATAGGGTGATTTCAGAGGTTTAAGTTCACAAGTGTAGCACTCTATGCATTTCATTCCATAATGCAACTACAACCATAAATCAAATGTTCATCGAATTGTTGAGTGATTTATGAGATAAATAATAAACATAAAACATGTGTTTTAAATTTGCTTTAAAGTTTAATGAGCTAGGATTGACATCAAGGCCAAGGGGTTGGAAACTTAACGTTGCAAAGGCCTCAATAAAATGAATTACAATATCACATTAATAGCACATTGCACAACCATTAATAGCACTTAACTTGCAAAGGACTTAATAAAATGAATTACAATGTCACATTATTACATAGTACAAATACAAATGTAAGCACATGGGCCAAGCTTCTGCTAGACCGTTGGTTAAAAGTTGAAAACGTAAATGTGATACATGTATCTCTGAAAATAAATGGAACTTGTCGGGTCAACCATGAGCTTTCAAAATAAACTCATGGGACTTGTCGGGTCAGCCATGGTCTCTAAAAATAAATGCATGGGGAAAGGGGGCCCAATCAAACTGGGGAAATGGGAGCTGTGAAGATACAAAATGTACTTAGCCCCTTTCAGAACCAGATTGATTTAAAAGATGAGGGGTTGTAAAATTGCTCCCATGCAGAAGATGATCACTTAAAATAAATGCATGGGGCTTTCCTGGTAGGCCATGGTGTCTCAAAATAAATGCAAGGGACTCTCCTAGCCAACCATGCAGATGATGAGGGCTAGTAAAACTACTCCCATGGAGAAGATGAGCACAAAAATTAAATGCATGGGAATTTCCTAGGCAACCATGCTGACGATGAGGGGTAGTAAAAATGATCCCATCTTCTACTTGCAACTTCCATGTACTAAGATAGCACTTATCTCCATCAGAGCTCCTCATCCTAGTTCGAAACCTGTCTGAGAACTCAGGTAAACCAAATCAACTTCTTTCCAATTCCACCCATTTTGAACTTGAAGGAAATTAGTCTTTTACTTTGTAACTACATAACTAGAGGCAGGACAATTTAGAGCATCCCCAATAATACTGCATCATCTTCTTCTTGAATCCTTATTAAGTTATTAACCCTACAAAATGAAAACCCTTATGACAATTAAACGAATGATTTTAGTTGTGCTCACTATCCTTATTTATGGGCCAAAAGTGTCGCCAAAAGTTCCACTACCAGCCTGGTCCCTTGTACACCTCACACGTGTCACATGTGAGGTTGTGTATAGTTACTACTAACTAGTAATAATTGTGATTCGTGCAAACCAAAAATCCAACTTAATCGGTAACTCAAGCTAGCTACATGCAAAGTTGCAAACTATACCTCGAGCTGACAAGCTGTCAATTATCAAAATCGACAGTGCCACGCAAGCCGTCGATTGTCAAAATCACTAGATTATTGACATCATCATCTACGATTCTACAGTACATCATGCAATTTTCAATATGAAGCTATCCAATCGATCACTCTGGCTATTCATATGGCATTAATCTGTGCCGCCGCCCAATACCACAGCCAAATTGAGAATTTCAATAGAATAAATGAAAAGTAGAGTACTTTGACTCATTGAAAAGAGAGAATTAAATTTCTCATTTTACCTTAATCATTATCAATGTCCTAATAAGTCACAATAAATTTTGCTCACTTATGATCAGAACTATATGTTGATTTCTGAAACCAATAATTAATAAAATCTCAACCATTGATTTCTGAAAATCTAACAGTTTTAGTGTTATTCTAGAGGTTTCGGTTCGCAAGTCTAGTGCTTCAAGGATTTACTTTTGGAATGCATCTATAGCCGTCCATCGAAAATTCATCGAATGGTCCCTCTTTTAAAATAAATTTTATGCATGTGCATAATTTAAAATGGGGACATCGCTAGGTTGATGAGACTCGACCCTTAGGATTAAAGAGTTTAGATTTAAGGCTTTGTCATAAAATATTTTGGTTTGACTTAGGAAATATTAAATGGTAAACAAGAGCACCAATATTTAAACAGTAAAATATTTAATGGTGCTAGTGTAATTCCAGAGGTTTCAATTCGGAAATCTAGTGCTTGAGAGATATACTTCTAGAATGCAACTACAACAGTCCATTGAAAATTCATCAAATGGTCATGGTCCATAATGTTGCATGGTTGCTGAAATTTGGAATCTTAGAACCAAAGTCTAAAGTTTCAAAGTTTTTGAAACCTCTGACCCCACCAGCTACAAAGATGACCAAGAAATACTTGCAACTAAGGTTAGGAAAAGCACCAAAACCCCAAATTTGGTGAATTAAGATAGGAAAGGTGGCAAGGACGATGCATTTATGAATTACAACACAGTTGAAAGAACATGAGAAAGCAGAAGCAAAGCGCATGGAAGCACAGGCGGAAGCGGAGGAAAAGTGTATGAAAGCAAAAGGACATAATGCAAGGAAGTGAAAGATGAAAGGCAAAGCAACAAGGAAAGTTGGTTATGAAACGGGTAGCACTAGTTGAATTTGTAGTTCTTGTGGGGTTTTTGTAGAATTAACGCAAGCCTAGTACTAAATTTTTGGCTTGTTGAAATATGTAAGGTAGATACAAATAGTTGTGAACTGGTTTTAGTTGGGCAGTGTTACTTTTTCTGTTATGAAGCATGTTAAGATGCTTTTTTGAAAAAACTGTTATAGTTGTAGGTGATTTTCAGATGGTTGATGAAAAAAATGAGGCAAATAATCTTTATTTTCATGTATTTTTTTTATTAGTTTGATATTATGTTTAATTCACCAATGGTTTTTTCTTAATCATTTGAAAATAGGTTTAATTCGCCAATGAATTTTATTTTTTATTTTGGAAAAAGTCTTATTCACCAACAAAATTATTTTTTTGGGTTTGAAAACAAGTTTAATTCGCCAATCGAAGTATTTAATTGCTTTGAAAATGGATTTTAATCGCCAATGGAAAAAATTTAGTGGTTTTAAAAAAATTGCATTTCACTAGGATTTTCCATAGACTTCTAGCAATTAGAAAATATTTGCCAATGGACATTTTTTTTCATGAAAAAAAGAAAAAAATCACCACTAAAATTAATATTTTTATCGGGAAGTATACAAGATTCGCTAGGATTTTACACCTTCGCCGAAGGGGGTGTTTCTTAAAGTTTTCCCTATACATAGCCATCATCAAACATGTTAGTATCAAAATTAAGAAGTAACCATGTATTAATTGCAATAAGTAGTATATTTCTCTTAATTTATGAGCACATATTAATGAGATCTTAATACATTAAGAAGAAATAAATTCATATTTTGATACAAAAACATATAATGTACTTATTATATGCTATGGATACATGGGTAAGTAGATAGTGGATGACGTTTCAAATTATACAATTGAAGCTATTTTTCAAATTTCATCAGGGAGGACACCTTAGTCCATGAAATTGAGGTGTTGAAACCTTGTAATAGTAGTGTTAATTCTATGATTTCCCTAAAATTCTTCTCATTTTATAGTTAAATTAAAGAGGGAGTGGTGGAAAACACCACCACTTAGTATCTTGTGAATTGTTTCCAATTCTACCAATAGAATTTGGCTGCAACACCAATCATTACTTGGGTGGTATCTCTAAATACAAACATTTTATAAATTTCACTTATGTGGTCTTGTAGATCCATCTTTACCATATAGATAAAATGACATTAAAAAATATCGACTACATTTTGGGTATGCCATTTTTCAAAACATTTTTATTGTCTATTGTAAGTAGGCAAGAAATGTAGTAGAAGCTATATAAGTACATATTTGTTACAATATATTTACCATTAAAATTCTCTAGTTGTCTTGAGAGGGTAATTTCACAAGCTACATAAATAAGCATTTGATTGACAAACATATACAAAGGAATATTTATACCTAATAAAGATGATGGTAGATTGATGATCTCACAAATGTACAAAGATTTAAATGCAATTTTTAGATGTAGGTCAACAAGAAGTTTAGTTGTAAAAATGGTATTGATGTTTTCCCATTCCATTGAACAATATAATTGAATTTTGCAAGTACAAGTATGAGCAAAATTGAGACACATGCTGACCATCTATATCATAATGGGTACCCCATAGTGTGATGTCAATGTTAAAACTTAACATGTCAATAATTTTAGCAATTTTATTTTTTATTTCAAAGCCATTTTTTTGCATTTAGTAGAGATGGGAGATATATATAGCAATATACCAATAACACCAAGTGGATTTGTAGTTATGGATTCAAGGTATTTAGTTGTTTTGAATTGAAAGTTGTGGGTAGGTATGCCAATGTTTATTGGATAACAAATGTTCATTAGAGGATAATTGGAGGATTGTCTCCAATAGATTTGTCAATTAGTTATGGGAAGGGTTGGTTATTTTAATACAATCTGGAGATCACATAAACTTTACCAAATTAGACAAAATCATAGAATGCATTTGCAAAATCATTGAATAAAGTTATATATATTTCACCACCTTCTTGGTCTACTATATCAAATACAAACTTTTACTTCACCTTAGCATTTTGAAATTCCTAGAGTGTGCATTTTGATAATGCTTAACCTTGTATGAACCATTATTTATGTTAAGTCGTCAATGCCTTGATTAGGATTATTTAATTTGAATGAAAAAACTTTGGAATAGAAACATTTGAATCATCTTCTAACAAATACAATTGGGATGAGTATGACCCATTTTTAAGTTGATTATTGGTTGATGCATGGCCAACAAGAGTATAGGCAAGGTAAACTAGAAAAAATTGCTCCATCTACACACTTTTGTAGTGCATTTATTTAGTGTTCCTCTTGTATCTTCACTCGGGTTATTAAGAAATAAATAAATATGGAAATGAAACAACTAACTATGAAAAAACATACAAATACCAAGCACGACATAGTAAATCAATTATTATCAAAGAAAAAGTAAAAAATGAATAAGTAATTTAACCTAATTTATTAGCATTGTGCAAAATCTACTTGCTGCAATATGTTTGTTGGAAAGTAAAATAATAATGAAATATAGTAGAAAACAAAAAATGTATGAGTCCTTGCACATATTAACACACAAAACTTTTATAGGAAGTATAACATACTAGGGGAAGGGTACCAATAGTCATTATAGCTAACTTCACGTACCCTAAGCTCCTAAATGGTTTGTTGGATTCTGAGATTTTTTTGGGTTTTTTGTATATGACTTAAGAGATTATAGCTATTGTTTTGACTTTTGGGTAGTTATGACTAACACATGAGGATTCGTTATGTACATAAAGGTCAAAAAGTGGTCATTTCAAGGTGACATTTGATACACATTCTCTATTATCTTGATAACCATTCACTTTGACTACCACAAAATTTAAACAATTGATCCAACACACGCATAAATTCCCCAGTAATTATGTGTTATTGGTACAATAAAGTTGCAAAAATCCTCCAATTAAGTATTTTTTCCAACTACTGGGTATACAAGAGGACACCTATTGGTACATTTAAAATTTTTACTAGCCTTCTAATTAGCATGTATCAATGAACGATTATTGGAACATAAGCGACAACTAAGACCTTTCCCCTATACAATATTAAAAGGTAGCAAGAAATAATAGAGGGGGATGCTATTTAATTTTCTTTAAAGCAAGTTTTAATGGCAAGGAGTTAACACATGATTATTATTGACTTCATTTTCAAGATGTGCCAACTTCAAAAATTAATTAACTCCATTTTGTACTTTCCTATCCAAATTTTACTCCACATGTCTACAAGATTTGATACTAAAGGGTACAAGTATTGGTTGTTTGAATCAAGAATAAAATGGAAAAAGTCTTGTTTACACAAGCCAATAGGTAGTGGTCATGTATCATTGCCACACCAGAGTAAATGGTGAAGGATAATATTTAAGAGAAATGACATGCATATTAACAAGAGCCATAAGATGGAGCCAATGTAAAAGATAGAGAGGAGTAAGGATACTTTGTCATCTTAGGGTAGTTATATGAATTAATATTTATTAATTGGTTGCAATTATTTATATTGTTTAATTATTTTAAAAATATATTATTTATTTATTTTGTTCTCTTATTGTTTTTTATTAGAATAAGTGAGAAAATGACGGTCTTGACCCTTTAAAAAAGATACCATAAGGAAAGACAAAGAAAACCCCAAAATGGATAAAAATAACCAAATAATAACACTCCAAGAGTGAAGTACAATTGTAGCTAAGCTTTTGAAAACAATTACAAACAAGAGAAAGGATTGGTACTGCTGAGGTTCACCTTCGATAATACTAGGCCTTATATGAGTTGGCCTCTCACCCAACACTCCAACATGAGTTTAGGATAATGATTTAGGAAGACCTATCTTCTTTCTCCTAACAATAGTCTAGGAGATAATATCTTCCAAATTATTAGGACAAGGGGAAGTAGGGGGTGGGGTATTCCCCATGGATCAACATGCAAAGAAAGAGAAATAAAGAAATGAGGTAAAAGGTGACCTTCAATCATATGAGTAATTTGAAGTTGAGGGAAAAGTAGGTTGCAAGATCGTGATAGGAGGTTCCCCAATAGGGTTTGAAGAGCGCGCCAAATTTGCACTAGAACCTAAGAAAGAATCATTTTTCTAAGAGGATCCAGCCAATGAAGAATAAATGACATGAATAGTCAAGTTACCTTCATTAGCATTCATTCATCAAATAGCAGTGCCCTTACATCAATATAGAAGCAAAGTTTGCATCTGAAAGGGAGACCCTCATATCAAGAGTTTGAGTCGAAGGAATTTCCCAACCATCAAAACCACATCCCCATGAAGAGTCTTGGAGAGTTTAATATCCACGAAAATGTGAAAAAAAGTAGTGCCCTATGTAGGAAGTGGGATTTTCAACCTTCAAGAAGCGACCAATAGAGTTTCCTATGGCATCATAATAGGAAATCTCTCAAAAATAGAGGGAGATAATTGAAAGTATAACCCACACCAAATGCACATTTAGAGGTTTAATAAGAGGGTTAAATGAAGTTGACCAAGGATTTATGGAGATAGAGCACTTTCCTCAAGACCATATCTTACCGTGCAACAACAAATATATGTCCTCATGAGAATTAAAAGAAGAAATGAAGAAACCTTTAGCACATGGGAAGAGCTCGATATTACTTTACATAATCTTGAGGCGTACAAGAATTGAACACTTAATTGTAAAGGTCTGACAAAGAACACCAAAGATTGTAGAATTTGCACACCAGATCCCTACATTGATAGAAGTCCTCATTTTCCACCATATCTTGACTGCAAACCACAACTATATAGGATTTGACACAAGGGATGGGACAATTTTTTCTTTCGAAGGGTGAGTAGCACCATCACCAACCTTGCAACATTAGAAAAGCTCCTATGATCAACAAAAGGCTTTGTCACACCATACAGAGTGGAACCAATAGTTGTAGTGGGTGAATAAACCTTGGGCATGAGTACCACAATAAGGGATGCACCAATAGAAGTTGCATTAATAACATGCACATCACCAACAACAGGTAACACACATCACCAACATTATCCTCTTAATGTTAATAAAGTATAATAAGTAGTTATAAAATGAGAAATGGTAAAAATATTATTAGATTGATTTTTTATTGCCCTAAATATTGTTAGGGATATTTTATTTTCCATAGTCAAACCCTTAATTACATGGAAGATGATACATAATTTATGTGTTTTTTAACCAATTGCAAGTGTGATAGAAATCAATACAATAATTCTATATATTTGCAATAAACATATGATAAATTTGTCAATAAAGAATTAATTGAATCATTTATTTGTTTTTATATAATTGTATACACTATTTACAAACTAATTAAAAAACATTATTATTGCCACTTCTAAGGATGCCAATTGTCGATAGTAAAATATATTTATCATATCATTTTCATTTTGTTTTTCTACGAACCATCAATTATCTCATAATTGATTTAATTTCTCAATCAAATCCTAAGAATAATGTACAATGAACATAGGTGCAATTTAAATGTGCTTTGTAGACACTATACCAAGGTGGTGCTCATGATACCTCACAATGTCATAACATATCCACTACATTGTTGATAAGTGTGTTGGGTAGTACCAAGGCACTTTCAATACATGCCTCAAATTTAATGAATCTTGTAGATTGCACCTTCCATGTGCTATATGACTTATCCACATGTTATACATTTCAAATTTCTTTTACTATTAGCTAACCATTGGCTAATACAACTAGATAATCACATTTTCTTTGTAGGCCGCATGTACTACATAGATAGAGAGAAATACACAATGTTAAATTAGAACTCATATAAGGGTCACTCAACAATATTTAACAACTATTTTCCTTTCACTACATATGTGCCATGATATTTTATCCTCATGTGTCATAAACTACCAAAAAACATGAACCAAAAACATTTTTATACATGGATATGCCTATAATTTTATCCTTTAATGTTTATAATTCCTATGATTGTTTCTTACACATTTGTTTGTGTAATTTTAAATAATATTGAATAATGAGAACAAATAGGCAATGAAGCATGTGTTACTTCTTTCTCTACTTCTAAGAAAACATGAGGATGATAGTTAAAAATGATTCATTTGAGAATATTCTCTTTTATTAGAAGTGATTGAATCCCCACATGACATCCATAATTTTCTTTTATAAACAATAATTATATCTACCTTTATAAACAATCACAAAAATTTATAAGATAAGGCCGACTCTCAGTTATTATATATAGTTCCCTTAGTACCTAGTTTCCTATTTTCTCTTAAAATAAAAATTAGAATTAATTCTCTTTATGTTATTTTAATTTAATATTGAAGATGATGAGCTATATATATCCATTCAATTTTACTCTTGCTAATATTTTGAGGTAAAACATCAATAATTTATCATTGGAAAATTAATTTTAATCTTCAATTTCTATTCTTTTTATTTTTATTTGAATGGGTGACCACTTGCTCAAATTGTTACATGATGAATATTAGTGAACATGTTTTAAGCTCTTACCATATCTAAAACAAAGACTTTATTGTAAACTATGGAAGCACACAAAACTGGCATGGTAATCTTTAGACTTGTGGGACATGGATCATTTTTCTTCCATCTATTTTAAAGTTATGAGCCCAAATAATTTTTATGTACTGTATTTATACCTCAGACTCAATTATACAAGAGGAGCAAGGAATTAGTTCGAATAGTACATAAAATAGTTAGTAGAATGAAATATATAGAAAACTAAGTACCATAAATCATAACACATATCAAATATAAGTCTGGATATATATTTTTGTATTCATCATGTACAAATTCTAGGGTCTTACCTTCTTTACAATTCCTTCTTTAATATCCTTCTATTATTTTGAAGTCTATCTTTCTTCCCTCTTTCAACTTTCTTCTACCTTTATTTTTCTCTCTATTACATTGTATATATGTATCCTACTTGGTGGGATGTATCCCTTACATTCCAATACTATCTTGGAGGGTGTCTTTTCAGCTAGAAGGTCCACAACTTATTTGTGGAGGTTTGTGATAGGATTTGAGTGACTGTTCTGGCTATTATCTAATTCCTTGCCAACATGATTCTGAGTTTTATGGGAGAAGATGTGAGGACAATAGTTGATCATATATTTGAATCTCTCTCTCTGTAGCATGAGTGGAAATTTTGGCATAGTCAATTTTGGTTGAAGACATAGGAAACAAAAAAATGCTTCCTACCAAATTTGCATTTTTTCCAATGATAGTTTTTACAAGTATGCATTCTAAGTTGGCATGGTCAAATAGTGTTGAGTTGAAAAAAATTGAGAGAGGCCAATGTGGAGGGATGACATATTGACTTGAAGGTGCAAGAAAAACATTCGTAGGTGCCACAAGCTCTGAGAACTACTCCATCATAGTTCAACAATTTTTTCTCTTAGGGCTCTTAAGAAACTACATCGGAATAGTGCACTTTTGAATGATTAGGTGGCTTGGAAAATGAATAGATCCCTTCTCTAGTGCTTACCTACCCACCTAGATGTGTTGGAACAGTTGTTTTTGGTCCAAGACACATGAAACAAAAAAATATGCTTCTTGTCAAATTTGGGCTGCTCTCCACTGATAGTTTTTGCAGTATGCATTCTAAGTTGGCATGGTCAAACGATGTTGAGTTGACTAAAATTGAGAGAGGTTAATGTGGATGGATACCATATGAACTTTTAGGTGTAGAATTTTTTTTGTAGGTGTCATACAAGATCTGAGAACCACTTCGTCATAGTTCAACAGTTTTTTGCTCTTATGACACTTAAGAGACGACGTTGGAATAGTGCACTTTGAAATGATCAGGTGAATTGGAGAGCGAACAAAGCCCTTCCCTAGCATTTGCATACCCATCTAGACATGTTCACACAAGAATTTTTGGTCTCAGATGCATGAAACAAAAAATATGCTTCTTGCCAAATTTGCACTGCTCTCCATTGATAATTTTTGCAAGTATGCATTCTAAGTTGGCATGGTCAAACAATTTTGATTTGACAAAAATAATGAAATATTAATGTGGAGGGATGTCATATCAACTTGTAGGTGTAGTAAAAACACTATTAGGTTCCACGAGATTTGAGAACCACTTCATCATAGTTCAACAGTTTTTTGCTCTTATGGCACTTAAGAGACTATTGAAATAGTGCACTCTGAAATGATTAGTTGACTTAAAGAACGAATAGAGATATTCCCTAGCATTTACCTTCCCACTTGAACATGTTGGCATGCTTGGTTTTGGTCCAAGATGCATGAAACTAAAAATATACTTCTTGCCAAATTTGCATTACTCTCCACTGATAGTTTTTGCAAGTATGCATTCTAAGTTGGTATGGTCAAATGGTGTTGAGTTGACCAAAATTGAGAGAGGTTAATCTGGAGAGATTCCATATCAACTTGTAGGTGTAGATGAAACATTCTTAAGTGCCACGAGCTCCAAGAACTACTCTATCATAATTCATTTTTTTCTTTCTTTTAGGGCTCTTAAGAGACTATGAAAAAATAGTCCACTCCAGAATGATAGGATGACTTGGAAAATTAACAAATTCCTTTCCTACCATTTACTTTCCCACCTAGACGTGTTTGTGTAACTTGTTTGTCAAACCAAATGAAAAATTTACAAGTTTGCAATTTAGCAAATTTTGTTTGAATAATCATTTTCCCATGGACAATTTAGGTTTGTCCTATTTTTCTCATTTTTGTGGACATAATGACACCCCATAGCTAGATTTTCAAGTGTACTACCCTATAAAACCAACATATTTTTTTTAGCACGTATTCATGGGATTTAATGATCTTGTGGGCTATTATGACTGTCCCAATGTCATAATGAATTGTTATGTAGATTATGACAACCCTAAACTCATGAAATTAATGTTAGTGTAATTAATTAATTAATTATTACACTAGCATAAGTTAACTTAGGTCATATTTCATTTAGTCCTAGGTTGCATTTTTAATAAATTATTTAAATAAATGGGATAATATTCCCTTCCTTGTTTGTGGGATAAGATTCCTTCTAGAAGATGAGTTGTCCTTCTAGAACTTATCTCAACATTTAATAATAATCTAGATAGGGTTCACAAGTTGTCACATGTTGTTAGATTATAGCATGCATCTTATATTTTCTCTTCTTTCCTATATAATCAGGCATTTTGTTCATTTGTAACATATCATATCATTACATCATATCAATAGAGAGTCTTTATTTAGCATTCCATAGTTGCAACACTTTCCTTTGTGGTTGATTATCTTTCATGGATAAGTTCCTTTATTGAAGATTTTGTAGCTTCAGGGACTATGCATCCATAATCTCAACATGGTATCAGAGCTTGTCCATTGAAACATCAACCCTTGATCCAGGAAGTTGGAGTGCAAGATTCTTGCAGGCTTGGAGTTTTATGTTGCAGGCTATTTGGTTCTACCTGGGAGCCAAGCTAATTTCTGGTGCACATCAGGCTCTCTCTGACCTCTCCATTGCGTCCAAAAGGCCTCAAAACCCATAGATCGCATGTTCATTTTCCAAAATCGGAGTTATATCAACCGAGAGCCTTTGAGGCAATCTAGGGTTTGCATTTTTTGTACTATCCGTACACATCTGCAGGAAAAAATCTCCCCTCTCAGTCCTCTTCAAAGGCAATTTTTTTTAGAAAAATAAAAATAAAATTGGCTATTTTGGGCGAATTTTTTCTATAGTTCAAACAAAAAATTAATCTGCAGAATCGACCTACAATTATATTATACAGTCAACATATTATTATTTTTTGCGGCTATAGTATTGGGGTTAATATTGCTTCCGTCGGCATTTCAAATTTCGGTGTTTTATTTTTTTATTTTTTTGAATTGCAAATTTATTACAATATTAAAAAATCCTTTAGTCAGCATACACCGACCTCTGTAGAATCTTGTTGGCCCGGTCACATCACTAGTTCTCGACTTACTCTCTGCATCACGATGTTGTCATTGTTCGTCGTCAGTGTTCATTTCCCCAGAGTTTGTTTCTGGCCGACATCCCAACCCCGTGATCGAAGCCCCCACCGATGATTGTGCTCCAGCCCCGGTCCCATTTCCAACTGTGGGCTCTGCTATCTCCGAGCAAAGCAATCTCCTCCACCGGCCGCACCACCAGATCCTGCCACCGGACCACCGCTCTGATGCCACCGCCTAGCGGTGATTTTTTTAAAACTGTGAGCGCCGTCTATGGTCATATCAGTGACCAAGGGCCAAGATTATTTTTAGCCCTAGGAGCTTTTTTTTTGCGCCCACTTAGCCAATCCATTTCCATTCAGGCAAAATTCTTCCAGGAGGCATAACTTCCACATATGATATCGAAAATCTGCAAACGATATATTGTTGGAAAGCTCTTTCAGTCTACTTTCTAGAGGTGTGCTCTATTTTTCCAGATTATACTTCTATCAAAAAATATTCTTAGTTGAAGTGGAAACCCTAATTTTGGGGTTTAAAGGTGATTTCTAGCTTTTCAATTTGTTTCAAAGGCTTCACTTTAGTTGATTGTTCATCAGTTATCAACTTTCAACATTTTTTGTCAGAAATATTTTGTCTTGGATTGTTGTTCTTCTCCAATGGCTGACACAGGATTCGAGATTCTTACTCCTCATAACTATCACACATGGAAGGTTAGTATGTAGAGGCTTCTCTGGTCTAAGGGACTTTGGTCCACCTTGAATGAGAATCAACCTCATCTCACCAGAGAATATGAAAAATTCCAGCATTAGATTAAGTGTGAAGAGGCTATGGGGCTCATTTCTCTACATGTCTCCAACTCTTTATTCTTCCATATTGAGGGTTCCAAGACTCCCAAGGAGGTTTGGGACAAACTCAAGGATCTCTTCGGTTCTGTTAGTGATGTATGAGCTTTGCAATTGGAGGCTGAACTTGCTTCATTCACTATTGATCAATTTCCTTCCATTGAAGACTACCTGGTAAGATTCAAGTCTTTAAGGACTCAGATTTCTGATTGTGGCAAAGATAAATCTGACAAAGAGTGTATATTCATGATTTTATCTAAGTTAAGAAGTTCCTTCTCCTATTTTTCTACCTCTTTCTATTCCACCATGGATGGTCTTGGTGATAGATTTGTTATGCCACCATTTGAGACATTTTTTGAACGACTAACTTGAGAACATTCCAAGCTCAATCAAGATGATACATCCACAAAATCCCATGCATTGGTGGTAGGACCATCAAAAGGAAAGGGCAAGCACAATGGAAAATCAAAGGTAGGAGCTTCTTATGAATCATCATCTCAGCCCAAGGAAGACAAGCCAAAGAGGGAGAGGCCCAAGTGCAACTTCTGTAATGGGCTTGGTCACATTGAGGATACATGTTTCAAGAGAGAGATACATGAGCTATGGCAAATACTTAGAGATCACAACATCTCTCTCCCTCCTACTACAGTCAAATCTCCTCACTCCCCCTCTCATGAAGAGTCATCATCAGGTATTGCTGGCATTGCCACTGTTGAAAATCTTGGTAAGGGGAATGCTTTGATAACTACCTTGGTTGATAACAGAGAAGGATGGGTACTTGACTCCGGTGCTTCCCAACATGTCACTTCTTCTCAACAACATATTTTGTGGGATACTCTAAGGCCTGCCAACTTTGATCGAATGTTTACAACAAATGAAGATATTGTCTATGTTACTGGTATTTGTGATGTTTCTCTTGATGGAAGGAGGTTGGAAGATGTTGTCTACATTCCTCAGATTGCTCATAATTTGTTGTCTATCTATCAACTTGCTTAGGAGGGATTGAAAATTGAGTTCACTTTAGACCTTGCCATTATCAGGGATAGGTTTGATGTCCTTGTTGCCTATGGTCAAGCAGATCATCATTCCAAGGTATACAAGTTTACCAAATTCTGGGATCGAGATCAACCTACTCCCGATTCTCCAGATTCAAGGGTAGGAAGCACATCATCACCCCCTCCTCGCCAGGGTTGTGGAAGCTGGATTGACTTGGCTCTTTGCATGGCACCATCTTCTTCCTTCGACACCTCTTAGTTGAGATTTGCTTCAGCAGGGATGGTTACATTCACTTCTTCAAACTTGTGGTACATGGATGGGTTCTCTTCAGGTCTTTCTAACTTGGCTGCTTAGTTTCACACTGGTCTTGAAGACATTCTAGAGGAGACTACTCTCCTTTATGGGGGGCTATCTAGTCCACATATTTTTTATCTCTTTGTATATATGTGATGGTTGTAGTCCTTGGGGGGATAATTTTGAGTCCTTCAAACATCACTCTTCCATATTTTTTTGCTTTTATATCTCCTTTTTGGGGAGGGGTTTTGTTCCCACTGGGTTTTCCCCTTTTCTCCGGTTGTGGAATATTTTCTGCATCTTCATGTACATGGGTACCTAACATGGCCTTGTAGCCAGGACCCATCATTTTCTTGCATAATCATTGCATTTTCCTCCCTAAGTTGAACTTATGGGGGGTGTTAGTGTAATTAATTAATTAATTATTACACTAGCATACGTTAACTTAGGTCATATTTCATTTAGTCCTAGGTTGCTTTTTTAATAAATTCTTTAAATAAATGGGATAATATTCCCTTCCTTATTTGTGGGATAAGATTCCTTCTAGAAGATGAGTTTTCGTTCTAGAACTTATCTCAACATTTAATAATCATCTAGATAGGGTTCATATGTTGTCACATGTTGTTAGATTATAACACTTGGCAACATCTCATGCATCTTAGGTTTTCTCTTATTTCCTATATAATCAGGCATTTTGTTCATTTGTAACATATCATATCATTACATCATATCAATATAGAGTCTTTATTTACAATTCCATAGTTGCAACACTTTCCTTTGTGGTTGATTATCTTTCATGGCTAAGGTCCTTTATTGAAGATTCTGGAGCTTCAGGGACTGTGCATCCATAATCTCAACAATTAATAATGACAATCCTAATCAACATGACTATACTATATATTTGACCATCATCCTTTGTTTGCAACAAGGATATGATCTTATAAAAATATTTAAAGAAAAAACAAAGGTTAAATCCTTAAGTGAGTCATTCAATTAGGGGTTTACTCACCTAGACACTCGTCCTTCCTAGACATCGATCCTTCCTCACCTTAATTACTTTGGTCACACATCAGAACTAATACATCCAACATCACTCTCATTAATACTCCCAACCTCCACTACTACTTACCTCATCTCTTGACCAAGAGTGGAAAGACATGAAAGATATGATGAATGGATTGAATAATTATGTCTATATCACATATTTTGCTCCTTTCCTTCTTCAAGATCCTGAAATAATTCAAATAGAAGGGCAAGGGGGGCCCTAGATAACATGCAACTTATATATTGATAAATAAAATTATATACATCTTTATCATTAATCTTGACTTAGAATTGGTATTCCATTTCACTTATTTTGATTCACTAATTAAAAGGAAAATTCAATTTGAAAAATCCATCATTATTAAAGGGAAAATTATACTTTATTCAAAGGATCAAAACCAAAATGAAACTATAGAGACTAAGGATGTTAAAGGATCAAGGAATAAAATGATAAAGGAGGTCACAACTATAGAGACTAAGGATAAAGGAATCAAATTTGATGAAGTTTCCCAAGGTAACCAAATTTAACAATAGTATAGATCAATGTAATTAGATTTCCACAATCCATATGAATTTATGTCTGAATGCTTCTGGATTTGATTGTGTGTCCTCTTTTTTTCATCGACGTTTCGGATCACACTCAGTGAACCATCATCAGGATAGAGAGTTGAAAAAGATGAGAAGGGATAAGTTGCAAACCCAGCTTGTATAAAAGAGAGGGGAAAGAGGAGAGATGAAGGTGTTAGGGTGAGGTGCACAACCCAAGGGAATTGCTATTTAACTATAAATAAAAATATAATAAGCAATATAACTATATAATAAGAAGACAAACCTACATGTCTTGGTCTCATTTGGTGTTCTTTCTTTGTTTAGGTATTATCAATTTTTATTTATTATTATTATTATCTTCCCGCTCCCGTTTTCTCCTTGTTACGTTTTTTTGGTTCTTTTTTAATGTTTAGTTATGGTTATATACTTATTACATAATCATATTGGTGGTTATAATTTTTACATTTTGTTTTTATAATATATAGTTATATATTTAATTTTTACTATTTTTCATTTTGATTTTCATTCCTTGATTCCTTTCTTCGTTTATTTGGTTATTTATATTGTTAAGTTTTTTGATTTTTTACTATATATATATATATATATTATTTCACATTTCCGTATTTAGGTTTGTCTTCTTATTATATAGTTATATTGCTTATTATATTTTTATTTATAAAATTATTTCTTTATTTATTTGGTTATTTATATTGTTATTTCTTTAGTTATTTGGTGATTTCTTTAGTTATAATGATTTCTTCATTTATTTGGTTATTTATATTGTTAAGTTTTTTGATTTGGTATTATATATATATATATATATATATATATATATATATATATATATATATATATATATATATATATATATATATATATATATATTATATATATATATATATATATATATATTATATATCTATATTTTATTTCATTTTTCCGTATTTAGGTTTGTCTTCTTATTATATAGTTATATTGCTTATTATATTTTTATTTATTGTTTTATATAATGATTTCTTTTCAATTTGGTTTCTAATTCTTGATTCCTTTCTTTAATTTTGGGTTCTTTTAAACAGTTTTTGTTTTTTTATATTTTTGAGGTCGTTTTGTTACCGTGATGGTTTTAGTCTGTGGGTGGGTTTCTTCTTTGTTTTTTCTCCTTTCATTGTTGTTCTTTTTCAATATATATATTTGAACCACAATTTATTGATTTGGTAGTTTTTATTATAGTTATTTATCTATTTTTGCTTGTATTAAGTCTTTCAACATAATATTTCATTATTGAAATTCAATCTCATTTTATTGTTTATTTCATCTCTTTTGGATATTTTTTAATTTGGTTATAAATATATACAATTAGAATATTTAATGTTTTTTCTAGTATTATATTATTGATTTTAATTTCATATCTTTATTTTAGGTATCTAGTTTGTTTTTGGTTTCCTTTTCTACTTGTGGTGATCCCTTATTATTTGGTTGTGCGTGTCTCCTTTCTCAAAAATTTGTTAGTATTTGAGTGGTTTCCTCTTATTTGCTCCCTTGCCATTTTGTTGTTTCATATAATTTCTCGTGCTTTTTATATTCTTGAATTACTTCTTATCTCTTTGTTTCTTAATACTTGGATGGTTTCCTCTTATTGGATTTTTTGTTTGTTTGTTTGTTATATTTTTAGCAATTCCCTTGGGTTGCGCACCTCACCCTAACACCTTCATCTCTCCTCTTTCCCCTCTCTTTTATACAAGCTGGGTTTGCAACTTATCCCTTCTCATCTTTTTCAACTCTCTATCCTGATGATGGTTCACTGAGTGTGATCCGAAACATCGATGAAAAAAAAAAAGAGGACACATAATCAAATCTAGAAGCATTCAGACATAAATAGTATAGATTTTAATGTAAATGAATGGGAACTAGAATTTAAGTTACCCATTCAATTTTACCTTATATATGTTAGCCTCTTGAATATCTCTAAGGGGACCTCTACACATAAGCTATAGAAGAGGACAAGTAATTTTTATCTAAGAAAAATTTTAGCCAATAAATTGTAATTTTTATCTAAGCAAAATTTTAGCCAATAAATTGTATTTTAAAAATGGTTATAATCTTTGTAAATGAAATATGGTAATTTAGAGCAAAACATTTAAATGATTTTAATTTTATTTTGATTCAAATTGTTTCTTTAGATGTTAAATTGAAAGAAGATGATAAATGTATCTTGTTTCTTTACTCTTTACCTAAAAAATTAAACAAAATGATTGTCTTTATTAGAGGTGGTGGTGCAAAGATCAAGATGGATTACCAATTGTAAATGATTGATTATAATTTATGATTGAAAATGATATGTAGTTCATAAACTATTAAAGCGTAATATTGCAAAAAATCAATCTATAACATGTTTTTTATTAGAGGTAAAAAATGGGTTTTGAAGGGGCCTGGAATCCAATACAAAACGGTTTTGAAGGGAACCGTTAACCTATCATAGAAAAGAAAGCTACAAATAAAATATACCATTAATCGACAACAACCTCTAAAAGATTAACATGACTACACACACTGCAAATTACAAACAAGCAAGGGCCTGAAACCCTTTTACAACCTGGTTTTAACCAAGACTAGAAACCCTTAGATACACAAAGATTCTGCCTGCATCTACCAGGCATTATCAAACCAGTTGCTCATTGATGAAACCATAGAGCTAAGAAAGATAACTAGAAACCCATAGATAAACTTGAGCCCCACCTAATTCAACTAGGCGTTAATAAACCAACTGCTCAGAACATCCATTTTTTATCCTAGAAAAATAGAGAGCATTGCCTGAATCAACTAGGCATCAACAAACCAAATACTCATAATATCCATTTTAGATCCAAGAAAAATAGAGAACAAGATGGTGTAAAACACCAACTAGACCCTATTTCTCAACAAAACCAAAATATCCCCACACCCCACCTCAATAGGGCTTTGGGATACACAACAAAAAACTGCAAGAACTCAGCTTCCCTGTAGCACAAAAACACTCGGTACCAGAAAACCAACTCATTCTCCACCTCTAAAGGAGAGAGCTTTCGTCTAATGGAGAGGATGTCACAACCAACTAATCCACCACCAATTGAGATCTCCATCCCCCTCAACCTCCACCTCCATACGAGAAGCATCCACCTCAATAGGATAAGCAATTGAGGAAACTGAAAACCATCTCCTTCCATCTCCACCTTGAAAGGAGAGGAATCCACCTCCATAGGATCCAAGGAGAAAACTAGCACAACATCCAAACAAGCGACCAAAGCATCCTTCAGTAAATGCAGCACCAGGACCATACTATGGACCAAGATAAGAAGATCAAATAATAGCCACAAAGCCACCATAACAACTTTCAGGCTAAAACTCATCTAGGTTTTCAATAAAATCTTGAAGAACAGCCCAACCATAAGCCAAGAAACAACAACAAGAGAAAACAACATCTGGGATCTAGGAAAAATGCTAGAAAAACACTTAGCCAAGAGAACACAATCTGGAAACAACATAGATAAAGAACCAAACAAACAACTAATCATAAGGTTTGAGCCCAAAGAGAGCAGAAGCAAACAAGACCCAAGAGGGAAAAGTGAACAACCCATACAAGAAGAAAACTAAGAGAAGGCCAAACCATAAAACACCCAAGAAACCCCAACACACTAGTCAGAGCCAAAGATAGGCCAATAATCCATATAACCAACCAATGGAAAGCACCACCAGACCACAAGAGGGCAACTAGCAGCAACCACAAAACACCCAGGGAAAGAGCCGCTAAAAAAGCGCCACCAAACAGACAATAGAGAGGGGCTAAGGGAAGCCAAGAAGAAACCAAAAAGAGAGCAGGCTAGCTAAAAGAGCATCCAATTCATCCCATTATGCCCAATAGGACCATAAATAAGCCCATCCTCCAACCAAACCTCCTCAGAAAACCCAAAACACACACTCACTACTTGCAAGGAAAAACAAGCGCTCCCTACAAAGGCCACCACCAGAACCCTGAAGAAGAAATGCAAAGGGCAGGATGACAAGCAGACAAAAACTAGAGGAACAACAACATCCTCCATCCCATCCTGACGAAGAAGCAAATCTGTCACCACCCAACATGATGACAACAACTTGCTTTGCACCACCTCCACTTGACTGGAAGAAGGAAGCAAACAACATGAAGCCGTTGCAACCCAATAGTGCAATAGCAACAACCAGTCCAACCACAAGTCATTACCTCTCAGCAGTGATCCATTTGTGTCCTCTGCATACTCTCCTTCTCCATTTTCATCATCTCTAGAATTCAAATTTCCTCCACTCCTCTTCCCGCTCCTCTCCATGATTTTTAGAGACTAAGACTTGTTAAGAGGCATTTGTGAAATTAGCATGACATATCAATCTATAACGTGTTTTTTTTCATATCTCAACCATTATAAAGTGATTATGCATACAAATTTTAAGTTTAAAAGTAGGAAAACATGCACACAAGGAATAAATTATATTAAATATCATTTTTTATATATAAGTGTAGAGTAATTATTGATGTACATATACAAATTTTATATATATGCCAACTCAAAACATTTTTTATAAAATGTGGCATATGCGATCTCAAGGTCTATACACAATGTACATCCCAAATAACTATGTCACCTCAAGAAAATCCTAAATTTGCGGTGGATCATAATAATGTAGCCTCTTAACACTACTTGATGGATGTGAAGTTGGTTGCACAATAACAATTCAAACAATAAATTAGATTAATTAGCTCAATGGTAAATAAGTTGGACTACTAAATAGAAACTTAGCTACTATTTTTTATAACTTTCAAATTAACATCTAATCACTATACTAAACTATAATTTCTTAAAAATATCAATTAAAGTAAAATTTAATTCTTGGTTACCTCAAGCCTTTATTTTTCTTGACAAATATTTTGCAACTGAGAGTCCCTTAATATGATAAGGATTCCTACCGAATCGTAATGGTAGAGGATCCACATAGGTAGATTGTGGAATACACTATAATAGGTAAAATAAAATTGATAAAATTAGTATATAATTTTGTTGATAAAGAAACATAAACTAAACATATATCTACTAGATATTGAAAAAACATATACTATAGGTGATGCTTCTTCGATTGTTTGACAATGACTCATCATGGATAGACCAACTATAACTTCTTGTATAAAAAATGATAAGAATGTAAGACTATACATGTATGCACATATAATCATAATATATTTGAAATTAACATATAAATCACTACAATAAGTTTTATAGGTTCTAAATAAACTATTAATTCAATTAAAATTAAGTTCAATTACCTTAACTCTTTTTTATTTCTCTAAGAGTCGTTATGTGAATGAGTATACCTTAGGATGATCAGGTGTTTTAGCATTAGGCATTGAAAAAGGTTTCACATCATTCACATCCAAGTAGGCTACAAAAGTAAACTAAGATCAAGATACAAATTAATATATTTAATTAATCACAATTTAATAATATGCATACAATAAAAAAGTTAAACATGTACAAAAAATTATACCGTGTCTAGGCCAAATGCAATGGCCAAAAGATTACCATGATGATATTTTATAAGTTCTTCCTTTTTCATCAACTATTCAATCCCACTTAAATATAGATTAGTACTACTATTTGTTATATTAACTTTAAATGAAATGCACTATGAAATAACTTTAAATTTTACTTATAAGATTTCTCTTGCTCCTCTTCTCTAGCCCTTGATGGCTCTCCTCGTGTTCTTGCCTTAGGTGTCTCTGTATATGTTCTCACCTTTCAATTCCTTTGCATATGTACTACACCCTACTGGCTCATCTCATGCAGGTATCATATCATGGACCTCATACTTAGATGTGTTTAGGGGAGGCTCGGTAGTCTCTCTGATAAGACCCAAACACACATGATTGCATATAGTGCAATGATGAGGCACACAAATATGTGTAGATGACAAGGGTCTACCAACATTATTTGATACACTAGGAGTATCACTGCCAGGTAGCTAGGAAAATTAAGACTATGTAATCCAATGGCCAATCAAAGAGTGTATGACCACGAGGCTCTACATTGTTGCATTTGCAACAATGTATGGGTGTAATATTGGAGGTGGTAGAGAAATAGGAGGAGGAAGAGGAATATATGGACCTTTTAGTTGTTGCATTGCCTTGGGTCTATCTTGGGGCATTCCTCTACCTACTCTTTGGAATTTTCTAAAGTCAAAATAATTCGCATGCTTTCCTAAACCAAACTTTATAATTTACAAAGAAAATAAAGAGGGACATCAAGATTGTTATTGGGTGGTTTATCAAAAACCATCCACCAACAACTCCATAAATTTCTTGCAAAAACCATTTGATTAAAAATTTGGGCTTACGTACATTAATAGGTTGTTTATTTTTGGGATTCACAAAATATTAGGCTAATTAGAATTTGGATATTTCTAATTCTTTGAATTGATCATAAGACAATTCGTCAACATATTGTAACTTCTTGGATTCTCTTCACTCCTGAAATGAATTATGTTTCCTTGTGAGGTCTTTCACATGAGCAATTATTCCCTCTAAACTAGGTGTCATCAAACACAATCTAGGGTGTCGACATATATTCAACAATGTTCTTCAATTTGGTAACATTTCTGTCAATTAAGTCTTGAATTGAAGGAGGGTTTGGTAGGGGATGGGTTTGAATGCCAATTTATTCTACCATTTTAAAACTGTTTGTAATTAAAAATATTAAAATTGTTGTGCCCCTCAAGTTGCTTTTTATCACTGCTAGTTACTTGTTTGGATTGGGATATTATGATACATTGCTCAATGTTGGACTCATTGCTATGATGATAGTTGATGCTGCTTTTATTACTAATGTTATGTGTATGTCATGACTAGATTATGGTTTAACTGATTGTGTGGGTTATTATTTCTACAAGTATTATGTGATTATCTGATGATTGTTCTTATTATGTTGATTAGCATCTGATTAGTGTGCATTGATGTATTTTGGTGAAGGGGAAACAGTGTCGCATCACTCGTTTCTGAGTGCCCTACGACATTGTGACTTTCCTCTCACGGTGTGTTTGACTGTATGACTATGTACATGCTCGACTGTGTGGTTTGTTGCAGGTTGTAGGTACCAGACATCGAATCCACCTGAATTGTTAGGTTTGAGCATGCCTTAATCCCAATGGAAATTGTTGATGGAGATAGCATTTGGTCCCTTGTAGAGCCATCATCCTTGATGAGGATGAGTATATGTTTTCACCCTGGTAGTGTTGTTCATTTGTGATTTGGTTCGTCTCTATTGTCATGGTCTCGTCTTCCATGTCACTGTGAGGTCAAGTAATGTTTGGTATTCTATTCAATTGAGTCATTTGTTTGATTGGTGCTTTGATTGATTATTATATTAGAATAAAAGATTATTGCGGATAAAAGGTATTTTGATAATTTAAATAAATGTTTTAATACATTTGTGGTTTTGATAAATAAAATATTATTAATATTTTATTTGGTTTAAATGAATTAAAATTATGATTTAATAAAGAAATATTAAAATAAATGTATATTATTATATTGTGCAAATGAAATCAAAATGAAAGATTAAATTAACAAATTAAGTATTTTAATTGTTGATTTATTATGAGCGAATATTAAGGTATGGTTAAATTACAAAATAATATTAATTAGAGGTAGTTGATGGTAGTGGGGAAATTAAATTAAATAATTAAATTATTTTATGCTCTCTACTTTCATCCCTATGATGGATCACAAAGTGTGATCCGAAACGTTGATGCAAAAAAAATTACACAATCGAATCCAAAAATCAATTCAACACAAAAATAGTGGATTGTGGAAATTTGATATCTTTAATTAATAATTAAATTAAAGAACATGCAACAATAGAGATTGGGGGAAATGGAAAATAAATTGGTTAATTGACATAAAGAAAAGGGGGCTTTGGCATATTTTTTGGAAACTAATCTTGCTTTTTGTGAATAGTTGTTCTTGTTCTTGGAAGCTTTGAGTTTCTTGTTCTTGGAGGCTTTGGGTTTTCTCTGTTTCTTGGAGGCTTCTACTGGATTTGGGGTTTTTGAATTGGACTTTTGTAGAGTTTGTTGGGGGTTTCGAGAGAAATTGAAGCTGCAGCTTGGAATTCAAACTTGACATCAAATCTCAACTTAGTTAATCAAATTATTCCAGGTTCCTCTTTCTTGTAGCCTTCTTTTTCTAGGATAAATGCTTGAAATTTGTATGTTGGTTTGAACAAAAGTGCTTCTATTTGTGAGTTTGATTTAGAACAGTCAGAAATTACATTTCCAAGTATTGCTATTGTGCCCAGTATATTGTTTCGATCTTTTTCTGTAGTTTTATATTTCAAGTATTTGTGAATTATTGTGCTCCTATGCCATTGACATTTTTTTGCTTGTTGTGAATGTTTACCAGAGGCTTGTGTAATGGTTGCATGCCCCACTCACCTTGGCCGCCTTGCTGTTTTGGAATTGTTAGTAGACATTGCTTGTGGTAGTTAATTTATGCATTTCCTTAACTCACACTTGAAATTGACGCATAATTGAATGATAGGCGCGGCCTAAATCTTCTTTAAGTCATTTATTTTGTGGAGATTGATATATCCACAATCTGGTTACTAGCCGATTATGTGAAGTAGGAAAATGCATTAATATTTAATATTTGATAAACTTAAGATTACTTGCATACATTGTGCCATGTAATTTGGTGAATACAGTTATTTTGGCATTCGATTTTATTGTGTTCAAAGATCTTGTAATTATATATATATGTGTGTGTTGTTTTAATATATATGTATGATGTTTTAATATAAATGTATGTTGTATTAAATATATTTGGAACTGTATTAAGATCTATAGTTTGGGAACAACATTTAAATATAATCAATACATATATAAATATATTTATATATATAGCATATATCGAATTATGTGTATATGTTATAGACGCATTATATATTTATGTATGTGTAGGTATATTTGTAAATGTTTTATAATGGTGTTAATAATAGTAGGTCCATGCTTCAGAATTTAAAGGTCATGAATAAATAGATTTGAAAGATTATATTAAGTAATTAACTTAAAAATAGTAAATGAAAAGGATTCATTATATGAACTTATTTTAGATCATTGGGGAATTTGTTAATGGAATGAGTTGATGATATTTTGTATTAATTGACTTGTAGACTCTTTAATTCATAGTTATTGAGTAATGTCTTTTGTGTGAGTTTCAAGTATGATGGGATGATGGTTGTGAATGTCTTTTGATGGGAGTCCCTTTTGTGTTAATAGATTTGGAAGTCTTCCAGAGGCTACGGGAAGTTTTCCATTTGATGGATTCTATGATTATTCATTTTGAGATGTTTTTTGTTGTATTGAATGAGTTTACGAGGGTCATTAGCCTTGCACGGTATATTCTCCACTTTGATTGGGACTTGTGTGCAAGATAGTTTATACCTCGCCTTTTTGTGTATGCTTATGAGGTTTTGTGATTTGTGCAAGTTGGCTTTGCCTAGTTGATTTCATTGGGTCTCCTAGCTGCTAGTAGGGGAATGGCTCTTAATGGGGGCCGACACACAAATTGGTGCCAGGGTAACCCATGTGGGAGTTTCTTAATTCAATGATAACTTAAAATGAATTAGGGGGTTGGGTAGTATTCACACTAATCAGGATAAGTGAATGCCTCACTCATGGCTCAAGTGCTCGTTTAGGCTTGAGATGAGATGAGAAGGCCTGGAATGGCAAGATCAACTGCCTTGTTCTCATGAGAGGTATGTTGATTCCATATAAGTTTGTATGAGGTCCAGACATTGGTAGAGGCTGCCAAGGTAACCTAGGAATATTTTCTAGGGTAACCCATAGCAAGCTATGTGACGACACTCCTCCCTACTATAACATAGAATTCCCTTGTCTTGTATTTCCCTTGATGTTTGGTTGCCTCTGGAAGCGGTGTTATTGTTGTGTGTTGTTATAATGTACTTGCATATTGGAGTCATGTTAGCCCTTGTGTCAATCTCTTGTCTTTAGGACTATTTTGTGGTGGGACCTTATTTCTATCTCCTAGCACGAGGGGTGGACCTTAGGGTTCCACATGGTCAGGTGGATTGTGCCTTGTACTCCATTGGGCTTCCCTTCTCTGTTGATCATTCATATGGTGGCTACTCTTGTTGAAGTGAACTACTGCACTTGTTCTTCTTCAAGTGGAATATCATCATGTACTTGCACTTGTAAATACAGGTTTTGGTACCCTAAAGGTCTCTTCCACGTCTAGGATCTTTCACCTAAAAGGAAAGCAATAGGGTACAAACCACTATGTTCACACTCAAGATTAATGTAATATGGATGAAATATGCCTAGATGAGATGAACTAAATGCAAAGAACTAATAAAATAGATGGATTTGATATGCAAAACTAAGAAATGCAAAGTGTTTCAAAACACGACATGATATGCAAAAAAACTAAAAGCATAGACAAACAAAAACAAAACTTGATGAAACTGAATGAGGTGCACCTGGAGACTGGTGAAGATTGAAAAATACTCTAAATTTTTTGAAATGTTGACTTTTTGACTAATTAGGACTCATTTTCCACCCTGGGTGAATTAGTCATAGATTAGGGTTTCTGCTCATAAGTCTGCTTCTACCAAAATGATACTGGAATCTACACTCTTTCCAGAAAGACACCTCTAGTGGGACTCATTCACCACTAATGGTGAATTATTCATTTTCCTGTTTACTAAAAATTAAAGTTTAAGATCTGCATTTTGTAAACTGCACTGCACTTCCAAATTGAATCCCAAATTTGAATATTTGAAAACACCTGCAAAATAGAATATAATTTGTTTTCTAATGGGGGGTTTTCCTTGGTCAAACCCATAATTTGGTAATTAAACATTGAAGGGATAATAAAATCTACATAAAACCCTAGCCCTAAGTGTGTCTAAGACTAGGAAAATTTGAAGTAAGACAAAACCCTATTCTAATGTGCTAGAATAAGATGTTTAAACAAAGCTTGAATGATGTAAGACCTCAACCTAAGAAAACCTACAACATTTTAAATGAATGTTAATGACATGCAAACCTTAATTCTGAAGATAGAGATAAATGGAAGATGGAATCACTTTGAAAACAAGTCTTTAGGCTTGATTTGATGGCTAGTTGCATCTCCCCAATTTAGATTTCTCCATGATTCTCCATAGGCATCCATAATCAACTCTTTTCAATGTTGGGTCTTGAATAAGAAGTGAGCTTGAAGACATGTGCAAAAACCCTAACTTTCCATCCTAAAGCTTCAATTTTTTTGTAGAAAGACTAATGAATCTTTTTGTGAAAGATGTTCAACACTTGACTTTTGAATTTGCTTGGTAAAAATGACTAGATGATGTGAAAAATGACCTAAAAACACATATTTATAGGAATCAATACCTAATTTCCCATTATTTAGACCTAAGAGGCTGACATCCATTGAAAAATTGAATTAAGTTGGTGGGTTTCCCACTTAAAATTGAAAATTCCCCCAAAAGGGGCACATTCACCACCCTTAGCAAATGGGTCCCACTAGAGGGAACTCATTCATCCAAGGTGGCGAATGGGTCCCATATGTGGTTTTCAGAGGTGGGTTTTTTTTTTGGATCAGTAAGTAAGAAGTTTTCTATTGATATGAAAAAAGATACACTGTTCAAGCCCATTCTGGGTGACCATTGGCTCCATGCCATCCAAAACACATCAAAATGCCTTGTCACAGGAAACACCCTATACAGTGCTATCAACCTACTACAAACCATAGGAAATTAAACCACAACTAAGACAATGTTGAATCAATAGACTATGGAAAAACAAACCCCCCACAAAATTTCCTTTTCTAAGAAGCAACTATTGAAAACAACACCCAACCCAAACCTAGATCACCATACATTTTGTTGGGAAAATACCCAAAATTCCTGCTTCCAAGCCGAATCTGCTACCTGGACCAAATGAAATTTCTTCCTTAGGAAGTCCACACCAACGCTTGCCAATCTCCTATTCTCCAACAAATCGAACCCTGTCACATCCAACAAAAAAGGATAATAGTTTACCAATGCCTCTAGATCATTTAGTAGATGGAGCTCCTGTGGGATCAAAATGCCCTTCCTCAAAGCACACTACAGCCAAGGCCCTATCTAAGCCTACCAATATGTCCTTCAGGAACAATCACCGCATGATTACCCTGGCTTCAACTTTAGGTACCCCAACATCCAACAAATTAGCCAAAACCTATGAAGAAATATCTGAGTCCAACCTATAACCTTCAGCTTCCTCCATGAAATTCTTCCCCATTATACATTTAATGGTTGCGAAGACCAGATAATCAAGATGATAGATGAGACGTTTAAGATAGAGGGTAGTAATCTTCCCTTAGAACACAATCTTCCTCTTCAAACCCTTGAGCTACACAGGAGTCACCATACCACCCATCTCCAATTCCTTGGTTGATACCAACAAAATGAACATGCTCATGGCTTGTTAAAAAATGCTAGTTTGAAACCAAAGAAATTCACATATGATTAAATGTTGCTAATGTCGTGCTATGTGACAATACCATAAAGGCTGGAAAAGCATCCTCAAAAGGATGTCACAAGCTTGCTTCATCGGTGAGCAATGATGGTTTTGACATCATCTAGATGCTTCCTTCATAACACATGCTTACACCTTTGCATATACCGCCACCTCACAAAATGAAATGCCACTCGACCAGCCTTCATCGAAGTTGGAAGCGAAAAAGGACTCATTTCCTGACCTCTCCAATGTGTCTACCACTTCACCCACTGTAGTGAAGCAACACCCTCCCAACCTCCCACTTCAGAGGTGGGTTTTTGACATATGAATAATTTGAGCATTATTTGTTGGGATTTTGTATGATTTTTGAGTGAAATGGGCCTCTAGATAAAAAATAATGAGCATTAGGGGTCTATAAATGCAATTTTTAAGGGGTGATTGATGCAAGGGTGTCTAAAATAGGACCAAATTAGACCATAGATTATACTTTCTACAAAGGATTACAATTTTCATGTCCATAGTTAGCCCCCACTTTAGCGCCCCTATGGCTCTACGTGCATATGTAAGCTAAAGGACTCCAAATAGTATACTTTATTGCATAAAAGGATACTCATTCAGATGACAGGAGAATGAAGCCCCCAATGTAGTTATCTATAGAACCACAACATTAGGATTTGCATTCTGCAACACAAATTTGTTAGTTGTCTAAAAATCCTTTAATCTTTAACTTCTAGAAATCAAATTCGAGGGTAGATGTATGCTCCCCTTGATTCTGCTTGCTTTACGGAGGTGGAATCAAGGTAACAATCTAGCCATGTCAAAATAGGAGCAATCGTATTGTAGGGAATTTCCAAGTACCATGCCACATAATGATAGAAAATTGATGATGTTAGGTGCAAAATCATGATTCTAATGCATCAAATGGCATCAAAAACAGAGTTCTCTAGCACTTGTTATGGTGTTTTGAAGAAAAAGTACTTTATTAACTCTTAAGATAGGAATAACCCTAATTTTATACATAAGAGTAAAAAAGGATGAAAATAGTTAAAAGAGGTAAAAGGGGAGTAATTTGTCACTTACCATTTCATTTACCTTCTTGTAGCATGAGAGTGACGAGTGAGACAAAAAGATGCTGAGTAGATGAGATTATAGGCCTGCATGACTGGATATGGTTTGAGACTAGGTGGCACACGACGAGCAACATCACGAGGTGAGTCGATTCTGCAACCTTCGCTTAGTGTTTTTGCAGTGATTTGATGAGTTTTGATGCATTTATAGGTTAATTTAGGATCTTGGAAAAAAATTTCACAAAGTATCCCATTTTTTTGTAAAGTGTCCCTTTTGTTTGCACAGTGTCCCATTTGTTCGCAAAGTGCCCCATTTCTTCACGAAGTGTTCCGTTTCTTTGAAAAGTATCCCAAAAGGGTTCTAAAGTGTCTAGGGCCTTTAGGAAAGCACAATAGAAGAACCTTATGACACTTTCATGGTGAATAATGTAAAAATTAAAGATATTAGATGAATTTTAGAGCAAATTTTTGTGATTTTGATAGGTACCCGCCCATTCGCGACAGCGGCTAAAGGGTAGACAGTTGATCTTTTTGAGAGATCTAGCCCCAACACTATTAGTAGAGGAGACAAAGCACCTTCAGGCTATAGGAATCTATTGGGTGTACCTCATGCCTCCCATGAGGTACCATGATGCTATGTCGATGGCTCTCTGCGAGTGTTAGGATGCAGATACATGCACATTTCACCTCCCTACTGGGGAGATGATGATTACCTTAGAGGATGTACACCATATTCTTCAAGTTCCTATTTGGGGAGAACATGTGCGCTTCTGAGGAGATTGGTCATTTCATGAGCAGAAGGTTGACATGCGGTACTTCCTTGGTGGGCCAGTTCACGATGAGCGCGTGAGGGCACGAATCGAGCTACCGATGCTACTATATTCACAAGCCTCAGTGGTGAGATTAATCATGATGCACATGGTGGCACTAGTACTCAATTCCATATGGATGAGTGACACACCTTGATGGAGGATTAGTTCACTTGATTTGCGGGATGGCACAGTACAGGACCATCTATGCTTGGGGACGCTATATCATGGCACACTTGTATTATGAATTGGGTCGATTTGTTTTTCAGGAGATAGACAACATGGTGCATTTAACGCTTCTACAAGTTTGGTCCCTTGAGCATATCACATGCACTATGCCTATCGGTTTCCCATGTGCTATAGTCATAGGGTATCCTCGAGCCTTCAACTATCCTCTATGATGATTATGGCAGTATGGAGACTTGCAATTTTGGAGAGTGAGATTTTATTGGATGGAGGAGGACGAGATTCTTTAGAGACCTTATCAGCTGACACTACAGTGGCCAGATCACACAAGGTAGTTGAGGAGGATGCAACTAGATAGATTTTTGGCTGGCTGGCATGACTACGTAGTACATCCCTTCTATTATGGTCGAGTCATGCGGTAGTTTGGACAGGTTCAAACACCATCGAGGGACTGTCCCTTTATTAGGAGATCAGTGCAGAGTGCCCAGAGAGTAGGTGATACCATACAACTAGTTATAGACCATGTTGCCTAGAGTGACTCTGTTTACTCAGGTCATGATCAGCCTCCAGTCTTTGACACTGATGATGTTGGTAGCACAAATGAGTATGAGGAGTGGTGGATAGTGACACAACTAGCTACTATATTTCTGATGGATGTCCCTATAAGAGATGTAGGGCTAGTGCCACATGAGGGGGATGAGGTAGAGGACAGGACTGAGGAGGTACAATAAAGGGTTGCAGACATATTCACTAATGTTATAGATGATGAGTATGATGAGGATGTAGATCCTAACTATGATGGAAAAGACAGAGGAGATGAGGATGAGGATGATAAGGAGGATGAGGAGCCACCCCTAAGTGCGAGTGATGAGGAAGCAGCTAGGGATTGACACGAGTGGGGAGATCCGTCTCCCATCCGTATGATGAGATCACGAGAAATAGCTACAACAGGCACCATTACTCACAGTCATGGACATTCCAACACATCTTTCATGCCCTCTGTACAGGATGATGTTGATATTGCTCAGCCAATCGAAGATATAGGTGATGAAATTTGATTTTATGCATGTACATTAATGCTTATGCTTTTTTCTATATATATATATATCAAGATGATGTGTACTAATTGTGTATTGTTTCTACCTTGCAGGAGTGACGAGAGACTGGTGGGAGCTCTACCATCAAGCAACTGCGGAGATAGTGCCTACATGCATTAACGAGGAGGAGATGGACCCGAATTGCATTCTCCCACCTATCGTGGAGGAGCATCCATAGTCACTTAGACCATTCGTGAGGCTACAAGAAGCATATGAGAGTGTGAAGAGATGACTCTGTCAAGCTGAGACTGTAGGACAGTCATCCTAGACTCCAACAGAGGTGGAGAGACTATAGGTAGAGGTATCATGACTATAGGCGGAGAGGGAGAAGATAGCAGGGGAGCATTAGGTGGCCCTTGGATGGATACATGGCCTAGAGTTTTCACTCAGGTTTAGTGGATCACTGCCATGATCACATGTGACCGTCTCTCGACGTCCTAGTACTAGATGACGAGCACCAAAGCCCGAGGGGTCTAGTTCCCATAGACCTCAGTGATATTGTATATTGTAATGATATGTACATAAAACTTTTGATATATATATATATAATCATTTGATGTTTTATGATTTGTCTTAATGTGTTTGAATGTTAAATGGCAATTTGATTAATTAAATAACCTTTGCAAGATTACTTAATTAGTGTCTTCATGTTTTAAAAAAAAATATTTGAGCTAATTAAAACTTATTGCAATTTATTTTAGATATGACATGATGATTAAGTATGTTATGCTAAATTAAATGTATTAATGATCTAACTTATCATAACACACAAGATGAATTGGAATATTATGAAACCTAAAGTAATTATAAAAATGAATTAAATAATCACTTTAGTGCTCAAGATATACACATGATTGATTTGTCAAGAATGAAGCAATGTGAAAGCATATAGGATATGACCCAATAGCTCACAACACTGCTTTATTATTCATACTATTCAAATGGATTAGACATAATATTGATGAAAATTCACGGCATTGATAGGATCTTTAAGGGGTGTGCCATCTAGTTCAGTTAACATGTATGCACCAAACCCAAAAATTTTGTCAACGATGTAAGGTCCTAACCAATTAGAATTGAATTTGTTTCATTCATTTGGGTCGGCATTGACATTGCACTGATTAGCAGATAGAACTAAGTCACCCTTGTGGAACGATCGAAGGATAACATTAAGATTGTAATGGCGATGTTTCCTTTTGCAATAAGCTTGAAGATGTTCAAGAGTGTTAATGCGCTATTCATCGAGCATCTCAAGCTAGTGTAATCATTGTTTTCGATAATGTGTATCATCAACAAGTCCTTGAAGAGCAATTCTCAGTGTAGGAATTTATAACTCTAAGGGCATTATTGCTTCACTACCATAGACCAAATTATAAGGTGTGCTCCCTGTGGAAGAGCGAACACTTGTATGATAAGCCCAAAGCACATAATGTAATTGTGTGTGCCAATCCCAATGATTTCTATTAGCAATTCTCTTCAAAATTTGTTCAAGAACTTTATTAGTTGATTCAGCTTGACCATTAGATTTCGGGTAATAAGGTGTCGAAAAACTATGTTGGATATTAAAGGTCTCTAAAAATTTTGTCACATCATTATTCTTAAATGGTGTACCATTATCATAGACTAATGTGGAAGGGAGGCCAAAGCGAGCAATAATGTTTTTCTAAGATGAAACGACATATTAATTCAACTGTTGTAGATCGAAGAGGAATGACCTCTACCCATTTTGTGAAATAATCAATTGCAGTGATGATAAAGCTATGTCCAGCGGAAGAAGGAGGTAAAATTTTTCCTATAATGTCTAATCCCCAAACCGCAAAGGGCCATATCAAAAGTTGAGTTTGAATTTCGCTAGTAGGAGCATGATCGAAATTTCTATGTTCTTGACATTTATGACATTTTCAAACATAATCAAAGCAATCGCATTCCATGTTGCACCAATAATACCCAATACAAATAAGTTTTTGAGCCAATGTTTTCCCTCCAAAATTTCCACCACAAGCACCTTCATGGGCTTGGTGAAGTGCTAGAGGTATCTCAAATTTGTTTAAGCATCTAAGTAAGATACCATCGAACGACCTTCGATATAACACATCAGCGAGGATTATATATTTAGATGCAAGCTTTCGTAAATGAGCACATAGGTTTTTGGTTGTTGGCTTGGGAAAGGTACCACTTTTTAAATAGTTGAATATAGTATCATACCATTCACTCGAGTTTTCCTCATTTATCATTAAAACCTCTTCTATTTTTTCATCAATCGAAGGTTTCATGATAAGGTGAATAGTGAATGTGAAATTTTTTGAAGGATCTTGAGGGGATATAAGAGAGGCCACACTTTCCATTGCATTCGCAAGTCGATTATCTTTTCATGGGATGTTATCAATGGTAACTGTCTGAAACTTCTCTAGCAAGTGCATGATAAGATCTTTGTATTTGGATAATTTGTCATTCTTGGCTTGATATGTTCCATTTATTTGTTTAATTACTAATTGTGAGTCACCAAAGATCTTAATATCTTTCACACCCATGATTAAAGCAGCACACAACCCAACAATTAGCATCTCATACTCGGTTGTGTTATTCGTACATAGGAAATTCAATCGATATGACAAGGGAATAGGTTTTCCTATAGGTGGGATCAATATAACCCCAGCACCAGAGCCTGTTCTACACTTAGATCCATCAAAATATAATTCACATGTTTTTGCTTCTATTGTCAACACACTATCATCAGGAAAAGAGTCATTGCTAGGTAATGCTAGAGGAGAAGGAGCGTTAGCTAAGTGGTCAGTCAAGGCCTGGCCTTTGATTGCTTTTTGTGAAACAAACTTAAGGTCAAACTCGGTCAACAACATTACCCATTTAGCTAGACATCCTGATAAGTCTGTTTTATTAAAAAGATGTTCGAGAGGATCAAATTTTTTCATGGCCTATATTTCAGCATTTAGTAAATAATGTCGCAACTTACTAGTAGCGAATACAAGAGCCAAAAATTGTTTTTCGATTAGTGTGTATCGTGTTCCATAATCGATTAAAGTTTGACTAACATAATAAACAAGATGTTCTCTTCCATTGTCATCTTGTTGAGCCAACAATGCTACAAGAGCATGGGCTGATGCGGCTATGTAAAGGATGAACGGTTTGTTTGGCATAGCGGGTTGTAAAATGGGAGGAGTTGCAAGGTATTCCTTCAAACTCTCAAAGGCCTATTTACAATCCTCATTCCAATTAAAATGCACATCCTTCTTGAGGAGATGTGTGAAAGGTAATGTTTGATCAACTAAGGAGGTGACAAAACGACATATGGCTTGAATTATTCCTTGTAACGTGTGCAATTGATAAATGTTCCTAGGAGGTGGAAGGTGGAATGTTTATTATAGCATCAAGTTTCTTTGTGTCCACCTCAATGCCTCTGTGAGATATGATAAACCCTAAAAATTTTCCACTATCTACTCCAAAGACACTTTTTTAGATTGAGTCTCATGTTGTATTTATGCATTCGTTCAAAAAAAAATTTAAGGAAATTCACATTGTCTTGTCTTGTGAAGGATTTGGCAAGGATGTCATCAACATAATCTTCCAAGATTTTATGTATGTAATCATGGAATATCAATTTCATTTCTCTTTGATAAGTTGTGCCTGCATTCTTTAATCCAAAAGGCATCATAACCCAACAAAACGTTCCCCAAACAATTGTGAATGTTGTCTTGTATTGATCTTGTGGGTTGATGAAGATTTGATTATAACCAGAAAATCCATCCATGAATGACAACAAAGCATGTCCAACTGTTGAATCCACGATCATGTCAATATTAGGAAGGGGAAATCATCCTTTAAGCAGGATTTATTCAAGTCACAAAAATCCGTACATATCCTAATATGATTATTAGGTTTAGCAACTGCAACAATGTTTGAGATCCAAGGAGAATAATCAATAGGTTGAATGAAACCTACGTCGAGGAGTTTTTCAAGTTCTCCTTTAACATGCAAGGCTATCTTAGGGTTCATTTTGCATATCTTTTTTCAAATAGGCTTAGCATTTTTAGCAAGAACAATGTTGTGTGTTACTATCTTTGGGTCTATTCCTGGCATGTCAAAATATTTCCAAGAAAAAAGTTCAGGAAAGTTATGAAGCAAGGTTGTAGTATCCTCTTGTTCTTCATCATCAAGGCACTTCCCAATCTTAATAACCTTTTTGTTATCATCTATGTCCATTGGTATATCAATTTTATCTCCTAAGGGGAGTACATTTGACTTAAGAAATTCAGAAGTATATGGTTCCATGCTCATTTTTGTCTCATTAGTATCAATATCTTTTTTCTTGGTACTTATCATAGTGTAGGTAACTTTTCTCTTGGAAGAAGATGGTTTATCAGAAGCACCTAACATTTGTTTCAAGGCTTCATCACTTTCAACATACTCTCAAGATGGTGGTGAATCCATATCAAGGAATTTAGGATGTTTTAGTGTAAGATTGATTCTTGCTTTACATGTGATGGTGTTGATATTGAGCGATGGTTGTTGAGTTGCTTTTGTTAGCTTTTGTAAAGGATGTGGAAAAAATGAACAAGGAATTTGTGTCAACAATGGTTCTTTTGATTCCTATTGTATTGTATTGAGAAATTATCATAAAGGCCTCATTTTTCTTCCTTAATTCTAATGGAGGGAGCTCATGTTGATGAAAGGTAATGTCTACATTAACTGCATTCATTCCTTATATAAGCGTTGCCACATCATTTGTGTTTGTACCAGGAGGAACCACCATTTGTTGCAATGTTATTTGGAGCATAGAATGATATTTTGGTGAATTATGAAGAACGTCCCAAAGGGATATCTCGGTGGGAGTGCTCTTAATTTTCTCAACAAGATCATACTCTCTTAATCGAGGAAAACTAGGCCGTATGGAATTAGAAAAAAGGTAAGGAAGTTGGGGTTGGTTGTGGTGGTTGCGGGTTATTTCTAGTGTAATGTGTGTGGGAAAAAAACATCATGCTTAGGTGGGTAAAGGGTAAACTCGGGTTTAGGTGGAGGTTGAGGTTGATGTGAAGGTAGGTAAAGGACAAGTTGGGGTTGAATTACATTGAAATCTTTTGTTTTAAGTTGCTCACAACAAACCTTGGTGGATGGCTTTGGTGAGATGAAGCCCTCAAGGGATTCATCTAACATATCAAAGTCATCACTACTAAAAGGTTTGGGAGATAATTTATCATTAATTGGTTTGGGTTTGTCATCACAAGCCTTAGTGGATGAACTTAGTGAGAGGAAGCCCTGTAGAGCTTCATCTAACCTATCCAAGTCATAACTACCAAGAGGTTTGGATGATATAGTTTTCCTAAATTGAAGCATTGCTTTGATTGTTTCATTTGATTGTTGAATGTTTTTGTTTGCATTTTCTAATGAATTTGATCTAAATGAACTAGGAACTAATGTTGAAAATGAACATTGTAAAAATCTAATACTATCCATAATTTCCATTAAAGTAAATGATGCTAATGCTAATGATTTGAATGTAACAGAAAATAAATGAACATAAATAGAAAAGTAACTGAAACAAATAGAAGGTTAAAAACTGGAAACTGAATTCTGAAAATAGTGATGCAAAATGTGTACTGGGAATGATTTGCCCAAGAAGGCGAATGAGTCCCAGCAGGGGTTTTTTGAATTTTTATTTTTATTTTTTTGATTGTTTTCTATGTTGTCAGGTTTGTACAATGCCAATCTAAAGTGCAAATAAAAAATTTCAATACTTTGAATGATTGTAAATGCAATAATGAAATCTATATGATCTTTTCACTAATGCAATGTTTGAAAACCCTAGGATGCAAAACAATGCAAAACCTAATGCAATGTTGATGCAAGCTAGCCCTAGGATTTAAATTCACTTGAAATAATAAGTAAAAATGTTCTAAAGTCGGGTTCACCAAAATGTAAACACGAGTTTTGGTACCCTAAAGGTCTCTTCCACTTCTAGGATCTTTCACCTAAAAGGAAAGGAATAGGGTACAAACCACTATGTTCACACTCAAGATTAATGTAATAGGGATGAAATATGCCTAGATGAGATGAACTAAATGCAAATAACTGATAAAATAGATGGATTTGATATGCAAAACTAAGAAATGCAAAGTGTTTAAAAACATGCTGTGATATGCAAAAAATAAAAGTATAGACAAACAAAAACAAAACTTGATGAAACTAAATGAGGTGCACCTGGAGACTGGTGAAGATTGAAAAGTGCTCTGAAAATTTGGAAATGTTGACTTTTTGACTGATTGGGACTCATTTGCCACCTTGGGAAAATTAGTCCCAGATCAAGGTTTCTACTCAAAAGTATGTTTCTGCCAAAAGGGTACTAGAATTTGCACTCTGTCCAAACAGAGACCTCCAGTGGGACTCATTTGCCACTAATGGTGAATTAGTCTTGTTATCAATAGGAATGCACCCGAATACGAAAGTAGAGATACTTTGCAATCCTATGTAACATGGGAAAACCTTTAGGTTGTGGGTACCCTATGTTGAAAGTTAACCTCTAGATTATAGGCCGACTTCCTTTATGATTTTCTAATGATGGACTATAAACTTTGATGGAAAAGGGAAAAAATCTTGAATTGAATGCATAAAATAAAATTTAAACCTTGGTGATGCACCTAAATGATGATAAAACTTATAGAATGATTCACAATTATTCTCAAAAATCTATTTACATAGTTCAAAAATGACTTCACAAAAGTGTTTCATAAAAAGGCCTGTAAATCAATACTTTATGAAGGAAATACCACTTCCACAACTTAAAGAAAAATATTAATCTATGGCGCGATTTATGACATGTGATTAAACCAGATTATTTATACAAGAATCCATCAATGAGATCTAAACTTAAAGGTTTTGGACTCAAAACACATCAAATCACTAATAGAAGAAAAAAACCTGAATGTGAGAAGGTAGACAATTGATTTCCAGAAAATAACGAAGGAAAAAATCTACTAAAACAACCTTAAGTAACCTGTAAAGCTATAGTGTATATATTAACTATGTAAAAATAATTGAGTTACAAGATCTCTTTACAAAGTGCAAAGGAAAAAATCAAGAACCAAGGAAAAAAGAATAAGTATTTTCCTTATATACAATAAAGGGCTTCAAAAAGCCAAGAGGAGATAACTAAAGTCAAAAAATCTGAACTATGAAGCCATCCACGAGCAAAAGCAAAAACTGCATGAAAATCAAACCTACCAATGTTGTGAACTGAGCTTAAACAACTCAAAACTTTGTGTCACAATGTATATAACTAAATGGTAACTTGAAATGGCTCCTGAGTGCAAGGAGGTGGCATTGAAAATGAACTGAAAGTAAAAATATCCTCCTCACGAGCAAATATAAAATCCCTCAAAAAGAGGAGTCAAAACTACATGAAAAGAGCCAAAAATAGGCTCAACTCCTCTTAATTAGTTAGACTGATGGAGACCCCAAAACTGTATGCAAATGACCTCAGTTGCACTCCAAAATGCATGAAAATATCTCCAATAATACTCCACTTATTTTTCTTGCATGAGGTAACTTTATAATTAAATATTAAAGATAATCAAAATGATTAATTTAATATTTAATGTGAAGTTCCTTCCTTTCCAATTACATATTAAATATTAAAGTAACGATATCTTTAATATTTAATTGTATTGTTATCTTGTTAAGCTCCATGCAAAAAGAAACAAGTGAAGTGTTCTTATTTTAACTCCAAATGACTACTTGAACTTGATTTACAAGTTCACCTTTAAGACACATGAGCTCCATATACGTTATTAAGTCCATTGACTTTACAAGTCAAGACCCCAAAAATAATTCAAAATGATCTTACTTTAAAACACAAGGAAAAAAAAATCAATAAACATGAGAGTCAAAACACTTGAACCCTAAAAGCCTTAATTCATTTTGCATTTTGAAACAACCATTCAACAGTTGTGCCACCATGGTGAGAGCACTAGGGTTTGAAGGCTATCGAACTTCACGCTTCTTTGATGTTTCTAGGCAATTTTTTGAAGATTGCTTCAAGGAAATGTAAGGTAAGTCCTTCTTAAACAGAAATCCAGAATTTTCTTTCATTTCAAAAGTATTTTTTAGGCCTTATAGCCACAACTATAATCAATTTTCTGATTTATGTTTGCTTCTTTACTTCCTCTTTGTTCTCCTTATTTCTTTAGATACCGCCATGAGACATTGGTTATGAGTTTTTGAATGAATCTTCTGGGTTTCTCTTTTTTCTGCATTTTTTATGGCTATGAGTAAAATCTTTTCAACTTCAGGTTATCCTTCCTTCCTTCTCTATAGATCTCATAAAAATGAGTGGCATGGGTTCCCTTTAAGTTATGGATATCTCTTTTTCTACAGGCTACCATAATAATCTTTTGGGTATTTGCATATTTCTGTGTGGCCACCATGATAATCTTTTCAAAAGTTTTTTGTGTAAAAACTTTAGATCTTCAGTTCGGCCTCTGTAGATTTTATTTAATCCATGTACTTTATCTATTCATTGGAGGTTGTTTCCATGACTCTTGCTTCTCTTTATAGTCCGAGTTTTGTTATTTGCAATTTTGGTTTGTGAAGAAAAAAAATCCCTTAGGTCATGGCCATGGAAAAGAAAACTGGATTTTTATCATTTGTAGTTAAAATAAGAGCTATCTCAATCCACTTCATCACCAAAAAATGCTTCATGAAGAAGAAGAAATGGTATGAAAAAATAACTCAATACTATTGCATAGTATGGGTATAATTGAAAAACCCCACACGTTTGTTCCATTGTGAATATGACTCTATTTTTATTTTCAAAAAGATATGAGTTCAAAACCCTCAAAGCATAAGGTACTCAATGATATGATGTATTTTCCTTGCTACTTCATTAGCATACTCTAAACTCTATTTTCCTGGATCCCTGTGTAAGACTTATAATTTGCAAGTGACTGTTTTGCAACTTCTGAGAATGAAGAATCTTAAAACCTTGGATCGACCTTCGTAAAGATTCATGCTCTGAACTTAATCTTTTCCTGAGTTTTTTTTTATAATGATGAATCAGGCCGTTGGCTTATATCTGTATCTCCATGACTCTGTATCTCTTGTGCATATATACTGAGGTTTTATTATGCTCCTCTGCTTACTTTCAAATGTTGTGTCTTCCTCAAAGCTACCACTTGCATATAGGTTACTAATTTTTTTGACACTGTTGTTCCCCTTAAATGATCCTTTACACATGTGATATCATGGAACTATGAATTTGATCATGCATTGTAACATTAGCTATCTCTCCTTGGCATTTTAGTTTTGAGGTATTGCTTTGTATCTCACTTTTGGACAAGAATGAACGTACTAACCAAGATAATAATACTATAGAGAAGAGCAAAGCTTTTGTGCCTCCTGCACCCATTTTATTTCTTTTAGATTTGAATACTACTCAGTCTGGATCCCAAAGCAATCTCCTACTTGAAAGGCATATTGGCATTTTGTTATCTATCATTATGCTCTTATACATGATAATTATTCTTATTGCATGGTCTTGTTGACTACCTCTGTAGCTTTCACAGACCTGACACTATCTTGATAAATTTTTCCTATAGCTTTAATGAAATCAATGCAGCCTCAAACATCCACACCTTTAAAATTGATACCATATCATTATGATCTGAATATTGCTTTGTGACCATGTTATTAGTGAATGTTGACTATCTACATATCATGTTGTTGCTTTATGCTTTGTAGATCTTTGCATCATATCATTTCCTTAATGCATATGAGTCTTTAAATTTCATGTACTTTATGGTGACTGATCACGAGTACTATTTGCTACTTTTTTAGTGTTATGTGATTGTCTTATTCCACTTTTATCAACTTTGTAGCAGCAGTCTCACTATGGTCAATTTATTGTACATGTTGTTTATGTCATTGTTTATGAGTTGGGCTCAACCCTTGTGGGAGCCATATTCTCACCACTCATAACAATATATATTGGTTGAAATGATCTGATTATACCTGTACTTGCACACTAAACAAACATATTAGCAAAATAATTGAAGTTGAAAGCTTCCATTGAACTTTGTGCTCCCTGAACATCTTCTTTTTTGATGACTTAATCATCTGATGAATGCCTGATAGGATGCAGATTACATTTCTGTTGGTAATGTAGGGCTAATGTAGAATGCAATTTTTCATTGCTCTAACACCACCTTTCAACAATCTTGTAGGTAAACATTGGAGTTGGAGTTGGACCTAAAGCTGGAGTTGAACCAAGATCAACACAACTGTAACAATGATTTGTCATTCTAGGAAATGACGAATCACCTTCTCTCCTTGTTCTTATATTATCTTCAGTTGTGTGATATACATTTCTTTCTTGTATTCATTATTTTATTAAGTAATCAAATCAAGCTACTCCCACGGCTTGTGTGGGACTTTGGTTTTTACAATATGAATAAAACAACATTTCTTATGCAAATTTATGAGTTTTTCTATTACAAAAATTTGCATAATAATACTAGAAATTTAAAAGTAATCAAATTTGTACAACAATGAATACTTAGCAGAAAACTTTGAAATTACTTGTGTACCTTTTAATGATGAATGCAATTCAACTCTATCTATTTTGAGTTGTAGCTAAAAATAGGTAACAATTTGGCAACCTTTGTAGAGTGTTTGTGTACTAAGCGCCATAGAATAGTTATGTAGCTTATCCATTGGGAATGGAGTCCATTTTGTCCTCTTTTGACTTAGAAAAACTTGTGATTAAGTTGGTGAAACTATACAGCAGCAAACAAAACTGAAGAAAAAACTAATCATGACTTTGTTTAAGACACAGTCAAAAAGAAAGTGCAACATTTTCACTTATTGAAAGCAAACAGTACTAAAATGAAATGTGCCATGGGGCACTTATTGAAAGAAAAATTGAAACTGAAACTACTCTACTATGTACATCTACAAACTTGTTCTTTAATAACATTGCTTGAGGTGAATCCCGTTGATAGGGATTGGCAACACCTCTCCATCCAGCTTTGAGAGTTGAAATGCATTATGTTGTTTGCATTCTATTATGATATATGGGTCATCCCACATAGCATCAAATTTTGTGTGTTTACCAGGTCTACTCTTGAGCTTGTCCCATTTGAAAACCAGATCTCCCTCTTTGAATATTGTTGGGACTGCCTTTTTTTCAAATGTCTTTTTCATCTAAGCCTGATGCACCTCTAGATTCCTTAATGCTTCTTTCTTGATTTCCTCCAACTCCATTAGCCGTGCTAGCCTAATTTCCATAGGTTCTTCATCAAGCAAGTCCAGTTCTTTGATCATACTCAATGTAGGCAGCTCAACTAAGATAGGTATTTTGGCCTCTTTACCATAAGTTAGAACGTAAGGTGAGTTACCTGTTGCTCTCTTAGGTGTAACCCTATCAGCGCAAAGGGCTAGCTTCAACCTATTGTGCCAAGTCCTCTGATTATCCTGAATTGTCTTCTTTATGATCTTAATTAAGTTCTTATTAGTGGACTATGCTTGTCCATTACCCTGAGGGTAATAATTTGAGGAAGTATTTAGAAAAATGTTATGCTTTACTAACCAATCTGAAACTTTCAAGCCTATGAATGCTAAAGCATTATCAGAAATAATTGAATCTGGTGTACCAAACTTGGAAACTAAGTCTTGATAAAAATTTAAGATGGATGTCTCATTTTCATCCTTCAGTGCAACTGCTTTAGTCCACTTTATGAAGTAGTCTGTAACTGTTAATATCCACTTATGCCCAACACTTAAAGGTGGATTTATGGGACCAATAAAGTCAAGTCCCCAATTGTTGAAGGGTTGTTCCACTTGAATTGAATGTAAAGGCAGAGCTACAATCTTATGTTTTCCTGCAAACACTGCAAAACTGTTACATTTTCTGACATAAGGATGAGCATCTTTAAACAATTCAGGCCAATAATACCCAACTCTCATTATCTTCAAAGTTGTTCTTGGTGCAAAGTGGCCTCCAGATGGCCTATCATGAAATTCTTGCAGAACTTTCTCAATCTGTTCTAGTTCTACACATCTAAGCAAGACATGATTATAATCCTTTTTGTACAAAATTCCATCAATTACAACAAAAGGAATGGCTTGAAGCTTGTAATACCTTCATTTGGACTTGTCCAAACCTTTAGGATAGTCACCCATATGCAGATAATGTACCATTTGTTGAATCCAATTTGTTGTTGTAACTGGAACAACAACATGTTCCTCATTATTAAGCACTGTTTCAACTTCTTGATCAACTATTTGACTATTTTCTTCATTAACAACAATTTGTTCACATAGGCCTTTGCCTCTAACTAGCTTTGTGACTTTAATTTCAATGTCATACTCCATCACTTTCGTGATCCAGCTTGCTCTCTTATCATTAATGTCTTTGCTGAGAAGAAAATATTTGACTGTTGGATGTGCGATCAATAGTTGTATTTTATTATTTGACAGCATATGACTAAAATTTTTAAGGCTTCTTACTACAACTAAAACATGCTTCTCTACAAACGAATATCTAGCTTCATAATCTTGCAAAATTTGACTAAAGAAAGCTACGGGTTGCTCTAGTCCTTCTTCATTTCACTGACAAAGCATGGTTGAAATTGTATCAACACTTCCAAATGCATATAATATAAAAAATTTATCAAAATTTGGATTTATAAGTGTTGGGGATGCTGCAAGTGCCTCTTTAATTTGTTCAAAACTATTCTTACCTTCCTTTGTCTAGCTGGATTGAATGTTTTTCTTCAACATGGCTGGAAGTGGCTGCAATAAAGCTAATAAGTGCTTTGAGCACACTTCATTTCAGTATTGTTTTGTTTTCCAATAAAGTGCAGATGTAGCACAATTTCTTGGCTCTATCTTAAATAGAGTTATGCTAGTTTCTTTTAGGTTTGTTTATTGCTGATGGTTTCTATAGCTGAGTTATAGAGGTTTTTGAGTAAAAAAAAGACAAAAAGATGGACTCCATGCCCAATGGATAAGCAAGACAATTGATCTTATTTGTTTAGCAGGTCCAAACACCCAAAGAGGTCACCAAAAATGTTACTAATTTTTGGCTACCAGCTAAATTAGTAAAGTTTTATTAGGAACTTATTAAACTGAGGTGAGAATTTTTTTTTTGACATTTGAGCAAATCAGATAAGAAAACCAAACATTCAAAGATTTATCAAGTATAGGTACATGTTTCATGGCTACTTCATCATGTTCAACATTCTAGCATGTGGTGTAAAATGAGCTCCCACAAGGGTTGAGCCTAACATGTTGCCCTCTCAAATTCAAAAAATGCAACAAATAGCGGTCGCGTGTTTCAATCATATTTCAAAAACTAAGATCTAGGTTTTTGTGATTTTTGGATATAAATTATAAAACAATGAGGCAAAAAAACCCTTTAAATTTCTCACCAACCCAGTTCGCATTGTTTGAGAAATATTCACCAGTTCTAAGGAAAAAAAATAGATCCACCATTTTAGGATGATTGTAAGGCTCAAAGGACAGTTCTACATTAGTTTTGAGGTCCCACATGGGTTGACCATCACTCAAGGGGAGTTTTGGACACTCAATCACTCAGTTTGCTCTAGTTTTGAGGCCTTTTTTGCATGATTTTCAAACTTGCACGACCAAAGATGATTTACCATGCATATTGGTGGAGTTGAAAGTTAAGTCTTAATATTATCATTTAATTTTAAAGTGAAAAACACTTAGCTTGTATCTTTGGCATGATTTTAAATAAGAAAAAATATGTAATTAAATATTAAAGGTAATATTTTATTACCCTAATATTTACCATGCAATGTAAAAAAAAAAGAGAGCTCACATGATAAATATTAAAATAATCATATTGATTATTTTTAATATTTAATCGAATAGTCCCTTTTTTCCAAAATCATGCAAAGAAAAAATGGAGCAAATGGTGAGACATAACTATAGTTTCACATCAACTTTGGAGTTCAGATATTTTGACTTTAGTTATCTTCTCTTGGATTTTTGAAGCCCTTTATTGTATATAAGGAAAAGACTTAGTCTTTTTTCCTTAGTTCTTGATTTTATTTTCCTTTGCACTTTGTAGAGACAGATCTTGTAACTCAGATTTTTACATAATTAATATTATGCAACAGATTTTTATAGGTTAATTTTGGATAATTATGTAGTATTTTCCTATTATTCTCTTTTAGAATCCATAAATTTTCCTCTTCAGAAATAATGAAAAATATCTTTACGAATAATTTGATGAAGTTATTGTGTTTTAATTATCCAAACCTTTAAGTTTTTCTTGTTCATTATCATACCTCCTTCATAGGTCTTAGGTAGTGCATTCTTTTCATTTTGAACTTCAAATTGTGAGAATTTATTTTCCTTTCTGAAGTATCAAACTGGTTGGCCATCTTAAGAAACACTTTTGTGAAGTCATTTATGAACTATGTAAACAAATTTTTGAGAATAATTGTGAATCGTTATGTAAGTTTTATCATCATTTAGGTGCATCATCGAGGTTTAAATTTTAGTTTATGCATTTAATTCAAGTCTTTTTCCCTTTTTCCATCAAATTTTATAGTACATAATTAGAAAATCATAAAGGAAGTCGGCCTATAATGCAGAGGTTAACTTTCAACATAGGGTACCCACAACTTGAAAGTTCTCCCATGTTACACAGGATTGCAAAGCATCTTTGTTTTCACATTCGGGTGCACTCCTGTTGATAAATTTTTTTGTCCTAAAGCTTCAATTTTTTTGTAGAAAGACTAATGAATCTTCTTGTGAAAGATGTTCAACACTTGACTTTTGAATTTGCTTGGTAAAAATGACTAGATGATGTGAAAAATGACCTAAAAACACATTTATAGGCATCAATACCTAATTGCCCGTTATTTAGACCTAACAGGTCGACATCCATTGAAAATTGAATCAAGTCAATGGGTTTCCCTCTTAAAATTGAAAATTCCCCCAAAAGGGACTCATTCACCACCCTTGGCGAATGGGTCCCACTAGAGGGGACTCATTTGGCCAAAGTGGTGAATGGGTCCCACATGTGGTTTTTGGAGGTGGGTTTTTGAGATATGAATAATATAAGCATTATTTGTCAGGATTTGTATGATTTTTGAGTGAAATGGACCTCTAGATAAAAAATGATGAGCATTAGGGGCCTATAAATGCAGTTTTTAAGGGGTGATTGATGCACGGGTGTCTAAAATAGGACCGAATTAGGCCACAAATTGTACTCTCTACAAAGGATTACAATTTATGTGTCCATAGTACTAAATTGAAATCAGTTGTATCATGTATTGTAACTCTGATGTATATTCTTTCCTATTGATTTCGAGGAAGCGCTACTGTGATGATGTAATGTTGTAATTTATTATTGAACTCTCTCTTGTAATGGGTAATGTTAATGATGTACCTTGTTTATGTTAGTTAATGAAATTGATTCTAAATGGTATCTATTGATGACATGTTATGGTTAATTCATATTTGTTGCTCATTTAAATGTGATGGATTAAATGAAATTATTGTTGTTAGATGAAATTTGTTTAATGTGGTGATTTACAATTCTTGCTAGTTTAGTTAATGGGATTCTAGTAGCGTAGTCATGGAACCTTAGAGGACTTAGGGTAGAATTCAAGCTATTGTTCCATCTACAATCATTAGTATGTGCACTTCAAAAAAAATATTTGTACCATTTTTAGGTGTTTTAGCGTGTTGTCTTCTAGGGTTTCGTGGTGGGGCTTTACAAAAATTAACAAAAAATTTAACTAGTTATTAAAATTTATAAACAAAAACCTAATTTTGTACAAAGAAATTGTGATAAAACAAAAAATGATGATAAATATAAAAAATTGACTTATATATAACTTTCCAAAACTATTAGCTTTGGAGAACTTTTTTAAAAAATATAAGTAGCTCTCAAAAATGTTTTTTATTATAAATAGCTCTAAAAAATAGATATCCATTTTTTAGAGCTTGTTTTTTAATATTTAATATATTGTTATATTATATGATATATATATTATAATATTAGATATTATTATATTACATAAATCATGTATTATAATAATATTATAACATAATTTATATATCATTATAATATATATTATATATAATAATAATGCTATATTATATATAATAATATTATATTATATAAATAATAATATACATATAATTAAAAAACTAAATAAATAATATATTGTAATATATAATATTTATTATCATACTATATTATTTATATCTTAAATTATAATGTATAATAATTTATATTTTATTATAACATATAATTTACATAAATGAATAATAATATTATATTATATATAATAATACTATATAAATAAATATATAATATTTTATATATGATAGATAATAATATATAATATAAAAGAAAATACATATTATTATATATCATATATAAATTATATATAATAAATAAATAATGTGTAATAATTTATATATGAAAATATATAATTAAATAATGATAATAATTTATATTATATAAATATATATTATTATATAATATAATAATGATATATATTATTATCTATCATATATAAATTATATATAACAAATGAAAATAAGAACAAAATAGATATCCATTTAGAGCAAAAAATGAATATCAATTTTTGGATTTTAAAAATGGATATCCGTTTTACTTTGGTGTTTAACATAGTAAAATATATATTTTTACTCAACCTAAGTAAAAAGTTAAAGATGCATTTCATGATTTTGGCTAACAGAAAACTCATTTTTTCCTTATCACCACTGTTTAACCCATCATGATCCTACACATGCCCAAGATATTAATATCCCTTCACAATACATGCTATACAATTTAAGGGCCTTTAAGGATACTTTGACTCCAATATTCCTACCATAAATAATGTAATTGTTGAAACCAAATATTATGCCAATGAATGAAAACTTGCTCTCTGCCCTACCATAAATGACATCATCAAGCCGCTTGGGGCTCTAACCATTCCCTTGAGCAAGGAGAAACCATAGTAGACCCAATACTTTCATTACCCACAACAATATTTTCACAAAATGCAAAGGCACACACTAAAGACTTTCACACTTGAATCCCTTGAATAGGAAGGTGACACTTGTCACCTTTCCATTCATCTCTCACTACACACTTTTCCATAAATGCTCACACATGTGTCAGACTTTGGGAGGTGTGGGGTGTACTTTCATACTCTACCCAAGATCTCTTACAAAGTGGCTTCACACATTTGGAAGTCTTGACACTCTTGCCAAGTTCATTAATGAGTTTTGGAAAGTGGGGTGGGAGAGTGACAAGCACTACTGTATTTGACTCAAAATTTTGATGATTTTTTGTCGAAATACTAACGAAACACCCATATAAATTTTGTCGCTAATTTTTCGTCACTTTTTCGACCAACTTTTAAACGTCCAAACCACAACCCAGCATCATCGGTTATCGCCATAGAAAATGGAACCAGTGTTCGTCGAAAAATTGACGAAAACTTCATCCATCTAGTGACGAAAAATAACCACAACACAATGCGAACTGCATCTTCAAAAGCATCGAAATAACATCAAACATTTGTTTCCATTCTGACGAACAACTTGCGATGAAATTTTTGTACATGTGATGAAAATATCATCGAACGTGCGACAAAAATATCGTTGCATGCATAGCAACTTCGTCGAAATATTTATGGTTCGTCAGAAGATGTTCGTCGAGAGTGTGATGAATGTTTGATATTTTTTTTTAATTATTCATTCAAATGTATTCTATTACATACATTTGAACAAATTTTGTAATTCCTATTATTGACCTATTATTCGTGCAGATTTTTGTGTTATGTTGTTGTATTTAAGGACACTCATTATTCATTTGAAAATGATGAAGATGATATAAGAATCATTAGAAGAGTATGTATATGAGAACTCTATCATAGTCGATGCATGTTCAAACTTCCTTATGATATGAAGAGCTTTAAGTTATGCAGGTAAGGAAAGTCAATAAATGACTTAGATTAAGGAATCACTTTTCTAAAAATGAATATTACTAAACTGGGGTTGAATTAATTAGAATCCAAGTCAGGAGAATTTACCATCATTTATTTAATGAAAAGCAGTTCACATAAGACAAACATGGAGAATATAATAGCAGGTATTAAGGATTAGTACTCATTGGTGAAGACACCACCCAATATAAGGAAACATAACCTCTTGAAAGGAAGTTGTTTCATTTGTGGTATCACAACTTATTAACCCTAACTGTCACATAGCTGAATCAAAATCAACAAAATTAGATTATAACATTCTTCCTAGATCAAGTTAACTTTTATAAAATCAATCAATATGTAAGTTTTCTCCAAGGACAGTTAGTTGAACTCAAGATTTAGTATTTTTGTTTTCATGATTTTCTCTACTCATAGATAAATAGAACTCATATATGTATGATCCAAGGTAGAAATAAAGACCTTGATTTCAGCTGCCTCAGTAGAAACATCACAATCTTTTCCTCAAAGGGCTTGCAATGCTACTTTAAACTCCTTCTCCCATCCTACCTTTGCCTACAAGTGAATTATTGGGAATGTAAAATGGATACTGTAAATTAAACCCATCAACTGGAATTGAGCTTTGTTTGGATTAGGTTCCCATAATTTCACTCACTCTTTTAATTGCCTACATATTATAGCGTTTTGAGCTAATAAGCATGTAACATGTCTAAAATCTAATCTTTTGCACTGCTCTCTACTTCTAGAATTACTGCCAATGTACATTAACCATAGAACATGATGAAATTACCAATTGAAAAAGCTACTCACCAACCATCTGGGGGACTCTGGAATAAAGAAGAGACCCAAGACCAAAATAGAACAAGGGATAAGTCCTACAAAGACCATTCATGCTAGATATAAGTGGACCAATGTTGAGGTTCCTCACATGAAAAAATACAATTTTGATGTATTCATGATACTAAACCTACATATATTGTGATTTTTACTTGACTTCAACCTGGATGGAGAACATTCATTGCTTATTGTGATGTTTTATTTGATGAAAACATGTCAAGTGGTATCTTAATGGATTTTATTACCTATAATAGCAAGTTTGTGCCATGTCACCAACATTCCAAGAAGGTATACTATTAGTATACCAGCAGTTATCGACAACTATTAGAGGAGTCAACAATGAAAATCAGATTTGCAGATAGGAGTACTTTCTTTTGATCATAATGAAGTGCAATGATGCTTCTTCTAACTTTTAACTGATATAATTCTATCTATTTTAATCATGTTCTTACCTATCTACTAACAAAAGAATAAGGCGGATTAAAGAGTCTGACCTGAATTGTATTTGTGAGTGCTCCTCTCAAGTTCTTGGGAGTTATTTCATCTATGTAGACAGGAACCTATCCAGGTATTTAAAAATAAGGGAATTAAAAGCAATGCCAAAAAGCAAGCATAATCAACCTTTTTCAGACATCAAAATGCTATATATATGCTATAAAAATGAGTCATGGTTAACTATATTATATAAATACTAGCATTGATTCACCCATATATTCAAAGGATAAACATCAGCCCTAAACTCTTATATAGAAAGTAGACATACTGTATAGGAAGTAAGGCCAACCACATATCCCACAAACAATCTTCCCATATCCAATGGTAATGCGACCTGCACAAGATAAAAAATATTGTTTTTACAAACTATTTTTGAGTATCAAAGATAGACCAAATTTATCTTATGAAAACTAGGAGAAATTGGCTTAGAAAATGAAGGCATCAGGGTATAAAGAATCATTTTTTTCCACCATAGTGAAAAGTTAGCACTTTCTTTCATCTTTGCATATTGGTTTGATGCTTCAAACGATGCATTTCTTATATTGAAAAGTGCATTACCTTATTGAGCTTCTCTTTATTTCAAATATAGTTTAATATTCTCTACTTAATAGGGCCAACCACGTGATGATGGAAGCTCATTTGGCCCCTCCCCCCTTCACATCACTCTCAATTCTCCATACCTGATCATATAACATTAATCATTCATTCATCCATTAATAACATATAACATTGATTCATTCATCCTGAATTAATAACATATAACATTCATTCATCCATTAATAACATATAACATTCATTCATTAACATATAACATTCATTCATTAACACATTCACACTCATTCATTAACATATAACATTCATTCTTTCAGTTTTAACCATATTATCAAAAATATGGTTGTCATAATATGATTACAATCACTTTTTTTAGTTTCTTTTTTGAAGCTAAAAAAAGCTAAAGTGGAGTATCGTTTTCTAAATCATTTTTCCCCCCTTCAGCTGTTTTTCCCTCTGCTCGTGATCTTAATGTACACCTAGTCGTGTACTCACGACGTGGAGGCCATTGCAAGGGGGAATTTACTGCAATAACAAATAAATGTTAAATTGATATGTTTTATTATTATTGTTTCAAGTATTTCATTAATTAAAAGAACATTAGAGTGGTGCTCTTTACCTGATGGGTCCACCATCATGTTCCTGATCTTGTCTTCTAGCCTCATGCTCAACATGTTGAACACCCTCTAAATCATGATCTGGAGTTGAAACATGAAATGTTATATTAATTAATACACCAATTGCAATTAAATATGTTTAAAGGAACATTAGAGTGCTCCTCTTTACTTGATGGGGCCACATCATGTTCCTGATCTTGTCTAACCTGATCATGTTGAACATGTTGATCACACTCTACATGCTCTAAAGTTGAAACCCGAAAGGTTACATTAATTAATACACCAATTGCAATTAAAGATGTTTAATCGTATTAATCCATACTATGTTTTGTATAGCACATGAATACATCCAGTACCGGGATGCACACCATGACCTTCATCTACAAGTTGTGCTCTATCCTCACCAAGTTGCATTCCAATTTCATGTGCAATATTATCATTGCTTGCTTGTTTAAAACAAATAGGCGCATAATTACTTTATGGTGGAAATTAATATTGAATAGATTGCACAAGTATTCAATTTTAAATAAACTTCATTGAGTTTATTTACCTGCGTGTCAGATGCAGTGGAAGTTTGAGTTTTCCCAGTCAAGAGTCTTAGGCGTTCAACCACAGCTCCATAGCCTTGTTGGAAGGCAATCTTCAGGTCCTCTTCTATGGGCACTCTGTTGAATTCAGAGCCCTCCATTTTTGCATAAGATTATGAATTTTGCTTCTATGGTGTGATTAAACCAAAATTGTTTGCAATTTATTATTTGGATGCAATATTTCATTTATTGATACTTACAATCTGTGTAGATAATTTCATATAACCACCAGAGCCAAGTTTGTGTTGCCCATGTTTTTCTAGTCTTGCCTTTGTTGCCTTTCATGTGTCGGGTAGCCTATGAAAAGTTTGAAATACGTTAGATTATGTAAAAAGAAAGAGTAATCAGTATATAATTACATTGTTGATAGTATCACATACCTTCCTTAGCCCGATGGTGTCTTTCCTTTTTTTATTTTCAGCCTTCTCCTTTCCATCCGACACCAAGTCCTTCCACTCCCTCTTCAAAATCATGGGGAGACACTTGTAATTTTTGTTCTTCTCTAAATGTGACCTATATTGGTCCCTCACATACTTTAAATAGGTACCAGCTTTCTTAAGGACCTTGGTTCAGTTGAATGTTTTATCACCGAATAACACAACTAAACGATTAATGAGCTCATCTTTTAAATCTTGATTTTGGGAATTCCACCGTGTACATATGGTGGGCCCGAAGATCGCTAATGTAATATCACTTAGATGTTTATAAAAAAAATCATTTCCTGCAAAATGATCATGGGATCATTAGTCTAAAAAGAGTGATCAATAAGTAAATTTTCAATTGGATTATATATAATAATAATTAAAACATTTTAAAGTACCTGGGACCTTCTCTATCTTTATGGGATCAAAATCCTCGGTCACCACAAATGTGACCAGCAATGTTCTCGTACTACTAATATGGGAAGATCCAAGAAATACTGCTAAAACATCACCAGTACTAGTGGCCTCTGCATCCCCAAGTACATGTCCTTAAGCATGTTCTGGCATGTGTTCGCTGCCAGAGGGTGCACTACCTGATGTCTGCATGCTATGTATTGCCAACATTTCAGTCGACAATATAGGCACGAATGATGGGGTTGGGTGATTTGATGTATGCGCAGGAAGATCAAGATCGACACTTGTACCAACCCCTACTCCCTGGGCAGCACCTGTAGTACCTTGATCATGGCTAGCAACATCATGAGGACACAAAAAATCTTGTAAAAACAACACATATTTTAGTTAATGACATAAAAGAGTACAAAATATAAAACCATGAATTAACTTATGTTATAATTAAAGACCTCATGACAACTTACTTGCAAGTTCTATGCTCTCTCAGTCAATATTTTAACCCTCTCTCTTATCTCAACTATTTGAGGCACTATGAATAACAACTGAAGGATTTATTCATTGCATTTTTTGGGGTCTTCCTTATCATATCCAAAGGGTTTGCAGAATATGCGATGTCATCGTTGTATAATAGTGATTGCACCTCCCTACATATGCTCTCCTCTACTGCTAGTTCCTTTCCCCAATCAGCCGACTGCAACAAGAATATTAAAAACATTATCGAAATTAACCCAATAAACTTATGAAAAAAACATAATAATAAAAAAATTTACTCGTATCTAATTTGTACAATTACAATGAGGTAAACCTGTTGGGTAGAAGCGCCTAAAGATGCATTGCGATCTGTGCTACGATCAATGTCCTGCTATGACAAAAATTAAATATAAAAAATTTACCTAAATGAAACCAATAGACTTATGAAAAATAAAATAATAAAATGGTATATTGGAGTCATTAATTGGAGGTTGGGTAAAAATGGTATATAGTACATACCACCTATAGTAACTGTGTTTGTATCTATGCAATTCAAATTGTAATCGATTAGCAACTCTTCCCCTGTAGTTATTGATTTTATTGCACATACGAATACATGGTTTCCCTCGCGCACCTCGAATATGCAATTGGGTTGCTTATTTGTTGACCCTAGGTCATGTACTGTTTATAAACCCTAAGCTATTTCCCTAATGCTTTTGGCCTTCCGTCAATGTACATAGCTACTCCTTTATTTTGATCCTTATCTTTTAGTTGTATATAATTTGTTGACAATGCATACCTACGCATACTTCGTGTATATCAAACCAGTTGCATCCAATATTTGTAACTGTAACAAGGTCTGACATACTCCATCAATTCAGTAACTTTGTCATAACAGATCTTTATGTCGTCCATGCAAAATAGGCCCAAACCATGTAATGACGATGGTGTTATGCGATATATCCTCTCGTTGACACAAAAATCAGTGTTTATTGGAGGAAGTTCCTTGGGTACCCATTGTTTCCGTAGATGTTTGTACCTCAAGGGAACCTCGATTTCGCCTATGCTCTCATCATCATAAGAACATATCCCCCCTTCAGCAAGAAAAAATTCCATGTGTTTACAAAATTTTATTCTAATCTTTTAACCTCTAGTTGATCTCTCTCTTTTAGACCTACTACATGTCTTGCTTTCCTCTTCTCTTCCTAAATTTCCCTTGCTTGAGGAAGACAAATCTAACAAATACCTTTTTGGTGGTACTTGCACTCATAAGGATGTTGGATGAAGTTCTTTCATGGTGATGTGATCCCAAGGTGACATTATGATTAATCTATCATTTCATCACTAGAATTTGACAGGTTATAAGGTAATCAAGTCTTGATATTTTGCAAGTTATTGTTAATTAATGACTTTAAAATGTCATTATTTTACAACCTAACACAAACATGGAGTTTGGGAGATTAAATTCACATTAGTTGAGGCTATGGAAGCCTAAAACACCTAGACTCAGTGATGAATTTTCCTACATGAACAATGTATGGAAATGTTCCAAGGATTTTTGCATGACAATTGAGGGGAAAAGGTAATGAATGATATTCATTATTAGTCTCACAGTCTTAATCCAAGTTATTTGATTTACTAGACTTCTACTTAATGTTTTAACTCCCAAACTTTGTAACGAGTGTTAAATGTGACTATGGTCCACCAGTTACACAACCAAGGCCTCCAATGTATTCTCTAATTGTAATCAAAGGACTTTTTCTCTTCATTCAAGTAAATAAAATTGAAGGGAAACACCACCAAGTGGTTTATTGGACACCTACATGACTAAAAATAGCAACAAATTTACATTTAATGCAAATTTCCATTGAAATTTTCTATAGTGTGCAGAAGAATGGTTTCACCATACATAATATTTTGGTTTAAGTTGTCTTGAAAAAGATGAATTAGAACACTAATAGACATAATTCAAGTGCAAGTGTGAGGTGGTTCAGCTATCCACTGATAAACTCCATATATCTAAGTGGTTAACGGGGAGGGAGTGTACTAGGCTTGGTTAAGTCATCATAAGTTTATGCTTTGGCAATAAAAATTGTTTAAGTCATCTTAAATCTTCCTATGTCTAATTTCGAGGAGACTTTTGGTATGTTTTAAGGTAGGATAAGTGGTTGCATCAATGTCTAGTTCTCTATGAAAAGGTTTCAACATCTTCAAATAGTGAAAGTTAGTGCTCATAGTCATTTGAAACAACAACATTTTTTTTATGTATGATGATAGGATTTGATAACTTAAAATAATTGGTTACCCAACAAACTTAAAGTTCAAAGAAACTTTCTCAGTTTAAGGGGTTAGCACTTTCTTTCATCTTTGCACATTAGTTTGATGCTTCAAATGATGTATTTCTTATCCCACTTCTATCATATTGTATTCCCATCCCATTGCAAAGCAAAAAGGTTAAGCATTTAGCAATCTGCCATTCTTAAGCTCAACCCCATGGACATTCATCTATAATCTTTTAAATTCCTACCAACATTTTTTTAGATTTAGCTATATAGTTTTAGATTTATGTGACAAAATGGTTTTATCTATATCTATATAAGTTATATTCACTTGATAAATTGCAATTTCTCATCATAATAGTTGAAATCTTAGAAGAACAACATGGTATTTCAATCCCATTTGGAAATAGGTATGTATGTAGTCCTTGGACAAAGGATGCCCCTATGACCCAAGTTTGTAGGGGAAGAGTTTGGGAAAAGCTCGAAGGTTTGAAGTGTTCCTGAATTTGATCAATCCTTCTTCAGTATGTTTCAACTAGAGGTTGAATTATGCATTAGATGGTTGTGAACTCACCTTTCCAATTAATATGTTCCCACTATGTAGATTTGAGTCAATGAAAGGTAACTTATCATCATCAAGCTTGCCTACTTTGAGATTTTTGGTATTTAACTTTTCAAAGTCTATTCCAATCTTGAATGAACTTCTAGAGGCATTGTCATTGTGGTTTGCCTTGATGTGAATGTGTGAAAATGCCTCCAAACTTGTCTAAACTAGAATAATCAAAGTTTGTGTGTTAAACAATATGACCTTATGTATTGAATCAATGACAAGTAAAAGAGGGTATAAGTTAGCCTCAAGAGCTATTAAGCTCTATTATTCTAAGAAATAGGGTCATGATAAAATTGACCATGACTTGACTATCACAAAGTTACCAAAACTTGCTAACTTTGAATTCAACTATAATAAGGCATTTAATCATTATGATTTGATGGGTGAGAAACTCTTAATAGGTACTAAAGATCTACCTACATATATACTTGAACTTGTGTTGAGATTAAGATGGAGTTCCTTATGACCACCTTTCCTAACAATAGGTAATTAATAGCAAGTATATTGAATATGGTGGATATATGTACATATGGTGGATAAATGTATGCTAAGCTTTATAATTAGTAATACACAAAATGTGATATACTCAAAAGTAGAATATTTTGTAATATTACATTTATGGATTTAACTTATGTCTACTAACTAATGTATTTTTCAAATAATAATTAAATGCAGTAAATGGCCTTTAAGACCACTTTATGAGCTTGTATTTATGTATGTGGCCAAATAGAGGTGAGCTCATGCGGGTTCAATGTTTTACTTGTGATATGGATTTTGATCCCAAGACCTATAGGACCATTATATAGTCTAGTGGATCCATTAGGGGTATTGTAATCAAATTAACTAGCCTAGGGTGTAAAGCCTTCAAACAGTATGCATTAGATCAAAACTTTGATACTTTCTAAGTGTCACAATGTTGAACCAAGATTGATATAGGACTTAACTTCTTAGCATCACAAGTAGGGTTGAGAAAGGGACTCTACAAGGGCATTTCAATCTTGATCAATGGTAGAGGCATCTGTAGCTCTAAGTGGGCAGGTTAGTAGCTACGTTTTGATCCATTTGCAGAGTTGAAGACTAAAAAAATTTCTTGGGCATGCATGCTAGTCAAGGTATGGTTGAATTTAACTATTTTTTTTTTCTATCTTATCTTATACCGTTTTACAAGAATGGGGGTGCCAATGTACGAGAAGATCTTTGGAAAGGCATGAAAATTGCAGGTTAAAGAGAATGGGGGTGCCAATATAAAAGATATAAATCACTTACAGTACTCATTTTCCCTTGGTCGTTGATTTTCCTTGAGTGCCCTCAACCTCGTCACTCTGGCTTTCCTCCTGCCTTGTTTCACTAAGCTATGTGTGCTCCTGCGCGTGCATATTGATATGCAGGGTTTTCAATCCTCCAAACTCTTCCTAATCGCTAGTATTGACCTTTCACTTCTCCAATTTGATGAGCTACAACCTAAAAATAAGGTTTCGACGAAGGTTTTAGAGTATGTTAATTAAAATGAAAATTATGGCAACATTTAGGTTTTAATATTCTACATAGTTAAGTATATATTAGCTATATTTTACATAATAAATAATATAATTATTCTACTTATTATAATTATTTATTATATTCTTTAACAAAATTATTAAATACATATAAAATTATTATAATAAATAATTAATAATAAGAATATTTTTATATAATACAAAATATAATAATTCTCCTTTAAGACCTCTTCAATGTACCCATTGCACACTTAAAGATATGTTTCAAAAAAAATTCCTTAAAAACCATGTTTTTACCATCCACAAGGTCAAAATTGTCTTTTATCACCTTACCACAGCCTCCAATAAAGCAACTCACAATAGCGTGATGGGTAAAGGAAATAATACACTGTATACTGCAATATCGCGGAAGGTTGATGTCTTGTCTGCGGTAGAGCGGGGTCATGGTTAATACTAATAGAGGGAACCGCTATACCGCGAGGGGTTGAAATGAAGCCTGCAGTAGAGTAGTAAGCTAAGAACAGAGGTAATAATGCACCGCCATACCACAATATAATACAAAATATAATTAATATAATATATATTTAATATAATAGTAATATTAGATTAAATTATATATAATATAATTATATTTATTATTATATAATAGTATATATAGGCTTTTACCTGATATTTTAGAGGATTTTACCATTACACTACAGCTGGTTTACCATTAAATGGTAGTTGAAACTTGTTTCCCAATGACACAATAGTGTTTTCCAGGCATGAGATTTGTTTCAAGCTCAAAACTCACAATATATGTAGCCTATTAGCTAATACAAAGAGAGAAACTAAAAAGTTAGAGAATGAGAGAAAGAGATGAACTTAGATAGATAGGGAGAGAGAGAGAGAGAGGGAAAAGAGAAACTAAATTTTGATTGGTTGTTTCATGTCAACAATCCAAGGATGGCATGTGTCCTTGGGGAGTTATTCTCAAGGTAGCATGCCATTTGATTAAAGATATAGTAATTCTCCTTTAAGACCTCTTAAATGTACCCATTGCACACTTAAGGAGACAAAGATATGGAGAGAGAAAGAGAGAAAGAAAAAGGAAGAGAAAAGGGAGAGGGAGATAGAGATAAGATATAGATAGGTGGAGAGAGAAAAAAGAGAAAGAGAGCAAGAGAGAGGAAGCAAAATGAGACAAAGGAGAAAAGATAGAAATAAAGGGATAAAAAGAGGGATACAGAGAAAAAGAGAGAGAAGAGAGAGATACAAAGATAGAGATAGAGATAAAGATAAATAGAAATAGAGAGATAAAGATGGAGATACAGATATAGAGAGAGATATGTAGAGATATAGAGGAATAAAGAGGGACAAAGAAAGGTAGAGATAGTGAGGTAGATAGAGAAAAAAATATAGATAAAGAAAAAGAGATAAAATAGGAGAGATACATAGATAGAGATAAAGTCACATAAAGAGATAGGGAGATAAAGATAAATAGAGGGAAGAAAATATAGAGAGAGAGGGACTAGATAATGAGAAACATACAAATAGAAAGGGAGACAAAGAGATAGAGAGAGGTAGAGAGATAGAGAGAGGTAGAGAGATAAAGAGATAAGGATGAATAGATAGAGATATAAGGAGGGTGATTGATATATCTCTCCCTGTTGCTCTCTATCTCTATATATCTCCCACTATCTATGTCACTCCCTCTTCCCCCTCTATCTATTGAGCTATCTCTCCATCTCCCCCCTTTCTCTCTTATTCACTCCATCTCTCCTGCTCTATATCTCTATCTCTATTTCTCTTTTTATCTCCCTCTCACTCCTCTCTCTATCTCTTTCTATCCATATCCCTTTCCCTCCCTCCCCCTCTCTATCCCCCCTCTCTCTCTCCCCATCTCTCCCTCCCTATCCACCCTATACATCTCTCTATCTCCACCTCTCTTCATTTCTCTTCTCATATATCTCTAGGTGATCCCACAATAGTGGTTTACAATTTTTGGGCAAACTAGACACTGAAATTATTATTTTTAACTAAATCTTTACATTTGGGCACCTATAGCGGCTAAACCCTGAATAATTTGAAGATGATGCAAACTAGAGTCTCATCACATTTTGTATGTAGATTCTAAAAAAAAAAAATTCAAAATTTTTGGAATCAGATCGCACTTCATTTTCCATCTCCCACGAAAACTTTTTTTTTTCAAAAAACAGCATTTTTAAAAAGTGACGCACACCGTATAATGCATAACCTTTTTTCCATGAATGATAAAATTCTAATTCTTTTGAATTTAGATTCGTAACTTTGATATCTAGTGCTTCCACTTTGTTAGACAGTTTTTTATTGAATTTATATAGCGATCAGAGCAACGACAACTTTTTTTTGTATATATCGAAATTCTTTTTTTTTTTTTTTTGTTGGATCAAGGACTTCAATATCTGGTGCACTCATATTTTTGAATTTTTTTTTGATAATCTGCTATTTTTCCACGTATAAGGGGTTTTGTTGGCTTTTTTGGCGGGAAAGCATTAAAAGGGTTTGCCCGAACTCAGGTTCTAGCGAACCCCTAATGGGTTCGGTCGAACCAATAGGTTAGTATGAACCCCTAAAATCAATTTTTTTTCCATGCACTCATTTTTTGTGAGTTTTCCTTCCTCACTTCAATTGTAAACCACTATTGTGGCTTCACCCCTCCATCTCTCTTTCTCTTCCCATATATCTCTATCTCTCTCTCTTTCTCTCCCCATCTATCTCTATCTCCCCATACTCGTTTCTCCCTTTCTCTATCTCTCCTTATTTCTCTCTCCCTCTCTCCATCTCTATATACTTATATCTAATTCTTTTTGTTTGTCTATCTCTTTGTCTGTCTCTCTCCCTTTCCTCTCTCTATATCTCTTTATATCTCTATCTTTGTATCACTCTATCTCACCATCTATATCTCTTTATCTCTTCATCTCCCTCTCTCTCTATATCTCTCTATCTTGTCCTCACTATCTCTCCCTCTTTTTATCCCTATCTCTCTCTATATTTATCTCTCCCTCTACCTATATCTCTCTATCTATTTGTCTTCCTCTTCCTCTCTCACTCTATCTTCATCTCTACCTCTATTTTCCTCTCTCCCCCTTTATCTCTATACATGTCTCCCTCTCTCTATCCATCCATCTATCTCCCTGATCTCTATCCCTCTTTATATATTTATCTCTTCCATCTCTATCTATCCCTGTCTCCTCTCTCTCTTTATCTCTCCCTATCCTTCTCTCCTCTCCTCCTCTCCATATCCCTCTCCTTCTACATCTCCATCTCTATCTCTATCTCTATCTCCTTACCCCTCTATCTCTCACTCTTCCCCACTCTATCTCTCCCTCTTTCTATCGCTACCTCTCCATCTCTCTCTCTCCCTCTCTCATGATTGCAAGCATAACATGATCATGTTGGTAATGGAGCTTGATCATCTTCCTAATTCAGAGGTTTTATTTCAATCATGTTTGGATCCCTGTAAGTGGATGCATAGTTTATTTGAAGCTATGATTTCTCCATTGAGACCTTTTTTGCACAAACAACATAATTTTCTAAATGTCCTACCAATTGACCTCATTTACTGCATAAATGTATGCAAAAAAATAGACCAAAATTTATCCTAATTGAAATTCCACACTTTTTTTTATTTACTCATTACACACTAAGGTGTGATTGCTAGTTAAGTTTGATTTGTATGTTTTATTTTAGAACTAGAATGGTAGAGATAGGATAGAATAATACCATTGGTTGAAAAGTCATTGTAAGAACCTTAAATTCATACCTTAAACCAAGAGATGGTCAAGTAACACAAATCAATGCAAGATGATATCATTGGATGAGTATTAGTTGGCTAGTATATTATTACTAGATCAATCAAGAGAAAATTGATAGCTAAGTACTTGTATTTTATTTTATTGACACTTGATAAATGCAAGATTATAGAGGTATTATGTTTCTCAATTGAACTAAAGAAAGTGGTTGACATGGAAGTAAAATATTTTAGAAACTCATAAATGATACATATATAGATATATCTTCTTTATATTATCGCCTTGTAATTAGTTATGTATCTTAAAATATAAAAAATTAAAAGGAATCCAATGTGTATCATCTAATAATAGCTTATACAAAATATCAAAAAGATCAATAAAAAAAAAATATATATTAACTAAGAAGCCATGCAAGCATACAATAGTATATGTTGGTAAAACTATAATATATACAAGAAAGCAATATATGCATACAATGTCACATGTTAGTAATACAAAACACATGTCACTATGCGGGGTCAACATGAGGAAACACTAATTTTTTGGGAATGAAATAACCAAAGATATGATCAAAGAATATCTAATCATAAATAGTCGTAGAGTAATTAGGATTTGATCATATGGAAATTTCTAGGAGAGCTACAATAGTTGTAACATCATGAATTAACAACATTAAAAAGTACATCATGAATTAATTATGTAACCATATAAGTCAAATATAATTCTATCAAGAAATAAATATCAAATAGATAATATAATCACATAACTCATACATTTCAATGTCATTGATCTTCTTCTTCATCCAACTCTTTGTTTGTATCATCTAATCCAGATTCGACATTGTAAGGATTGGTCATATCATCATCATCGTCATTGATATCATTTTCAATAATGTCATCATCCACACGAATATCATCTTCATGAACATTAACTCCTACATCATCATGATCTAGTTCCTCTTCTTCGACATCTTCGTCAGGCACATCATCAACTAACTCTTGATCCTGATCATCATCTACATCATCTTCTAGTTCTTTGATATCTTCTTCTTCCACCACATTATACTTTACTGACCTTTCTCTTGGATCATGTCTAACAACAAATGACCAACCTGGTTTACCTGGAACCTCTGAGTAAAATACCTGCTCACATTGGCTTGGAAGAACATAGGACTCATTTCCAGCTCACTTGATTGACCTTGTATTAACCATGGTAAATCCATTATCATGTTCAATAACAATTCTCTTGGGATCATTTTCATTCAATCGTAGCCTGTACCATTGGACGATGAACAAAAGTAATTTGAAGGACTTAAAGTCAAACTCAAGTATATCATCCAAAATCCCATAGTATCAATTTTCTGAGACTTTTGTATGTATGCCGCTTCTAGATGAAACATTAGTCACTTGAAAGACTGCAGTTATCCCAGAATCACAAGTTTTCTTTGTGTCATCCAACTTTTTGATTCAAAATTTACGACCATTACACCGCATAGCCTTGTGGTGTTTCACCTACAATATGTCAAACATGTGAAAATTATTGCATCTTCAGTTGATAAACATATTTATTCTTGGCTGAATGTATGCAAAGAAAAAAAACTCAACATATATATACATCAATATAATTGAAAATAATTAAATAATATGGGTGATTAATATATTTATACGTACCTGTTTATCTCTTAAACTATATGCTAAATCAATTTCCCTTGGTGTAACATTGTAATCTCCATTACAATGAGCTTCTTTAACCAATGAAGCCACACCTTCCCATGTTATTGCATGACCAGATTGTTGACATCGTTCAATCTGTACCATCATCCAATCAAGATTGTTTGCGACATACAAATGTAGTGCATCCCACTCTCGACCAACTATATAAAAAAAAATTGAAATTCACAAACGATGTATAATTAGTTAATTACCACAGTATATGACCTTAATTTATAATTGATGTACCTGAAAACCTAACATCCCACTAGCAATGGTCTTATTATCTTTCGTAAGAAACCTCTAAACTATATGTATCCAAGACCCAGTGTTCACACATTTCAAATTGAAGAGATATAACATATCGGCCAAGCAGTATCTATGTCACCTCGATCATGTTTTATGTTTATATTGGCATGATAAAATATATCGGCACAACAACTAGCAAGCTTCACCGATAAAAAAATTGCAAGAATGGCCTATGTGTGTTGGAACTAGAATTTTCATTCGAAATTTTGAAGGTCCTTTCATATGAAATCATTTTTTTTCCTTAAAAACCATGTTTTTACCATCCACAAGGTCAAAATTTCCTTTTATCGCCTTACCATAGCCTCCAATAAAGCAACTCGCGATAACACGATGGGTAAAGGAAGTAATACACTGTATATCCCAATACCATGGAAGGTTGATGTCTTGCCTGCGGTAGAGCGGGGTCATGGTTAATACTAATAGAGGGAACTGCTATACTGTGAAGGGTTGAAATGAAGCTTACAGTAGAGTGGTAAGCTAAGAATAGAGGTAATAATGCACCGCCATACCACAGAGGGTTAGAATGGAGCCCACAGTAGAGCAGTGAAATAAGAATAGAGATAAGGAGGAATTGCTATACCGCAGGGGGATGAAAAATGTCATGCGGTAGTGCGGTAATCTATCGTTGGAGTATTAAATGAAGGAAAATCACATCAATCATCATCGAAGTATGAAATTCAACTCTGTATGAAAGATTTGAATGATGAAGAACTTAAGATATGAAATTGATGCAGTATGATATCAAAATTTAACAAGGAAACTTGAGAATTTGTGCGCTTGTGCTAGCAGAAGTTGAATATAGGTGAGCTCAAAGTACGACAATGGAAGAATTCTGTAGAGCGAGCAAAATTCTAGGTAAGTCTACTTATCATTCACTAAAATTTAAACAATGGCGCCAAAGAAATCAAAGGCAGGAACAAAAAAGGAAGAAAAATCTAGTAGAATTTCATTGCAGTCACCATTACTTGCCCTGTTACCTAGTTCAATAGATAAGGGTTATAAGAAAGTCTTTAAGGATTTAGCTCAAGGGTGTAGGGACTCAATAATTCCACGGTCTGGGTGGAATTTATATTGGTATTTTTATAGGAACAGAGATGAAAGGGTTCCAATGTCAAACCCATGGAATTTTGACATAGGAAAATTAGTTGTTCCTAATGTTTTTGTTGATGTCAAGCTAATCAAAGCCTTGGCCAATAGATATCATTCCCCATAAAAAATGGTCAGACTTCCAAATGGTCAATGTCTGGTAGATATCTCGAGGGAAGCTATAATTAGGTGTTTTGACCTAAATGGGCAGGTTGTCACTGAAATTGACTTGGGGAAGCTGGAGCAAGAATATAGAAAGTTGAAAAGGATCTATAGAATTGATGAACTCCCCTTACACATGAAAAGGGGTGACAAAAATAGAGTCCTACCCATTCACTCTTCAAGACTTGAACCCTTTCCAATGTCTGACTTTCAGACCTATTTCAAAAATACGTACTATGTATTATGTCAAATTCTTGGAGTTGATGCAGAGGAGAATATGTCGATAGGGTTGATGAGAATGGCCATGATTATTGAGCATCCTGAATCGAATGTGGAGTTTGATTTTGCTTCATTCATTGAGGAATAGATTCATGAAGGTCTATTATAGGTTAGGGAAGCCAAGGCCCCCATAACTTTTAGAAAGTATTCCTTATTATGTTATTTGATTCTATCTCAAAATGAAACAAAATGGACAAAGAGGATGAAACTGAGAACACATGAGAATGGAGTTATGCTCCCAGTACAAAATTGGTGTTATATTTGGGACAATAAATGCAATGAAAGTGATTATGTTGTATTTATGGATGAATTTGTCATCAGATTGATTGCTCGGCTTGGTTTTCCTACACCAAGATTACAACAATCCCTAATGGATGTCATGAGACCCCTGCAATACAAACTAGATCAAGGTTTTACACATAATTATGCTGATTGGTTTTTGATGCCACAACACACCATCATCAGGGTATATGGTTGTAATCACACCCCTCATATTTTCTAAAATTTGTGCCTAGTAGAGTATTGCTTTTAGAATTTATGTGGAAAATGCTCTGGATGGAGCATGCTTTGATGAAAATTTTAAAAAAGGCACATTTCTACCTAATTTGACGGTATTTGAAGAATTGTCAATTGGATTAGATATGTTGGAGGAATTGCAGACATTTATAAAAGCTATTTTTTCTCTCAGATTAGGGAAAAAGAGAATATGTGATCCAGAAGGCCACATCAACAATATCAAAAGAACCCTACTCACAAAGAGGGAAATAACACATGAATTTGATCCAGAAGAGGATGTAATAAAAAACATGGTCTATTTTGCAGATGTGTTTGAAAGAAGGAAAATATGGTTAATGATGATGAGATGGGAGGATCAAGAGAGAGGAAAAGATAAGAAGTTCAAGGGTTTTTTTGATGAGGATCCAGATTTGTTAAAAAGAATGCAATTAGTCCTTCATAAATTTGATGAATGGGTATGTGTAGGATCATCATGGAAAAAATAGGCCCTTAAGTGGCAAAAAAATTAGAAAAATCAGAGTTAGGAAACTTGACTTAAAAATTTGAATAAGTTATCTATATTATTTCAAAAATATGTAAGAATAGAATCTAAAGCAAATTGAATTTATTTTCTAAAATACTAGGTTTGTTTAAAAAAAAGAAATCTATTTGGTGAAAATTTGAAATTTCAATGTAGTAGTACTTAAATTTCGAGGAAAAAATAAGAAGTAGGTGTCTGTCTGACCACCCTAACCAGAAAAAAATGATAATATTTTTTTATAAGATTTTAGATATAAGTAGAGGACTCATGTCCCGATGTGATGCATTTTTTTTTTCATTTTTTTCCAAGTAAATAATTAATTATGAATTTTTTATTACAACTTTTAAAAAATATAAAAAACTTGTATGTCTAATCACCTTAACTTGGTCAAAACTTCATGAAATTCAAATTTTCTTTTTTTAATCCTATAGTATGTGAAGCATAGAATGTGATGCATGTTTTGGATTCAAAAAATGTGATACCATTTGAAAGCTATAGATGTTTTTCAATCAGTCTATCGATCAGGACTTTAGTCATAATTTGAATAGAAAATGAATAATAATTACTTATTAAATTCAAAGTAAAGAATAATTTATATTGGTGGAAAGCTAAGAATCTACTTTAAAAACCCTTTTTGTTTCATCAATTTTGTGTAAAAAAAAGTCGTTAGCCACATACCCATCATATTGCCACTTTTTGGCCTATCATGATCCTGCACATACTCGAATTATCTAAAAAGGCTCAAGAAGAGAAATCAGCCCCACTTCCTACACCCCAGCCACCAACATCCACAACCTCTACATCACATACACCACCTTCATCACCAATTCATCCATCTCCTCCATCTCAAACAAATGAGCCTCCTGCCAAGAAATAAAAGATTGGGTCACTAGTGGACTATGAGTCAAGTGATGAAGAACAAGAGGTAGTCTTAACTTTGGCTGAGATGAAAGAGCTTACAGAAAAAAAAAAAAAATCCTTGAGCCTCATGATCCCAAGATGAGAATATCAAAGGAGGCTATTGATGAAATGTAGGATGATGAAAGAATTATTGCTTCCCTAAGATTCATGGAGGATGATGACTTTATCCATACTGGGGAGTTCAAATCTTTTTGGGTAAAAATGAAGATGAAACAATTTGATGATAGACTGAAAATTAACCTCATTGGAGTTGATGATTTGAAATATGAAAAAGTGCAGGCACAAACAATGGCAGAGTTAAATATTGACAATGTCAATATTACTCCTAAAGAAGCAAGGGAGTTAGTGTTGAAAAGTAACATGCTCATTATACCAGGAATGGAGCTCTCCAAAGTGTTTATGTTGGATCAAATCAAAGCTCAAGATGATCCCAAATTGGTTGTAGAATTTGATTTAGAAGGAGTATCAGGGACATGATATAATCCAACCACCTAGACCCTTGCCCTATGGACGAAACAAAAAAGCACAAGGAAGCCTAGGCTTCTAGATGTGGTGCAGGAAATGAGAGGGTCTGCTCTGGTTATAACTATGAAGGACACTACTCCCATAAAATCAACAACCATGACAATGCATTCAACAATGTTTAAAAGAGATGTAGTGGAAAACATGGAAAAGAAGATGACAGAGTATGAGAAAAGACTCAACCTATCAAATGAGGAGATAAATAAGTTATTCACTGAAAATGTAAGATTGAAACAACAATTACAACAAGCCACAAATGTAAAGGGGAATGGAATGGTTGTATATCATCCACCTACTTCATTTGAAGATCCACATATATTTAACAATTGAAAGAAGAGGTTGAGAAACTAAAGAATCATAATATGGATGATATCAAATGACACATCTTGAGTACCTTGGAGGAAATACTAAAACACAGAGTTGAAGTTTTAAAAGACAAAATAAGTGTTCACGAGGGCTTCAGTCATTTGGTAAAAGCTCTGGAATAGATAAATACTAATTCCCCTATCTTAGAGGAATTACAGAAAAGATGGCATCCCACTTACCATGTCTTAACCATTTTGTGTAAAGCCACACAAAGAGATCCTAATGCACCCCCAAGGTTAAAACCTACTCAATAAATGGTAAAAGGAATTGTTGATGAGCATAAGTATTTGATTGATATGAAGAAGAAGGTAGAAAACAAAAGGAATTCATTTGATTCAATAAAACACAGTTTTAGCCCTCTGATCGTTAAAGGTGATGGTCAACTCAAGGATGTGGCTGAATGGAGAAATGAATTTGATCAAATGGTTCCACAATGTTTGACACATATATAGGGTGATGGTAATATCAATCTGGAAAAATTTCATGCTCTGCTTGATGGAATTATTGCATTGGATAATGGTTATACAAAGTTCGTTGTAGATGCCAGAAACTTGCTCAATAGCAAATGGAAAAGCCACCTATCAAACTTCACTACTGGACAAGAATACAAGTGGCCTAATGATTTAACCATAAGTAAGTAGCAGGAGAAATACCTCAGTTCAGATGAAGATTAATCACTATAAATGATGATTATCATAAAGTAAAAGCTTTGCATAGGTCTCTAGTGACTCGAGCTTTTACTCGGAGATTAACTGAATTGTCATGTGTTAGTTACATTAATTGTTTATGTTATATTTTACATGTTAGTTAATTTTTGTTATCAAAAGTCATGTATTTTGGTTTGAAGCTTGTTGCCTCTCCTATAAATAAGAGAGACCAGGACCAAGAAAAAATTATTAAGATAGGAGTAGATAGAAGAAGTACGAGAATAAGGATTGATACAATGTTTACATCATAAAGGACCAAGATGCACGTATAAATTTTTTGATGAAGTTAATGGAAAATATTTGATTTGGTGGCTCTATGTTGGTATCAATTGTTTATTAAGTTAATTGAAGATATTGCCAAATTTTCTCTATATTTAATATTACTTTGTTGTTTAAATTGATATATCAATCATATTTTCAATTTATCAGTGCACATTTGTTGTATCTATGTGGCATAATTAATTTGGTCTTTCAAAGTAAAGATTAAAGTCCTCTTGATTATTCACAACAACTTAGGAATATTATTTTGGATTATTAAAGAAGAATATGATAATTGCATCCTTGCCGGTTTATACAAGTTATAAACATAGAAGTGTCAAACCGTTTGAATTATTGCCAGTCATAAGTCACTTGTCTCTAATTCTTTCATTTGGAATTATTTCCAAGTAGTGAAAGACTCATTTTATGGAGTAATACAATACCAATACTTTTCTATTTGTGTGTGGAAGATTTTTTCATTTGGAATAGTTCTCTGTTGTTTCTTTTCAAGAAATTGAAGGCAATGTAAAATTTATTCCAATTAATCTCCATGACCATCTTATAATAACCTCTCACTTTCCTCAATCTACTTTTCCCCATCAGGTACTCCCCTTCAAGTTTGTTAATGGATTTGGGATCCCAAATGCGATCTACATGGATCTTTGTTGTGAACTTAGGAAGATATTCAGTAATGTACACCATGGTCTAGTATACCATATATCCCTCCACCATAGAACCCTCAGGATGTGCTCTTTGTCTAACCAAAGCTTTCAAAAATTTCAAGTTCCTCTCAACCATCCACATTGACCTTGTGTGTACAAGTCCACACAATTCAATCCCCTCAACTTGGTGTATGAGGTAGTGTTCTTGTGCATTGAAAAATGTCAAAGGTAGACACTTTTGTATTTCACACATTAGACGAGGAATTTTTCTCTTCCAATAATTTATATCTTCTTTATGGATTTCTTTAGATGACAACCATCTACAAGTGATTCAAGGCACAAATATATTAATGATATTTAACAAAAATATACAATATATTACATAACAAGTAAAACAAATGGCAAATATAAGATCTATGCAACAGGGTGTCATGCACATGGCACAAAGGATAAAGAAGGAGATGAATATGGAGACATTGATGAACCTGGAGCTAAGGAATTTCTATTGGAAGACATGAAAGATGAAATTATAGAGGTTGCAGAAGCAACAAAAAATTTGAGTGCAATGGAGGACATTGAATAAGAGGACACCAAAGTTGCAACAATAAATGAGGAGGTAAAACTTGCATTTTTTGAGTTAATTGATGATTATGATTTGCATATGAATTATGTGAATGGAATGGATGAGTATGAGGAAGCTGAAAAGTATGTTGCAACAATACTTGGAAAAGAGAATTTTCAAAATTTGATGAAACTGAAACTAAAGTTGATTTGTGTTTGAGTGAAATGGTAAGAGAAAGTGAGGAAAGAGTTGTAGTAGTGGAGAAAGCTAAGGCAAAGTTTTATTTTTCTAAATATTGTAATGAAGATAAATGTGAGTATAATGAGGGTGTAGTAGAACAAATTACATTAGATGATATAGAGGAGAGTGAAGATGATTTACTAATGGAAATTGTAGCAGTAGAAGTAAAGTGGGATGCATTGCTTGTAAGTCAAAGATGTGATACAATTACATTTCTTGTAGAAAGCATGAAATAAGAGAACAAAGTTGAAGATGCAACAGGTGGTGAGAAGGTAAATTCATATTTCAATAAATTTTAAAATGATTATTTTCATGTTAAGATGTATGATTTAGTGAATTTAGATGAGATGGTTCAGATATATTTTCCTAGTGATGATTGGTATGTAGAGAAGGATTTGTATGTTGTTGCAAAGTTTAGTGCAAATGCATTTTGGTGGAGGTGGCCAGACTATGGTGAATTGAATCCCACAATATTAGAGGAGAATGTGAGTTACACTTGGAGGAGGTGCTCAGTTTATGGTGGAACTGATTCCACATTTAGGAGATTGAGTGTAGAGCAGAGTTGTTAGAGAAGGATACTTATTTTGACTAGGTGTTGGAAGAGGAGAAAGAAGAATCAATTGGAGGTACCAAATTTAGTGATGGAGTTTTCTAAGGATTGCTTGCAATCTAAAAGGGTGGTACTACTCAAATCCATTTTGTGAATCCATATTCATAATCATTTTCGTACCTTGGGTGTTTGATGCCAAAGCATCCAAGGGTACTAGCAATCAACATCACCCAAAAATGTTATTTTCCTTTATTTTAATTTTCAATAAAGGATAATGTGGGATAATGTGTGTGGGAATTTAATTATTTCTAATTTTCAAAATATTTTAATTCTTCCTTGTGGTGATATGTAAATGTAATTTTGGAGGAAATATGCTTTGGTAAATGTTTTTAAGGCATCTCCAAGGGAACATTCCTTTTTGGTGTCCCATTTTTAGGTGGGACCACTCATTTATGTCGTTCATTTGCATGTCATTGCATGCATTTTCATATTGGTCATCCAACTTTGCATATTAGTGCATGTTCATTCTTAGAGCCGTCAAGGCCACTGGAGACCAATGAAGATGCTAGAATTGACCAAAGTTCATTGGTAGAGAGATAGGTGTCCATGTGAGGATCATGAAAATAATTTAAAATATTCCATTTTATTTTAATTATCCTCAAGGTGGGCGTGGGAATTTCTAGGTGGTATTGGCAGGTTCTTTGGGAAGACTACAGTGGTTTAATTCTCACTCACACGCTTCTTTATATTGAGGCTGGAGAAGTTGGCTTTGGAGGAATTGAAGTTGGCATAACTAGATGCTGCCAAAATGGATACAAATTTGAAGACTCCAATACTTTTATATTTTTGCAAATAAAAATCCCATGAGTGAAGGGAGCTTGTGAGCTTCCATGTTTTGTAATCTGGATTTTAGTTTGAAATAATAATATATATTGATGCCTTCTTGTAATTTGTTGTATGGTTGTTTGTTTCATACTTGGGAGGGCATAGCTCTTGATGAATGAGGCCAAGACTCCATATTTCTTTAGGTTTGAAGTTTTTTGGACAGCAACAAATAGACTTGAAGGTTGTTGGTTTATTTCAATAGTGACTTCCATTAAGGATTGCAAGTTGAAGGAGCTAGAAGCTACAAGAAGAAGATAGATTGAAGGAGATCAATTTGCGATTGACCTTTGCTATTTGTAACATACCTATATCAGATTTTAATTAAAAAAATTATGTTCTCCATCAGCCCATATGGATGCAAAACTAATTCATTTCAGATATACCTTGTAATCCTTGAAATTTGAGGAGTTTAAAATAAGAAACCAAAGTTACTTATTGCAAATTTTTGGTGTCCTTGCAAAAAAAAGTTGAGTTTTATTTGTGTTGTTCGTAGTTTGTGTTAGAGGGTTTCTTTTCCTTTACATTAGTCACATTAGAGTGAGAGTTCCTGAGTGTGCAGACAAAAGCGTCGATGTGAGGTAGGTTGCACAAGGACTTGGGGTGGAGATTGTTGAGGATTTATAAACAGATCTTCGAGTGAGAAAATTTACATGTGCAAAAACTTGAGGGTTTTGAAAATTTTTGTTAAGGATTTGTGAGTCCTTAAGGATGGAAAAGAGGAAGAAGAAAATGATTTGTCATTTGACAGTTTCTGAGTTTTCCTAGACTTGATAAAATTAGAGAGAGACAACAAGATGAAATAAGAGTTGAAATGATAGAGTTGCAACAAGTGGATGAATTAAGAGAAGAGATTGAAATGAGAAAACAAGAAAAGAGAAGAGTTGAAGGTAATTTTCTTTAGCTTTATAATAGTATTTTGATTGTAGGAAAGAAAGAAGATGAAACGAGGTGTCATGCATGTGGCACAAAGGAAGAAGAGGATGAATACAAAAAAATTGATGAAACTGAAGTTGAGGAATGTTATTAGAAGAAATGAAGGATGAAATTACGGAGGTTTCAGGAGCAACAAAAAAGTTGAATGCAATGGAAGACATTGAATAAGAGGACACCAAAGTTGCAACAATAAATGAGGAGGTAAAAGTAGCATTTTGTGAGTTAATTGGTGTTTATTATTTGCAAATGAATTAATATGTGAATGGAATGGGTGAGTATGAGGAAGCTAAAAAGTATGTTGCAATAATAAGGAAAAGAATTTTTTTAGAATTTTATGAGATTGAAACTAAATTTGATTTGTGTTTGAGTGAAGTGGTAAGAGAAAGTGAGGAAAGATTTGTAGCAGTTGAGAAAGATGAGGTAAAGATTTTTTTTTCTAAATATTGTTATGAAGATAAATGTGAGTATAATGAGGTCATAGTAGAAACAAGTACACTATAGGACATAGAGGAGAGTGAAGATGATTTACTAATGCAAATTACATCAGTAGAAGCAAAGTGGGATGCATTGCTTGTAATTCAAAGAGGTGATACATTTACATGTCTTGTAGAAGGCATGAAAGAAGAGAACAAAGTTGAAGATGTAATAGGTAATGAGAAGGTAAATTATCATTTCAATGAATTTAATAATGATTATTTTCATGTTGAGATGAATGATTTAGTGAATTCAAATTATATGGTTCAGATAGATTTTCCTAGCGATGATTGGTATGCAAAGAAGGATTTGTATGGTGTTCTAGAGTCTAATGTAGATGCATTTTAGTCGAGGTGGCCAGATTATGGTAGGTTGAATCGCACAAGATTAGAGGATAATGTGAGTTACACTTGGAGGAGGTGGTCGGTTTATGGTGGAATTGATTCCACATTCAAGACGTTGAGTGTAGAGAAGAGTTGTCAGAGAAGGATACTTGTTCTGAATATGTGTTGGAAGAGGAGAAAGTGTAATGCCTTTCCAAGGAATCCCAGAGGACGACACTAACTATGTCACATTAATGGAACAATTTTTTTTAAATGAAATAACATTAGTTTGCATAATGTAATAATCTAAACCAAGTCCTCTAAGGTTCCTCAACTATGTACTCACAAAACTAAATAATCAAGAGAGCTAGAATCATTTCATCAACATAAAAGATAACATGAACAATTTAACATGGAAGGATCATTTTAAAGCATCTCATTGAATGATTCTACATTACTTACTTCCATAACATGTCAACTGATAACCACACATTAAAGATAATTTCTAGCTAACTATCATATGCAAGATACATTACAATACAATATTCATTAGAAGAAGAATTCATCAACAACTGTTACATCGCTACAATAGTTACAACAATGCTTCCCCTAATACATGTGGGAAGATTACATCAGATTACACTAAGAGATACAGCTGATATACAATCCAATATACAAACGCATGGAAGGATGTATTCTCAAACTGGAACAAGAAATGGAATCCATAGCACAAGGAACAGTCGCCATGCACACAAACATGCAGCAATAATACTCAATGGAGGAAAAAGCACCAACTTCTCGACAATGTGGAACCCTTAGGTCTACCCCTCATGCTAGGAGATAACACAAGGTCCCACATCCAACAGACAGTCAAGAAAGCAATAGGCTAACACAAGCAAGGGTTATACATGGACTTCAACACAACACTGCTCGTAACACAAACATCACTTACAACTATTACTTCACTTCTAGAGGCACTCACACAACAAAAGGAGAAAATACAACTAGGGAATGCTAGACTGCAATAGGGAGGAGTTTCATCACATAACTCGATATGGGTTATCCTGGTGGATCTTCCTAGGCCCCGGCCCCCATCCTAGGTTGTCCTGGAAGCCTCTCCTAATCCTCAACCCCCATACAAACTCATGCAGAATCAACGTACCTTTCACAAGGACAAGGCAGTTGATCTTTCCATTTCAGGCCTTCTCATCTCATCTCAAGCCTAAATGAGCACTTGAGCCATGAGTGAGGCATTTCATTATCTTGATTAATGTGAAATCTACCCATCCCCCTAATTCATTATTAATTTTATCATTGGATTAAGAAACTCCCCAATAGGTTATCTTGGACAACACTTTGGGTTTTGACCCCCATTGAGAGTCACTCCCCCTACTTGCAACTAGTAAACTTTACACATCAAGAAAGGCATTGACCATATTGCACTCTTATCACGATCACAAGAATCCAAACACAGAGCAAGGCATCAACCATCTTGCACATTTATCATAATCACATAAATCCATATGAAGATTGGACATATCATCCTTAGGGTTTACATTTCACACCAAACATATAATATAGAGCATTTTCAAAGTACTTCCAAAGTAAAACAATCATAAGAATGATTCACACATCACATACCCCCTCCTAGGCCTCTGGAAGACAACCTTAAACAACTTACACAAATGAAACCCCCTTTTAGTAGCACACAAACACTTAAACCAAAACTAGTACACATTGTAATAACATTGTGACCATACAGATTTCTCAATAATACAACATTATTCCATTCCACTCATTTTCACTTAACCTCATAAAAGATTATTTACTACAAATAATGATACTTGAAGGTAACTCTATCATCAAAGAAACAATCATCTCTACCGAGCTAGATAACATAGAGTAGTCTAAATCTAGTAACATTTAATACAAATCATTCAATTATCTATTTATGAGATACATCAATCCACTTAATTAAATACACAATTCCTTAATGTAACTAATTAAATACTCATTTAATATTCCTAACACAAAGATCACTATTCTCTTATCAGTATTCCTAAAATACCTCACTTATCTCTTACCTATACAATATAATGCTCTCAGTTTTAAGTTCGAACATCAGAATAACATTGGTATCATAACTATCAGAATATGAATTCAACTCTACCTTAAATCTATATTAAGAAGAATTAAGTACAAGGTCCAAATCTTTTAGTTTTAATGTAACAATCATGTTTACCTATTGACAATATAACTTATCATGAATGAAAATTATTAGAAATTTTCACATAACTTATCTAAAAGAAAACCATGATATAAATCCTAACAAAAATGCACTAGATTCAAATCTTCACCAATATTTATACATTGATCAATTATATAGCTCAATCTATCTATTCCTACTTACATTCCTCTATTTAATTACTAAATAATCAAACCTATATAACTATAGAGATATTAAATTATATATGTATATAAACTCTCTTTCCTAAAATGAACTTAAGTTTCTATATTTATAATTTCTTTTTATATGCAAATCACTTATTTATATTTTTGTAAGAGAAAAAATCATTGCACAACAAAACAAAGCTTTAATTGAAACAAATAAACTCTAATTACAATTTTAATGTTTTAGGTTTCAGTATCATAATAAAATGATTGTGTTATTGTGTAACTAATATCTAAATAATTAATTCCCACACTGATCAAAAAATAGTTATATGAAACTAATCATCATTCGTCTACTAAATAATTAGGGAAAGTATCCTAAATTATTTACCATTGAATCTGAAACATTTCATTTATATACCCTTTCTCCCTAACTTCACCTATTATTACCAATCCCCTAACTGTGAGGGTAAAATAAATCAAGTAACTTAGTTATTTACCCTATTTATTTATCCCTAGCAATTTAATCACTCGTTTTTAATTATCTAATTCAAAATCTTTTATTATGTAATTTTCACCTATCGAATATGCAAGGATATCATTCTTTTACTTAATTCATTTGTCTATACAATTATATACTCATTTTCACCATATCTAACCAATCAACAATCGTTTCAACATTTTATTTCGCTAACACACACACACACACACACACACACACACACACACACACACACACACACATATATATATATATAATACTATTATCATCGAAATGCAATTCATAATACAACTTTATCAAGCTCGTAATATAAACTTTATCATTTCACTAAGTAATTGTAGATTCCTTTAACTCTTTACCAACCCAATTAATTAAATATGTATTAAATCAATTCTCCTTAATAATTTACCCAAACCATTTACCCTTAACAATTTAAATATTCTTTTTAGTAATAACCCTCCAATTAAAAATTTCAATTCAAATGACATTTATTTCCGCAATCTTCCACAGACAAACACTCATCCACAATTCACTTATGTATATTATAATATATATACATATAATATGCATTTATACACATATATATACATATATATCATAATATGCATGAGATGCAATCCAAAAATAAAATTATATATATATATAAAATAAAGAAAATCATAATATTATTTTAAATCCAATCAATATATTTGACTTACTATCGCTAAGAATGAAGCCCTAACATGATAAGAATCTTATTCTCAATAAAGTGAAATCATAAAAGTCCTTATCAAATGCAGTGAATAATCTAAACTATTGAATTTAATTCACAAACCCTAACAACCATATAATATCCCCCCAAAACCCCCAGCATATTTACAGAAGGAGGAAAATATGGTTGTACGAGAAAGAAAACCAACCAACTACCAACGAGATATAGTTAATATTTAATTTATAATTAAGGCAATTTAAAAGTTATTCGTTTAAAAATCTTAATTTGGGCAACCTTAAAATATTTATGAAGTAATCTTATAAGCACCCAATTTATGCAACCAAGTGAAATCAATTACCACACATCATATAATTCCTTAGATGCCCAATTTATTATTATTTATTAGTTATAGCATTACATTTAATTTATTTTATTGTATTATTATTTATTTATTTTATTTTATTTTAATTTTATATTACAAATTCATTTTAGTATAAACTATAATCATTTATTTATGTATATATGTATTTATCTTTATTTAACAAGGGTATTTTAACGATTTATTCTAATGCATATAATTAGATAATCCAAATCAAATAAATCAAATGCCAAAACAATTACCTGACCGCTAACCGAGGCTAAAGGAAAAACTTCAAACAACACTAACTAACCACAGACAAACTAACAATACTGACAAGGTAACAAACCAGATACTCATCCTCTTAGAGGATGATGGCTAGGGTAGGGCACCAAGTGTTATCTCCAGACAATTGTTCCATTGGGTTTTGAGGCACACTCAGATCTGTCAATTTAGGTGGAGTAGATGCCTAGTACTTACAACCTGTAGCACACAAAACGGTCGTGCATACATATCTATATAAATAGTCACACCATGAAAGGGAATCGTAGTGTCGCAAGGTACTCACAAGTGAGTGGTGTGACACTGTCCCCTTCACCCAAACACAACAGTAAGAACAACACCAAGTAGTTAAATCAACTCATGTAACAATCAATTACATACAATCAGGATAAGAGCAGTCACAAGATAATCACATAATACTCATGATAAGACAATCACATACTAATCATAACAATGCATTTGACATCATATGTTGTATCATAAAACAAATCATCTGCTTAACATCATTAGAACATATCTTTAAATATCCCTATTATTTTACCTTCATCTCCAAGTTCCAAAGCCAAAATTCCAACACATCCATGGTGAGAATGGAGGGGCACTACAAGAAGAATCAATTGAAGGTACCAAATTCAATGATGGAGTTTGATGAAGATTGATTGTAATTTAAAAGGGTGGTATTGCCACTCAAATCCATTTTGTGAATCCATACTCACAATTTTTTTCCTACCTTGGGTGCTTGATGTAGGAGCATCTGAGGGTACTAGCAATCAACATCACCCAAAAATATTATTTTTCTTTATTTTAATTTTCAATAAAGGCTAATGTGGGCTATTGTGTGTGGGAATTTAATTATTTCTAATTTTCAAAATATTGTAATTCTTCCTTGTGGTGATTTGTAAATGTAATTTTGCAAGAAATATGCTCCGATAAATGTTTCTAAGGCATCTCCAAGGGAATATTCCTTTTGGGTGTCCCATTTATAGGTGGGATCACTCATTTATGTCGTTCATTTGCATTTCATTGCATCCATTTTCATATTGGTCGTCCAACTTTGCATGTTGGTGCATGTTCATTCTTGGAGCTATTGAGGCCACTGAAGATCAATGAAGATGCTAGAATTGACCAAATTTGATTAGTGCAAAGATAGGTGTCCATGTGAGGGCCATGGAAATAATTTTTAAAATATTCCATTTTATTTTAATTCTCCTCAAGGTGGGAATGGGAGTTTCTAGGTGGTATTGGTAGGTTCTTTGGGAAGACTACAATGGTTTTCTCACTCACACACTTATTTATATTGAGGCCTTTTCATTTGGAGAAGTTAGCTTTGGAGGAATTGAAGTTGGCATAACCAAATGCTGCCAGAATGGATATAGATTTGAAGGCTCCAATGCTAGAAAATTTTTGCATATAGAAATCCCATGAGTGAAGGGAGCTTGTGATCTTCCATGTTTTGTGATGTAGGAGCATCTATGGCTTAGTGGCAATCCTGTGTCACAAAAAAAAAGAGATTTATTATTTTAATTAATTGCAATTTTTGGTGTGACTTGAATTTCATGTTTGTGTAATGAGATTCATAATTTTTCTTGTGAATTTGGATGTCATTTCATGTTGCAAGTTAAATTTGAAATTTGGAGCAATTTGGATATAAGGGAGAAAGTGGAGAAAACACTTTAAAAGCAAAAAGCCAAAAAAAGTAAGTATGGGTGTGGGGTCTTAAGAGGCTTCCAATTTATTATGTAACTCCAAATTTTAAATTCCAATATTCCTAAAAGATAGGGGACCTAGAAGTGGACGCCTAGTTTGGGAAAATTGGCTTTTTTCTTTATTTCATAAAAGTGGGAAAAACAATTAAAGCATGCTTCCACTCACAACTAATTGCGGAATTGGAAAGGATTATTTTATTCAATATTTTAATGCATTTTAATTATTTTGGAGACATCCAAGAGTTGGGTGTGAATTTTTGGGTGATTGGACTTTGAAATGGAAGCAAAATTCACCAAAATAAATTTTCATTTGCATTTCATGAAAGCTTGAGTTTTTTTATTGAAAATGAATTTCATTTTTTAAGTTAATTCTTCCATATAATAGGAGAAGGCACAGGAAAGCATGGATTATCTCCAAGAAGGATTCTGAAGAATGTTATTGCAAATTGGAGTTTTTTTACAAAGGTTTGAAGAACATCAGTTGTTGTAGATTTTTGTATTGAAATTATGCAAGAAGTTTTGTAATTGTAGGTGTTGAAAGAAATTGTTGAGTAGAATTGATTTGCTGCTACAAATTATTTATTTTTGTATTTTCCCAGAGTCATGTAAGGGCTTTTTGTAGCCCATTTCTCATTTGGGACTGATTGTAATTTCATTTTCCAGAATTAATTTGAGTTTGGAACCACTGGGTGCAAGTTGCAAACTAGAAATTTATATTTGGTGTGAGGATTTATTTTCCTATGAAGTGGTTACCAGTGAGTTGTGAGAGCTTTGTAAATCTGATTTCTTTGAATAATTTTATTTTTATTTAGCTCTCTACATTAGTGGTATCAGAGCAGCAAGATCTTGAGTGTGTAATAGATCGCCGAAGAGAGGCAGTTGCACTAAGACTGTGTTGTGGGTGTTGAAAAAAAATTGATTGGAGAGGAGCCCATCATGGTAGAGGTAGAGGAAGAGGAATAGGAGAAAATTTTGTCAGGAATGATGATTTTAGAGTTTTGAGAAGGCAGGTTGAGACTTTACAAAATGAGATAAGGAGAGGATATGCAAGAATGAGAGACACATGGAGTGATGAAGAAGAGGAAAGCATAGAGAATGCTAGTTTGGATATTGAACAAAGAGAAGATGCAACAGTTGCAAGGGATCCGTTGTTGAGAGTGTTAAAAAAAATGAGAGAAAGACCAAGAAATGGATGTACCTACCTTTAATGGAAGCCTAAACCTAGAAGAATTAATAGATTAGCTGAATGAGATTAAGGAGTATTTGGAATTTGAAGAGATAGAGGATCCAAAAAAAGTAAGATGTGCAAAAACAAAGTTGAAAGGACATGCCTCCATATGGTGGAGAGAGATTCAATTAGAAAAGGGGAAGAAGAGGAAAAGAAAAGATTAACAGATGGGATAAAATGGTGGAGAGACTTAAAAGACAATTTATTCCTATGGATTATGAATTGGACTTGCTCAAGAAAATGCAAGGTTTGAGACAGGGCAACAAGAGTGTGAAAGAATATACGGAAGAATTCCATAGAATCCTTATTAGAACTAAACATTCTAAGGTGACCAAAGAGAAGGTTGCAAGATACATAAATGGATTGAGATCAAGCATTCAAGAAGAAATGGCATTGGTTAGAGTTGTGACAATGGAGGATGCCTATCAAATGGCATTAAAGATAGAGGAAAGGTTGAACAAGAGGTTTGAGAATAATAACAAGGGAAAGGATAAAGTTTATGTGCAAAAAAAAGAGGATGAACAACATATTAGAGACATTAAGGGAAGCAAGGATGAAAGATGTGAAAACTCAAGCAGGCCCTGTGATCAAAATTTTAGAGGAAGAGAAAGATCAGGCAGGGGATTTGAAAGAGGAAATTTTAAAATAACATGTTTCAAGTGTGGAGAAGAGGGGCACAAATCATATGAGAGTCCTCATGAAGAGAAAAGACCAAGAAGAAGAATTGTAAATCTGAATAGAGTAGCAAACATAAATGGAGAAGATGCTCATTCAACACATTCCAAAGAAGTGGCAGATGGTGAAGCCTTGATGATGAGGAGAGTTTTGATGAATGAAAACAATGAACCCATTCAGAGGAGGAAATTGTTTCATACAAGATGCAAATGCAAAGGTAAATTTTGTAAAGTCATTATTGATGGTGGTAGTACTGATAATATTGTTTCTACAAAGATGGTTGAGAAGTTACAGTTGGAGAGGAAGAGGCACTCGCATCCGCATAGGATCTCATGGTTGCAAGATGGTCACAAAGTGTTAGTAAATGAGCAATGTGTGGTAAGATTTAAGATTGGGAGTTATTATGATGAAGTATTATGTGATGTTATGAACATGGATGTTTGTCATTTGTTGTTGGGTAGACCATGGAAATTTGACAGGAAAGTAGTGCATGATGGATGTACGAACACTTATAGTTTGATGAAGGATGGAGTTCATTATAAGTTGAAGCCATTGGATGAGAGAGGAGGCAAGGTATGAAGCAAGGTTGGAAATTGTTTGGTTAATGATTTGAAACAATTAGAGAAAAGGGATGAAAGTGAGGAGTATGATTTTCTAATGCGATTGGAAGCAATTGAAAGAGAGTGGAATGAGAAAATTTTAGCTAATGCAAACGTTGCGGCCAAAGGTAATGAGGAAATTTCTTATTTTTATACTTTTTTTTATGAGAATAAAGATGTAGTTGCAGTAGTAGATGTGTTAGAGAAAGGTGCGAGTGATGAGAAAAATGTGAATGTGAAGTTGGAGATTACTGATGATTCCTTGTTTGAGAATGATGAAGGTGAAGATTCCTTGATAGAAAAGCTTGATTACTTGTTGCAGAAGGTGGATGATGAGTCACAAGATTATCATTCTAACATTGTTTTGGGTGTAGAAAATCAGTTTGCAACAATAGAGTGTCTTTCTAAAGACACCAATAGAGTGGCAAGTTGCATTGAAGACAAGAAAAAAGGAGGATTAGAAGAAGTTATAGCAACAAGAAAGGTAATACAGGACGCATGTTGTGTTGAAGAAGAAGGTATGAATAGCATTGATTTGAGTCATTTTGATAAAGCACATTGGTGGGAGGTAGAGTTCAAGATAATTTGTGTTTCATGGGGATGAGAAAAGGAGGAAAGGTGAAAGGGGATATTAATGTGAAGGTGCAAGTTGAGATGAATAGAAAATTTCTAGTGAACAAGGAGCAAAGGTGGATCCAAGATAGACACTGAGTATACAATTTTTTATGAGTTTCACTTATAAAATATTCCTTTTCTATCATGGGTGTCTAATGCAGAAGCATCCATGGCTTAGTGGCAATCTCGTGTCACTAAGAAAAAAGAGATTTATTATTTTAATTAATTGAAATTTTTGGTGTGACTTGAATTTCATGTTTGTTTAATGAAATTCATAATTTTTCTTGTGAATTTGGATGTCATTTCATGTTGCAAGTTAAATTTGAAATTTGGAGCAATTTGGATAAAGGGATAAAGTGGAGAAAACAATTCAAAAGAAAAAAGCTAGAGAAGGAAAGTATGGGCATGGGGTCTTGAGACTGAGAGGCTTCCAATTTATTATGTAACTCCAAATTTTAAATTCCAAGATTCCTAAAAAATAGGGGACCTGGAAGTGGATGCCTAGTTTGAGAAAATCAGCTTTTTGCTTTATTTCATGAAAGTGGGAAAAGCAATTAAAGCATGCTTCCACTCACAATTGATTGTGGAATTGGAAAGGATTATTTTATTCAATATTTTAAAGCATTTTTAATTATTTTGGAGACATCCAAGAGTTGTGTGTGGATTTTTGGGAGATTCCTTTGGAATGGAAGCAAAATTCACCAAAATAAAATTTCATTTGCATTTCATGAAATCTTGAGTTTGTTTTATTGAAAATGAATTTCATTTTTGAAGTTAATTCTTCCAAGAAGGATTTTGAAGAGTGTTATTGCAGATTGGAGGTTGTTTACAGAGGTTTGAAGAACACCAGTTGTTGCAGATTTTTGTATTGAAATTATGCAAGAAGTTTTGTAATTCCAGGTGTTGAGAGAAATTGTTGTGTAGAATTGATTTGTTGCTGCAAATCCTTTATTTTTGTACTTTCCTAGAGTCATGTAAGGTATTTTTGCAGCCCATTTCTCATTTGGGATTGATTGTAATTTCATTTTCCTGAATTAATTTGAGTTTGGAACCACTGGTTGCAAGTTGCAAACCAAAAAATTATATTTAGTGTGAGGATTTATTTTCCTATGATTACCAGTGAGTTGTGAGAGCTTTGGAAATCTGATTGCTTTGAATAATTTTATTGTTATTTAGCTCTCTACATTATTTTGTAATCCATTTCAATATATATATATATATATATATATATATATATATATATTGTTTCCTTCTTGCAATTTGTTTATAGAGGTTTGAAGAACACCAATTGTTGCAGATTTTTGTATTGAAATTATGCAAGAAGTTTTGTAATTGCAGGTGTTGAGAGAAATTGTTGTGTAGAAATGATTTATTGTTACAAATCATTTATTTTTGTATTTTCCTGGAGTCATGTAAGGGATTTTTGTAGCCCATTTCTCATCTAGGACTGATTGTAATTTCATTTTCCATAATTAATTTTAGTTTGGAACCACTGGTTGCAAGTTGAAAACCAAAAAGTTATATTTGGTGTGAGGATTTATTTTCCTATGAAGTGGTTACCAGTGAGTTGTGAGAGCTTTGGAAATCTGATTTCTTTGAATAATTTTATTGTTATTTAGCTCTCTACATTATTTTGTAATCCATTTCAATTTAAAATAATAAGTGGGCATAGCTCTTCGTAGGAGACCAAGTCTCCATGGTTTTTTAGGTTTGGAGGTGTTGAACAACAATAAATATATTTGAACCTGGTTGATGGTTTATTGCAACAGTGACTTCCACTTAAGATTGCAGGTTGAAGGAGCTAGAAGCTACAAGAAGAGGATAGATTGAAGGAGATCAATTTGTGATTGATCTTTGTTGTTTCTAATAGACCTATATTAGATTGTAATCAGATTTGTGATGTTATCCATCAACCCATATGGCTGCAAAACTAATTCATTTTAGATATACCTTGTAATCCATGAAATTTGAGGAGTTTAGAATAAAAAGCCAAAGTTACTTCTTGCATATTTTTGGTGTCATTGCATCTAAGTTATATTTTGTGTTGTTGGGAGTTTGTGTTAGAGTTTTTTTTTTTCTTACATCAATGGTATCAGAGCAGGAGTTCTTGAGTGTGTAGGCAGAAGTACCGATGTGAGGTAGTTTAAACCAAGACCTGAGGTGTAGAGTGTTGAGGATTTGTAAACAGATCGCTAAGTGAGGAAATTTCCATGTGCAAAACTTGAGGGTTTTTCAAATTTATGCTAAGGATCTGTGAGGCCTTAAGGATGGAAAAGAGGAAGAAGAAAATGAATTTTTTCATTGGATGGATTCTAAGGATTCCTAGACCTGAGAAAATCAGAGAGAGACAACAAGAAGAAATAAGAGTTAGAATGATAGAGTTACAACAAGTGGATGAATTAAGATAATAGATTGAAAGGGGAAAACAAGAAAAGAGAAGAGTTGAAGGTAATTTTGATTATCTTTCTAATGGTATTTTGATTGTAGTAATGAAAGAAGATGCATCAAGATGTCATATATATGACACAAAAGAAGAAGAAGAGGATGAATACAAAGAAATTGATGAACTTGAAGCTGAGGAATGTCTATTGGAAGACATGAAGGATGAAATTATAGAGGTTGTAGAAGAAACACAAAATTTGAGTGAAATGGATGACATTGAATATGAGGACACCAAAGTTGCAACAATAAATGAGGAGGTAAAACTTGCATTTTGTGAGTTAATTGGTGATCATGATTTGCATATGAATTATGTGAATGGAATAGGTGAGTATCAGGAAGTTGAAAAGTATGTTGCAACAATAAGGAAAAGAGAATTTTCAGAATTTGATGAGATTCAAACTAAAGTTGATTTGTGTTTGAGTGAAATGGTAAGAGAGTGAGGAAAGAGTTGCAACAACTTGGAGAAAACTGAGGTAAAGTTTTTTTTTCTGAATATTGTTATGAAGATAAATGTGATTATAATGAGGTTGTATTAGAACAAAGTACATTAGCAGAAATAGAGGAGAGTGAAGATGATTTACTAATGCAAATTGAAGTGGTAGAAGCAAAGTGGGATGCATTTCTTGTAAGTCAAAGAGGTGATACAATTACATGCCTTGTAGAAGGTATGAAAAAAGAGAACAAAGTTGAAGATGCAATAGGTGATGAGAAGGTAAATTCATATTTCAATTTTGAGAATGATTATTTTCATGTTGAGATATATGATTTAGTAAATTCAGATGAGATGGTTCAGATAGATTTTCCTAGTGACCTGATTAGTATGCAGAGAAGGATTTGTATGGTGTTGTAGAGTTTAGTGTAGATGCATATTGGTGGAGGTGTTCAGAATATGGTGGGTTGAATCCCATAAGATTAGAGGAAAATGTGAGTTACACTTGGAGGAGGTGGTCGGCTTATGGTGGAATCGATTCCACATTCATGAGGTTGAGTGTACAACAAAATTGTTAGAGAAGGATACTTGTTCTGATTAGGTGTTGGAAGAGGAGAATGAAGAATCAATTGGAGGTACCAAATTTAGTGGTGGATTTTGTTGAGGATTACTTGCAATTTGGAAGGGTGGTATTACCACTCAACTCCATTTTGTGAATCCATATTCACAAAAAATTTCCTACGTTGGGTGTCTGATGTAGGAGCATCTAGGAGTATTAGCATCAACATCACCCAAAAATATCATTTTACTTTATTTTAATTTTTAGTAAAGGCTAATGTGGGTTAATGTGTGCAGGGATTTAATTTTTTTTATTTCCAAAATATTGTAATTCTTCATTGTGGTGATTTTTAAATGTAATTTTGGAGGAAATATGCTTTGATAAATGTTTCTAAGGCATTTCCAGGGGAATATTCCTTTTGAGCATCCCATTTCTAGGTGGGCTGACTCCTTCATGTCATTCATTTATATGTCATTGCATGCATTTTCATATTGACCATCCAACTTTGCATGGTGGTGCATGTTCATTCTTGGAGCCGTCGGGGCCACCGGAGATCAATAAAGATGCTAGAATTGACCAAAGTTGATTGGTGGAGAGATAGGCATCCATGTGAGGGCCATGCAACTAATTTAAAATATTCCATTTTATTTTAATTCTCCTCAAGGTGGGCATGTGAATTTCTAGGTTGTATTTGTAGGTTATTTGGGAAGACTATAACTTGGTTTTCTCACTCACAATACTTGTAGATTTTTACATATAGAAAGCCCATGAGTGAAGGGAGCTTGTGAGCTTCCATGTTTTGTAATCCATTTCAATATGATATATATATATATATATTGCTACCTTCTTTCAATTTGTTGTGTGATTGTTTGTTTCAGATTTGGGAGGGTGTAGCTCTTGGTGATGGAGACTAACACTTCATGTTTTTGCAAGTTTAAAGGTGTTTGGAAAACAACAAATAGACTTGAAGGTTGCTAGTTTATTGCAACAATGACTTCCATCAAAGATTGTAGTTTGAAGGAGCTAGAAGTTACAAGAAGAGGATAGATTGAAGGAGATCAATTTGAGATTGATCTTTGTTGTTTATAACATACCTATATTAGATTGTAATCAAATTTTTTATGTTCTCATCAACCCATATGACTGCAAAACTAATTCATTTTATATATAACTTGTAATCCATGAAATTTGAGGAGTTTAGAATAAGAAACCAATGTTACTTCTTATAGATTTTTTGTGTCATGGCAAACAATTTCTGAGTTATATTTTGTGTTCTTGGGAGTTTGTATCAGAGGGTTAGTTTTCCCTTACATAAAGAAGTCCCCTTCCCATAGGTGTAGACCCTAGAGGTCTATTTTGTTGGAATTGACTGATTCAATCCACAACTCCCATGAAACACCTACAAGCGATTACCTATCACAGTAGAGAAGATTAAAGGTGAGATTGTGCTTAATAACTTGAGAATTGTATTGATGAAAATAACCTAGATTAAACCATGTTACCCGGATTAAATTACAAATGAACATGCATGCTTATATAAGCAATGCACAAGCAAACCCTACATGCGGATTTGACAAGATAGTGACAATTGTTTTAATCTCATGTAATGAGACAACTTGTCCTAAATTTAGTCAAAACTAATAATAGAATAAAACTAAAGATTAAACATCAACTCCTAAGTTTAGCTTAAGTTAATTAAAGTAAAAAATCCTCTAATAATTAATTGATGATTAATTAATTATCAGATAATGACTTAATTACTCCAACACCCCCCTTAAGATCAACTTAGGGAGAAACTAAACAAATGATAAAGGAAGCTAAATGAATGCAGAATGGGTCTCGGATACAAGGCCTAATGAGGTACCCATGAACAAGCAACTGAAATATCTCATAACTGGAGAAAAGGAGAAAACTTGGGAACAATCCTTTCCAAAAGAGAGAAAAAGAAATGACTGTACTAAAGAAAGAATGATAGAAGGAGGAATCAATGTGACCCCCCAAGAACTATTTCTGTCATGCAAGTACAATTGATGTCCCCCAATAGGAGAGAGAAAATGAAGATATGAATCCCCCAAAATAAAAGAGCTCTCATGCCAATGATGAATGCCTAAAGACAAAATATGATCTAATGCCTGCAAACAATATTTCTCCCCTTAGGAAGAAAAGGATCCATTGGTGATTGGAGAAGCCAATCCAAAAGAATGGGTGATTCTAGAATCCAAATCCAGATGATGTGTGCCTCTAAAAATTTCTCATGTATCCACATGTTGTAAAGCAATGATGTCAATCTGAGATCTTGTGAAGACTGATGTATCTAACAAGCTGCAAAGGAAATGAAGATGGTGGGCCAACAATGTTGATGTGGCTTCCAACAAAGAGGAGATGAATGTCCTCAAATTAATCCTCTGGATCTACAATATAGGACTCTACAAACAAGGATGATATGTCTGCAAGATACGAATCCCAAGTAGCTGTGTCTAGAAGATGTATGGTGTTTTGTTGTACTGAACCAATAGAGGCCATAGATGCACATGGCGATGCCAAGTTGATCAAGAACAATAAAGGATGATGATGTAGTCTCGATCTAAAGAGTGGGAACATGAAGACAAGTCTTCAAACTATTGAAACATGCAAGACCTGTGATATACTCAAGCTCCTCCAAAGTATCATCATCAAAGGGTATGGAATCTGCATCTGCAAGAGGAATGAAATAATCTACAGTAGGATCCTATGTGGAGAGATATGAGGGTCTCCATGGATCTCCCAAAGTCGTGTCCAAAGTATGTGGGGACATTCAATGTTCGATACAACATGCATAGTGTCAAGATCAACACTAGAACATATAACCCCTACAATATGATCTCTGATGATGCCCCATGCTAATAAAATCCCTGGTGTGTCTAGTGTAGGTATGAGTCCATATAGATAAGTCAAAATTTCAAGCCACCTGAGATGTGTTAGGATGCCATTTTGCCAAGACTCATAGTTATCCTTGTCTAAGTTGATCAAATAAGGATGAACAAAAAAATCCATTCAATACTCACTCAAATGAAAAAATCAAAGACTAATGATCTCAATACTCATAAAGCAGATCAAATTATGTCTTATCATGCAAATAGATCCTTTCTAGGTTCCAAAACGTCTAAGTAATTAAGAAAAGTGTGAAAACACAAAATACTGAATAAAATGTACCTAGGGAAGATTCTGGGAAAAGTGCAAGATTAGATCTAAAGAGCTCTGTAATACCTTTCTAACGTTGTTTGAATCATGGAAATTAGAGATATAGACGAAAAGTTACAAGCTCGAAAGCGCAAAATGAATATCTAACTTTGATTGAGAATAACTAAAACCAACAACAAAATCTAACAATGAGACCTGTACCACTAGAAAGTTCGTGGAACCAACTTTTCGACGATATCTTGTTTGCTTGATTTAGACACCATATGCAAAATTTATGCCAAAAAGAAAAAAACTACTCCTTTAGGGCAAACCAAAGCTAGGAGGGGGCTTAGAGTGGTCGATCGTATGATGACATCATCAATCCGCAAGCCTAAATTTGGCGACCATCTAGTCATCACAGCAAAAAACCCCTCCCCTATTAGAAAAAAAATTCGTCTAACTGAAAAAGTCTTTGGGACAGAATATTCTTTTGGCCTCAAAATCTACGAAGAATCTTTGGAATCACCACGTCAATCTGTGGGAGATTCATTAGATTGTATAGGGTTCGCTGGAATTTTTGTGATGCCGCCCATTTTTCTTAAAGCCACTATTGATGTGGGTTTTTGAGGCTACCAGTGTAAAGGCTGGTGATAGTGGCAGTACTTCCTATCACCGCTGCTACTTGGTATAGTTTGTCGTGGCTAACAAAGGCTTTTAAGCCTTTTTTTTTTAAAAAAAAATATTTTTTTTCCCTTTTTGAATTTTGATTTTTTATTGGCAAAAAATCTTTTTGATTTTTCTGAAAAAAAAATCAAAATAAAAACCCAATTTTTTTTTTAAAAGCCCCTACCATACCTTGTAGCCTGCATGCAAATTGAGGTAGCAGAGCCATACGAAAGGTTGTTCCTATTTTTTTTTGTTTTTTTGCAATTGCTCCAAAATTGATGAAACGACAGGCGATATTAGGGTTTTTGACCACTTCGAATGCGACGACGAGGCTCATTTTTCTCCAAGACACACCAAAAAATTGCTCAAGGTAAAATCCCTCTAGAAATTGAATAGGGGGCTACAAATTTGGGCTCTTATACCATGTTGGAATTGACTGATTCAATCCACAACTCCCATGAAACACCTGCAATCGTTTACCTATCACAATAGAGAAGATCAAAAGTGAGATTGTGCTCAATAACCTAAAAATTGTATTGATGCAAATAACCTAAATTAAACCAGGTTACTTGGATTAAATTACAAATGAATATGCATGCTTATATAAGCAATGCACAAACAAACCCTACATGTGGATTTGACAAGATAGTGACAAGTGTTTTAATCTCATGCAATGAGACAACTTGTCCTAAATTTAGTCAAAACTAATAATAGAATCAAACTAAAGATTAAACATAACTCCTAAGTTTAGCTTAAGTGAACTAAAGTAAAAAATTCTTTAATAATTAATTGATGATTAATTAATTATTAGATAATGATTTATTTACTCCAACATATTTTTGCACCAAGATCAATAAAATTGACCAAACTACACCTTTTAAAGACCCACTTAAACATAAACCCAAAATTCAAGACTCAATTAAGAGCTCCTAAACCCTAATTCCACTTACACACCTAATCACATTCACACCTAAACACCTCTCAAAACACACTTACACTTAACTCACAAACATTAACCCCATAAACATAATTGATTAACACAAAACCCTAATTACTTTTTAGGTCATAGGGTTTGAAATTAAAACTTCATGATGATGTATTTAATTAGGGTTTGTATGGTTCTCCATTTTTACCCATTGACACTTATATGCATTTTTCTAAATACATGTTGGGTTAAGAATCATAATAATCACCCACTCACAATCTCAATAAGATCAAATTCCATAGTTAGTGTATATATATATGATATGAATTTGAGTCTAACTTAATAATAATGAAATCCTAACCTTAGCTTAATCATTTAACTACAATATTTAATTGGATTTTGAACAATCTTTCATCCAATAAATTTCACTATTAAAATTGACTTCTAATAAATATAATTTACCTTATTAACTCACCTTAGGTTTACATGTCATATGTTAGAGTTTCTTGATTTATCCTTGACAATGTTTGGTCAATAATATTTTTTGAACTTCTTGTGACTTTCAAAGATCTTGATCAATTCCTAGATATTATCATTTTCCAAGTGACATAAAATACAATAGCAAATCATTTGGACTAAAATTAGGTACACGTCATTCCTTAGCTCATATTAATTTAAATTTGTTCATAATATGATGTTTATATGAAATCTCAATCTCATGTGCTCACATACTTTCCTAACTAATTTGGTTAGTCACTAATTCAAATTTAATAAAGCACATTTACCACAATAATCATTTAAACTAGGTCATAGAATAATTGAAACATTAAGCATGTAATTGGGTACAATCATTGATGATCTTATGTACCTTTAGAGTTGAATACACACACACATGTATATATTTTAATACGCACATTTTCAACATGATGTTCTAAGAGAGTAATAAGTAAGGATAACCCATACTATCCATTGATGGTTTCAATACTATGTCATACTTAAACAATATTGGGTAAATCATTAAATGATTTACTAATCTAACATAATTAAACTTATCAAGGACTCACAATAGTTGTAGATGGGGTTGAGCCTCACATTTATATTTAAAAAATAAAGTTTATCCTAAATAGTTTTTCAATTTTTTAGGGTCACAACAATAGATGATTGTTTCTAATATGCTTCTTCTTTGCTTCTTCTCCTATATTGTCATTGTAGATTACCTTTCTTTAAGTAATAAAATATAATAAATATAGACACTTCAAGAATTATATCTCTCAAAATTATTTAAATAATTTTATATAAATTATATATGTTAAATACATTAAAAATTCTATATTTTTATAATTATATAAATTTTGAAACTATTAAAAATTAGAATAAAATATTTATTTTTAAACACAAAAGTTTAAATAATAACAATAAATAAAAGACCATACATAAATAGATTCAAAACTATATTTATAAAAGTTTACTATTATATTTAATTATTTAAAATTTAAATTTTTTTATGTAATATTATATATAATTTTATTTATCAAAAAAAAAACAAATATTATCCTAGAATAAATTTTAAAAAGATACAAAGAGATTTGAGAGCAAAAGTACTATTAATTTAATTGATTTAAAATAACAATACATGTCATATTTTTAAAGTTTATATAAGATTTAGGCCAAGGAAAGGATAGACAAAAGATTTAGGCCAAGTAAAGGATTTGCATCAAATTCCACTTATAGAAAGATCATTCTTCAAGTATTTAATATTCCTCACATGAATATTAATAAATTATATAAATTTATCAATATATTTTTAAAAAGGTGATTTTTTTTAATTAATAATTTTTTTAAAATATTTTTATTAAATAATTTATATTTATTTTGTAAAAATTAGATATTTATTTTAAATTACAAATGTAATATTTAATTGATTGACAAATATAATAATTTATAATATTTATATAGAATTTAACTTCTAATTTTTATGTCAAATTCAAAGAATTTGATTCAAAATCAGACAATTGAATTTTCATCTAAATATCAAGATTACAAACTAAAAAATAATAAATAAATAAATAAAAGAATATCTTAGTAAAGACGTGTGTTATTCTTTATTTGAAAGATCCAAAACTCCAAATGGAAAACATTCCAAAACTCCAAATGGAAAACATTCTTTCATGCCAGTTGTTTCACCTAGAGATATTCTCTAGATATTCCAGAGAAAATCTCGCTAGCGCTGTGTTTGGGGTATTTGTTCCGGCTGAACATTCTAGAAACTAAGAGATTTGATATATGTTAGTGGGTTCCACAATCTTTAAATAGGTTAGGACTGCCGAAATCTGTGTAATAATCTCCTTGCATAAGGTTAGATTAGCTTTGGTTGCTTTCTTCTTCTTGGCTCAATTAATTTTAGGTTAATATTTGCAGGATGGAGAGAAATATGGATAACGGCAGCGAATCTTTCCAGTGCCAGATCTGTCCGGAAGTTGCTTACAAGCCTGTTGTTCAAGCCTGCGGTCATGTCTTCTGCTTTTGGTGTCTTCACCGAGCCATGAATTGTTCAGACACATCACATTGCCCTGCCTGCAGGAGTCCATATCAGCATCTGCCCAGAGTGTGTGAATTGCTTCATTACCTTCTTTTGAAAGCATTTCCGAAGGAATATAAGGAAAGGGCTGAAGAGATCTTAGAATGGGAGACAGAAAGGGGTACCTTCTCTCCTCAATTGGGTACTCTAGATTCGAATGGTGAAGAAAATAAGGTCGAAAAAGTTACCCTCTCTTCTCAATTGGGTACTCTGGATTCTTCCGGCCAAGCAAATGAGGTCTTAAAATTTGAGAAAGAAAAGGACAACTTCTCTCCTCAACAGGGTACTCCGGATTCTTCTGGCCAAGCAAATGAGGTCTTAAAATGTGAGAAAGAAAAGGACAACTTCTCTCCTCAACAGGATACTCTGGATTTGAATGGTCAAGCAAGCGCAGGAACTTCTATTTCAGAAAGTAAACTTAGGGTAAGTGATGTTTTGTGTGCCCATTGCAAAGATCTAATTTATCGTCCCACAGTACTCAATTGTGGGCATGCATTCTGTGAATCATGCGCTAATTATAGTGTCTTTCAAGGAACAATTCTCAAATGCCAAGTTTGTCAAAGCTTGCACCCTGCAAAATCATGGGCTGTTTGTCTGGAGCTGCATCACTTCTTACAGAACATGTTCACAGAGGAATATGCAGAGAGAGAGAAATCAATTCTTGTGCAAAACAAACAGCCTAAGGAGGAGTTCCCAACTGATGAGATAGCAGAGACGTCATCTCAAATGGAAACAGGTATTCATGTAGGATTTGGATGTGATAACTGTGGGTTCTATCCCATTATAGGAAAGAGGTATAAATGTAAAGGTTGTAGTGAGCCTGTGGGATTTGATTTGTGTGAAACATGTTATCAGTCCCAGGCAGGTGCATGTATTGTTGGTAGGTTTAATCAACACCATAGAGCAGAGCATCAGTTTGAGGCTGTTGCAGGTAGAAGGCCACAAAGATTTATAGACCTTGATTATACAGGACAGTTTATCTGATAACGATAATTAGATTTAATGGGCTAAAAGCTCTTACAAGTCTGTACACGACAGGTAATCTTCAAAAGTGTAATCTTCTATCTTGTTATAAGTTAAATAGATTTGAGATTGTTTTGTTTGCAGTCCCATACAATGTTAGAAGTTAGGTAGGGGAGTCATGGAGAGAGCTGCTGCATTTATCTTTATGTTTCAAATGTCGCATGCGATCTGTTGAAGTCTAAAACTGTTTCTAAATTTGAGCAGCTATTCCTCAAGGGAAACTAATGTGAAAGGTTGTAAAAAAAGTTTTATGACTATGTGAAGCTGGATATAAATTGTATTTTAAATAATAATGTGTTGTTTTTATAACTATAAGTTGTATTTTTGTGTTCAACCATTGGGATAATTTGTGTTGGATATAAAGGTTGGCAATAACAAGATTTGTGGTTAAATAAAAGATACTGAGATCATTCAGGTCTCACATTTTAAATAAGAATATTATATTATTCTAAGGAATGATGTTTTTACATTCAAATACTAGATATTCCATGATTAGGTTTTGGTCAAATCTTTAAAAATTCGTTATAAGGACACATCTCACTAGACATTGATGTGGCAAGTTGCATGATGAATCACATTTCAAAAAAAGAGAGGTCCAACAAATTTTCATGTAACAACTATATGCTTGCAAAGTTAGCCCACACAACTACTGACTCCACTTTCCTAACTGTTAAAGGCTGATAGTTGATTGATTTTAAGATTGGTAAGAATTTTTATAAAAAATGACAACTTAATTTTAAAGGATTTTTTTCTTTTAAATAACAATAACTATTTTCTTTTCCCTACACTCATGTTGAAATTTATACGGCTATTTAGGAGCAAACCCAACAGAACTCAAGGTATTTGAATCTGAGTTTTCAGTGTGATAATGCTCTGACATTACCCTGCAAAAATTTACAATCAGTTATTTCCAAAGAAGTCGAAAAGACAGCAACAGACCAGAAAATAAATAAAGACATACATACCCTCCATGGGACCAGTAGTTATTATTTAAAATGTAAGTCCAACAGAACTCAAGGTATCTGGATTTTTAGCGTGGTGATGCTCTAACTTTACCCTGCAAAAATTTACAAACAATTATTTCCAAAGAGGTCAAAAAGACAGCAGCAGATGAGAAAATAAATAAACACAAACATACATACCCTCCATAGTTATTATTTAAAATGCAAGTCCAACAGAATTCAAGATATCTGAATTTCAGCGTGGTAATGCTCTGACTTTACCCTGCAAAAATTTACAAGCAATTATTTTCAAAAAGATCGAAAGGACAACAACAGACCAGAAAATAAAGAAACAAAGCCTGTGTACCCTCCATGGGACCACTAATTATTATTTAAAATGTTTGTAAGCAGTTTCAATGGGAATCAGTCCTGGAATTTAACTGTCGACCTCATCTGTCAAACAGGAACAAATAAGCAGCAGTCTTAGGTCATTGTAGGAGCAAAAATTTATAACCCATTGTTTCCTAAAAGGCAACCAAGTCGGTGGTGCCTGTTGATCAGGGTTGCTAATTTTCAATTCCATATTCTAATTTTCAATGATCATGTCTTGCAAGCTCCTAATAAAATTGTTGGTGTTTTTTTAAGTACCAATGATTATGCTTCACAGATTCCTAACATGCTCGGCTGTGTGGAGAAGTCTGTGGTATGGAACAATGGAGCCTACTAACTAATATTAAGATTAGCCTCAACTTGTAATAACCAATATTGGCACGTACAATTACATATGCCATTGAAAGTTAATGGTACACACAGACGTATACGCATATATGTGTGTACATATGTATGAAAGCAAGTCACAAACTCTTCAAATTGTTGAAACTTAAATGCCATCTATTTATGGCATCAGGCTATAGGTTATATGCGCAGGTGAGTGAACTTTAAAAACTTGATCACGATGACTAACCAGAGCATTGAATTGCCACATGCTGCCACTAATCTCAAAATACAGATATTAATAATATGAATACAATTTTTGACACATGGACTAGAAAGCAGTAAAGCAAACAGCTTTGTTGTTCCAAAGTATTGAAATGGACTCTATACTTGTATTTAGGAAGTTAAAGCCTAAACTTACCTCACCTTTAAACTGAATTTGAGACCCTTCCTACAAGTACCATTTATAACTAATAGGCATGTATTTAGGAGTGACCATCTAAAAAAAATATCATTTCACAATGAGTTTAAAAAATTATGGTTTTCTAGGAATTTTGCTCAAGCCTTGAGGGGATTTTCTGTTTCAATGTTTTCCCAGTCTGAATAGGATTATGGTTTGGCTTTTAGATTCTTGAATTTGAAAATAAGAAAATGACAGATATATTACCTGGTTTGTATTGTGCAAAATGTACGGTTGCAAAATAACCTCATTGTATAATACGATCCAATGAACATACATGCATTCCTTTTGGGATTGAAGAGATGCTCACTAAGATTGTCTCCCAAACGAGCCGTTAAGATTTGGTCCTGCACATACCAATACAAACAAATAATCGTAAATACTTCATCGATCTAACTAAACTAAAAAGACACTTTGAAATGATAAATAGCCCTGTGAATTATGAATGATGTGCGTACACATAAACCGAGCATTTAGATGGATGTACATATGCAGAAAATATACCTCGTTTGTGGTTGACGACCTTCTCAATAGCATGGCACTGTGCACTTTTAATCTTGAAGATCATCTCTCTAGACTTATCATTGCTAGGAGAGGCCTCTGCGAAAGATGTTTGTCTCCCTTCGCCTTTTTTAACAGCTTTTCCCCATTTTTGTAAATCGGAGAAATCTATGAACTAATAATCAAATGCATTGCATCAAACCAAGAGACTCCATTTATGGTAGCACGAGCAAATATTCATGAAAATTTCAGCAATCAATATTTCTATTTTGTTTGTGGGAGTTCCAAACAAAGTGGAGGTTATGCAATATACACAATTTTTGTTGCAATTCCCCAACTTTCACATCAAGATATTAACGGATAACTACACATCAACATATTTCTTGTACTACAATGACATACATGTCACAATTTCACATCCGTGCACACAATGCTGTCAAAATTGAATGACATCATGATTAAAGCACACAATGACACTACTAAGTGCAAGAGACATAGGGCGTATAAACATCAAATATAATCACATTAACTAAAGATTTATATGACTATCAAGGGATAAAACCAACAGAATGACAAACAAAGGAGATACTCCTCACAACTCTCATCATCAACACAAACTGAAGGTGAGTATGGAAAAGAATAAATCACAAGCTATGGTACACCCCCACACATTTAAGCCTAAAACCAAACACCCAAATAATGGATTCACAACACCCAAACATCCTTTCAAACAAGACATGAGTGATTGGTCACAAGGGAGGCATGGCATCTCGCTTACATCTCACTAGAGACTGACCAAGCACAATCAAGGGTACAAGAACACCTTGTCCTCAATGAAGAGGATGAAGACAATACACAAACACTTCAAAAAAAAGTGATGGAAAGGAAGAGCAAATCATAAGTTACAATTCTCTTATAGAAAACATTTTCAAAAAACATTAACAACTACTCTTTGCTTTAAGATTGTCCCTTTTGAGCAAGATCACCCCTTTTACTAATCAAAATTGCCTTGGCTATCCTAGAATCACTCTTAACTATCATAAAATCGCCCTTTTTACCAATGGGCTTGCCTCTTTCACAAATAGAATTCCCCCCATTTAAAGTAGGCAATTTTGAATAATGCATAGGGCCTCAACTAGGCAATGGGGTTGTTGAAGACACCAAAATAGACTCTAAAGTTCCTAAGGTATTCCCAATAAGCCTAAGACTATGTTTCAAAAACAAGAAACATGAACAAGAATTCAAATCCAAAACAAGTGCGTGGCTAAGCAAATGCAACATTGTAATTCTTACACAAAACACACCTCAACCCTCTCAATTCTCATGCTAACAAAGAATGGTTGAGCTAATAGAATTAAGCATCTAATACAAGGTTATATAGATTTCACAAAAGATGATATTTCAATTTAGGCGAATTTCCATTGTCCACATGCATATAAAATAGTAACAAAAATACAACAAGGGAGCATTCAACCATGATTAGCCTTGCTAATAGAATAACCAATATAACAACAATACATTCATGAATTCAGATTACTCTAACATCGTAATCAAGCATAAACATATATAACTCACTTTCCAACATGAATATGTATTAGGAAATATGCCACACAATCAAGACTTACAAATAATGATATTTCCATTGCTACTCAAGGTATGATTTCAATTCAAATAACAATTACTACTTGATTACAAAGTGACATTGACATTCCAAACATTGATGAAATACAGTACAATAGAATGATTATCCCAATATCCAATTACAACATAATTTAAGATTACAATTTTCTCAAATATAACATAATACTATTGCACACACACATGAAGAGTTATAGGATCCTCATGTGAACTCCATGATCCAAAGAATGGATTCACAACACCCAAACATCATTTCAAACAATCCATGAGAAATTTGGTGCAAGTGAGGCATGACATGTCACTTACATCTTACTAAAAACTGACCAAGCACACTTATGGGCACAAGAACACCTTGATTTCAACAAAATGATGACACGAATACAAAAACTTCAAAAAAGGAATATGAGAAGGAAGAGAAAACCATAAGATACAACTCTTTTATGGGAAAAATTTCAAAAAACATCAATTACTATGTGTCTTAAGATTGCCCCTTTTGAGCAAGATCACCCTTTTTTACTAATCAAAATTGCCCTAGCTATCCTAGAAGTGCTCCTAGCTACCTAGGATTTCCCCTTTTCCAAAGGAATCACCCCTTTCACAAGTTGAATCACCCCTAATCAAAACAAGCAACTCTTAATAGTGCACAAGTCCTCAAATAGACAATAGGATTTTTGAAGACTTCAAAATAGTTATGGAAGTTGCCAAATGGATTCCCAAACCTAAAAATCTAAAAGATGTCTAGGATTATGTTTCAACACAAAGAAACATGAACAAGAACTCAAATCCAAAATAGGTGCATGGCTAAGTAAAGGCAACACTAAAATTCTAACATGAAACACACCTCAACCCTCTCAATTCTCATGCTAACAAAGAATGACTAAGCTAATAGAATTCAGTATGTTTAAGAATCTAATACAAGGTTATAAATTTCACGAAAGATATTTAAATTTAGGTGAATTTTCATGGTCCACATTCATATAAACCAATAACAACAACACAACAAGGGAACATTCAACCATGCTTAGCCCTACTAAGAAAATAGCCAATATAACAACAATCCATTCACGAATTCAAATTACTCTAACATCATAATCAAGCATAAACAACATCTATAACTCACTTTCCAAAATCAATAAATGTTAAGATTATATGTCACACAATCAAGACTTACAAATAATGATATTTGCATTGCAAGTCAAGGTATGAATTCAATTCAAATAACAATTATTGCATGATTACAAAGTGGTATTCCCATTCCAAACATGAACGAAATACTCTACAATACATCGATGATCCCAATATTAAATTGCAACATAATTCAAGATTACAGTTTTCTCCAATATAAATGATATGATAGTACAAAACCATGGAGAGCTACAAGATCCTCATGTTAACTCCATGACCCAAAGAATGGATTCATAACACCCAAATATCCTTTTGAAAAATTCATGATCAATCAATCACAAGGGATACATGAAATCTCACCTATGTCTCTAAAAACTGGCTATGCACACTCAATAGCGTGAGTACACCTTGATATTGACAAAACAATGACAAGAACACACTTCAAAACAAGAAGACAAGAAGGAATAGATGGTCATAAGATACAACTCTTCTATAGAATTTTTTTTCAAAAAACTTTCACAACTACTCAATGTCTTAAGATGACCCCTTTTTACTAGTCAAAATTATCTTGGCTATCTTAGGATTTCCCTTTTTATTAATGTAATCACCCCTTTTACAAGTAGAATTTCCTTTGCTCAAAATGGACAATTCTGAACAATGCACAAGGCTTCAATTGAACAACAGGGTTTTTGAAGACTTTAAAATAGACACTAAGCTTGCCAAAGGGAATCCCAACAATCCTAATAATAAAAAATATGTCTAACTTACTATGTTTCAACAATAAGAAACATGAACACAAATTCAAATCCAAAATAAGTACATGGATAAGAAATGCAATACTGAAATTCCAACACAAAATACACCTCAACTCTCTCAATTTTGACACTAACAAAGAATAGTTTAAATATTAGAATACAATATTTTTAAGCATCTGATATGAGGTTATACATTTCATGAAAGATGATATTTCAATTTAGGTGAATTTTCATAGTCCACACGCATATAAACTAGTAACAATAATGCAACAAGGGAAAATTCAACCATGTTTAGCCTTGCTAATAGAATAACAAATAAAATGATTCATTTATGAATTCAAATTACTCTAACATCATAGTCAAGCATAAACGTCTATATCTCACTTTTCAAAATTAATACATATTAGGCTTATATGTCACACAATCAAGACCTATAAATAATTATATTTCCATTGCAACTCAAGGTGTGGTTTCAATTCAAATAATAATTATTACATGATTACAAAGTCATATTAACACTCTAAATATGGATGGAATGCATTGTAATGGAATGATGATCCCAACATACAATTACAACATAATTCAATATTATAACTTTCTCAAATATAATATGATACAATAGTGCAAAGCCATGAAGAGTTGCAGGATCTTCATTTGAACTCCATGATCCAAAGAATAGAATCACAAGACTCAAGCATATTTTTGAATAATCTATGAATAATCGATCGCGAGGGAGGTATGGCATTTTACCTACATCTCACTAAAAATTGACCAAGCACACTCAAGAGCACAAGAATGCATTGATCTTGAAAAAATGATGACAAGAACATAGAAAAACTTCAAAAAAAGATAAGGAAGAGAAGGCCATAAGGTACAAATCTCTAACAATTTTTTTTGAAAAACATTGACAACTACTCACTATCTTAGGATTGCCCCTTTTGAGTAGAAGATCACTTATTTTACTAGTCAAAATCACCCTAGTTATCTTAGATTCACCCCTAGCTACCCTACAATTAAACTGTTGTGCCTTGCACCCACACCCCACTTTTGTCTCTGGAAAAATGGGGACCCCCATTTTTGTTTTGTGCTTTTTCTTTTATTTTTTCTCCTCTCTCTCTCTTCCCTTCTTTTTCCTTTTTTCTTTCTTATTTCCCTTGGTTGTTTTGTCACTCGTCAGGGTTTCAAGATACTCGATGCTAGTATGACATCTTCATCGGACCTAACTCCTAACTCCTGTTCATCGTCGTCGTTTTATTTTCATCCCTTTGGGTTTTCAAGTATCAGGTTACTTGCTTACCGTATCCCTAATCCTGGAGGACCAATGGCAGCAATGTCTTGTCACCTCGGTTGACATGCCTAATAGAACATTAATTCGGTTGCAAAACATTAAATGAAGGTTTAATTGGTAGTTGTTGAGTAGGTTTAAGAGGGAAATAAAGAGGTTACAAATATTCTAGGTATCCCTTCACTTTCATCTAATCTCCTATCAACATGTATTAGATTGCTCATGGGAAAGGCATGAGAGTTATTTTTTCTCTAGATACAATTGAGATCAAAGAGTTGGAAAACAATGGTTTAGTAGGTGTAGGAAGGGAAGATCACCATTCTAGGTTATATACCTTCTCACATTTTGCATCTAATGTTTCTCCCATGACCTTACTTACTCAAATGAGATTAACAAATTATGGAATGCATGGTTCGGCCACCTTAACTACTTGTATCTTAAGCAAATTAGTCAACAAGACATGGTCATGGGATTTCCATCACATTCTCTAAGGGTTTTTGTGAGGGTTGTACCCTTAGTAAGCATCCTGAAGAAAAATTTAACGAAGGAAAATCTTGGAGGGCAACTCAATATTTGGAGCTACTTCATGGTGATGTATCAAAGGGCATTTCCCCATCCATAATTTACTAAGGCAAGATATGTTTTCACCTTCATAGATTATTTTTCCAAATATACATGGGTCTACTTTCTTAGATAGAAATCTAATGTCTTTCACAAGTATTGAGATTTCTAGGCACTATTTGAGAAACAATCAATGAATGTCATCAAATTTCTTCAAATTGATAATGGGGGGGATATGTGAACAGTAAGTTCAAACAATTTTGCACAACATAGGGGATAGACATGCAATAGGCAATTCCTTATACTCCTCAATAGAATGGTGTGACAAAACATAAGAACATGTCATTGAAAGAGATAGCTTATTATATGATACACTCCAAAGGTCTGACACCATAGTACTAAGCAGAAGCAATCAAATGTGCTTGTTATAAAATAGTGTTCCACACAAAGCCTTGAAGGGTTTTGAAGCTTGGACGAAAAGAAAAGCATCAATTGAGCACTTCAAGATCTTTGGATCTCTAGTTATAGCACAAATACCTCAGCAAAATTACAAGGCTATGTATCATCAATCTAAACCTTGCATCTTTGTAGGCTATCCAGATGATGTAAAAGGATATCAACTTCTCCACCCAACCACACATGAGTTGTCCATTGAGATAAGTGTTAAGTTATAGGAGAGTTCAATTGATTTTGCATTTGGTATTTCTCCTTCTATTAAGTACTCACTTTTGATGACTTTGATCATCCACAACAAATTCCTAAGGCAAAGTCTTCTTCTAATAGTGAGGATAGTGATAGGGAGCCATATTCATCTACTTCATCACATGCTTTGGAGTATGACATTATAACACCTAACTCACCCACTTCTCACCCTTTGTGGGTTAGACAAACACTTGATAGTGCAAGCACTTAGGTAGGGAATCCAAAAAATGGTGATGTATATGATCAAATTATCATAATAGATTACTTTCTTTCTTAGCCTCTACCTCTGATCCACAAACATTTCAAGAGGCATCAAGCATAATTGGGTGAGATATGGCTATGTAGGAGAAATATGATTCCTTACTCATAAATCACACTTGGGATTTGACTTCACTTCCTAAGGGAAGGAAGATGGTTCAATGTAAGTGGGTCTATCAAACCAAGTTTGCAATAGATCGATCAATTGATAAGTACAAGGCACGGTTGGTTTCTAATGATTTTTCATTTGTTGGCATTGACTACACTAAGACCTTTGCACCCATGGCCAAGATGACTTATATTTGACTCACACTAGCTATGGCCACCACATAAGGCTAGGATGTGCATTAGATGGATGTGAAGAGTTATTTTCTTCATGGAGACCTTGAGGAGGAGATCTACATGGAACAACCACCAAGTTTTTTTTAGGATTCATCCTTAGTGTGTAGACTTAGGAAATCCATTTATGGCCTCAAACAATCCTCTAGGGCTCAGTATAGCAAGATGAATTCCTTCCTTCTAGCTCCTGGTTTTACTCAATGTCATTCAGATCATATGTACTCTTATGATTGATACTTTTACCTTTTTTTTAATGATCTACCAATCACTAGGAGTTCTTCATTTGTTATTGTAGTAGTGAAGTCAGCTCTCCAAAATAGGTTTGACATGATTAACTTGGGTTTATTGCATTAATTCCTTGGCATTGAGATTTCACAATCTAATATAGGAATCACTCTTGCTCAACCCGAGTGCACCATTGATCTTGCTTGATTTCACATGGTTGACTGCAAGCCAACTCTAACTCCCTTTCTCTCTAGGGTCAAGCTTGAGGTTGATAATACCACACCATTGGTTGATGGTACCTTGTATCACCAACT